>JARHVA010002600.1:160000-542500 GCA_037957365.1 Torreya grandis
ACTCATAAGGTGGTTTATAAAGTAAAGGGATTAGTTTTATGAGTCAACATGTCAAGGAGATAAAGGTGGAGGATGTTTTAGTTAGGTGGAAAAACTAGATTTATTAAATAAATTTGGATAAAAGGTGTGCATAATTTATTAATTTTGAATTATTCAATTATTTGAACTCAGAGGGAAAAGATGTTAATTTTAATTTAAATATAGAGAAGAAAAAATAAAATAAAAGGTGAATTTGACACTAAATGAAATTTAGATGTTTGCATTTTCCCCTCTTTAAAATGGTGTCGTGAAGAAATACTATTTCAAAGAATAGTATAAGAAGTAGAACATTTATTATTGAGAAATAAATTTTTCCTCAGATGAATGAAAAGGATTAGGATGATTCCCCCTCAAGTGTTCATGCAAGAAAGTATATGAACACTATAAATGAGAAGAGGAAAATTATGAAGTCATTAGAAGTGTACACCATAAATAAATTGAAGTACTAAAAACTTATATCATACTTGATTGATTAAAAATTTTGAAAATAATTTTCCCCTAGACAATAATTTCTAAAGAATAGATTGGAAAAGTAATATTTCTCATTTGAGGAATGCATGCATGGATAATGTTCAGATGTAGAGGTCCCATGAGCATATGAAGGAATGATATATCCTAATGATACTAAGGTACATTTCATAAAATGAAAAATATTGATTTGACAAATTAAGATAAATAATTAAAAAAAGATAACTACAAGTAGTCAAAAATATATATAACATATTGATTGATATAAGCTTAAAATTTAGAGGAAAATGGTTGTAAATTTTTAAAATAAGAGGTTTGGAGGGAAGACATATTTGAATGGGTGGAGGGATACCAATAGAGGGAGGATGAATTGGAAGTTCATTTTAACAAATTGAATTTTAGATTGCTATGCTAAGAGATTGTGATTTAATGATTTTGTTCTAGCTTCATGGAGAAAAATAGATGGTATCCCTATTCATCTACATCATAGTGGGTGCATGAGGAGATATCTAAGATTGGAGAGGAGTGGGTATCATATAAGTACAATTTATAATTTTTGTTTTTTTAATGTATAGTCATTTATTATAGTTTAAAGTTGAAGAAAATGTTTTTGTAATTTCCCCATTATCAATTTTATCATCAAATGTTGTGAAATCAATAGTGGTAACTATAAAATCATTGAACTATGTAGAGACATTTCAAGGAAAGGTAGAAAATTAATTATAAAAAATTGTTGGGAGGTTTTAAAATCTTATGTCATAATTATGAAATCATTAAAATGAGGAGTAAAATGGTTAATTAGAGTAACAAAAACACCTGGGAGGAAGTTTGTTTGAAAATTTGTGAAATTAAAGATAGTAGTAGTGAATTAGTCCATTTTTAAAGTGAAATTGTCAAGTTGGAGAGAAAAATCACCCAAACTATGAAATTGGGTCTTAAAACTATGAAATCATCAAGTCAAGTTTTGAAATTGGTTGAAAGAATAACAAAATCACTAAAAAGAGTAGCAAAATCACCAAGGTTAAGAATGAGTCTCATTAACGAAGAAATAGACATGTATTTTTGGTAGATGAGCAAATTTAAATGAAACTAATGTATGATGTGATGATGGTTTAGATAGATTTAGTTGATTAGGATAAATTAATAATGTGTTAATATGTTTGTTTTAGTTTTTTATAGGAGGCATTAATAGTTTTAGTAAAATAAGAGCAGAGGAGGAGAACACTCTCATAGATTGTAAGTGCCACCAAGTATGAGTTCGAAGTGATGTAGGAATTTAATATGTTACATTTCCTACATGCCAAAGATCTAAGCTAATAGGGCACTATTGATTATGTTGGTTGAGATATGTCATAGTGAGATGACCACATTTAACCAATCAATAGGCGAGATGACTATCACATTTGAGTATGTATAACAGATATTAAGGATGCCATTATGTGGGGCACATGTGTACTAGAGATAGGTACCACATGTGACTACACTCTACAGGATCTTTGGTGAGGAGTTGATTATATTTATGAGAGGAAGTGTGTATATCAATACATGTATAGTCGTAAGGACATATTCAATGATGGTTGTGCCCATGGCTAATGTTAGTGTCATCATGATACCAGATAAGAGTGGCACATTATGTCATATAACTTTACTAGATGTTATTAGAGATATGATGGATATGGGGGAGAAGTTTTCATGGAGAACATGTTTATTGTCTCATTTATATAGATATTTCCATCATGTAGTTTATTCATATATTAAGGAGATGGGTCATGTGAGTCTACTACATGTATGGTGTCTGGAAAAAATTATTATAGAGTGGCACATTGGACATATGAGTGCTAGAGCAAAGGAGGAGCTAATTATATATGGGTGGAATGTGATCATAGGGACATAAAGACCATATTTAGGATACTTAGATTTTTATAGAATATCACTAGATAAGATTGAAAATGACTAGATTACATAGAGGCCTTATAAGGAGATAGACTTATAGTGGGTACATGATTTACTACACATGGATTATATGATGATGTAGTGTTATATTAAGGGTATACATGATTACATTACTAAGATATATCAACTAGACATAGTTTTATGATTTTTTATCTTATGAGAACACATTCTATTAGGGCCACACATATTTACATGATCTATTAGGAAAAGAGCACAGTGGAGACATGTCATTGATCCTAGGATTATAAAACATACCTAGATGCATGTGTGGATGGTAAAATAAAATGATAAGATAGATATTATAGATGTAGGTACAATGGATGGATATGTATAGTGGTGGGCTATACAATGGCTGATGAGGTTGATAGTTACATATGCACCTCCTCATATATGGAGGTAGAGATTGGTTTCTATCTTTGGTAGACACCCATGAGGTACAATTATTTGGTTAAGTAACATAGATATATTATGGGTTAAAGAGGATGGATATAGGGAAGAGGGGATGATCAAAGAGGACTAAGTATATATGAGACATGGTTATAGGATGTGGAGGTGATAGAGCTAGGTGTGGGCAATGACACATATATGAGAGATACTACACAAGATCCTATGGGAGGAGGAGAGACTTCTTTATTTATTATTGATATTGATATAGAGATGAAACCTAGGATTAAGAGTCATGTAGAGGTTGGAGTTGCAGTAGGGGGATTAGGGCCTTATAAGTCTATAGAGGATCATAAATTGATAGACATGATACACAAGGAGATCATGGATTGATATGTAGATATTGTTGAGTTACATGGATAGGTTACCAAATTGTAAGGGGATGTTGATAATAGGGATGCTCATTTAATATTTAGAGATATAGAGATTAGATAATTATAGGATGAGGTAGACAGAATCTAGGCAGAGGTGGTGAGATTAGAGGGTGAGGGATTCAATTGATTAGTTGAATTATTGACATAGAATGTAGAGACACAAACACTAGAGGACACCAAATTAATATAGAGGTATAATAGAGAGAGATAAAACATGGGTTGAGTTATTAGAAGATAATATACTATTGGTAGGGTAAGGATAGGTGGATACCTTATATAAATTTATGAAGACAATGGATCAAGCTATTTATTATAAGATTTTATATGAGTAGGCCATTCCATGAGTATATTTAACACCTTCATATATAGAGTAATCAACTAGGATTTATTTATTAGGGAGGTCAATATAGCCTATGGAGTCAGAGAGATATATTGGGAAGACATAATAATGAGTTATGGGTCCTCTTAGGAGTACACCATAGTGTTAAGATTTGAACCTTTATACAAATGCCCCATCTGAGGTTGAAGGATATAATTGAAATCGATGTGACTATGATGTATCGATGTATATGTATTTTTTATATCTACCATTGTACAAATAAATTAAGTTTATATATATACACAATTCTTTTGGTTGTGAAACCGACATTATGGTTATGAGATGGACATTATGGACTGTTATTATTATTTTTATAATTTTTTATATATTATGATTTAGATGGATAGATATGTTATGGATGTAAATTATTTCTTTGCATTTTGATTTATAATAGCACATTTTAATCCTTTTCAACATTTATTATTGTATAAAAATGAACTGGATAAATGTGTGGATGGTTAGATGTTTTTCTTGTGTTTTATGTTTCTGCCTTGCATTGTATTTCCAACCTAAATAATGTTTTGAGTAACCTGAATTTTAATTTAGCATAAAACACAAATCAATAGTTATATAAAATAATTATGATGAAATAATGCATTTTAAAAAAGATTAATTTGTGTAAAATAATGTGCATCCTTATATGTAAAACTTATAACAACACTATAATGTAATACACAAAATAATTCTCACACACAAACAATTAAAAAAAGATGAAGTATAAAATTATGTAGTATAGAGTGCATCATGATATATGAAATCATAATAACACTACACTTTAACGTACAAAATGACTTTTATAAAGATAAATCAAAACTAACAATTAGAAACAAGATAAATGCAAACTAAAAAAAGATCACACAAACAAAGAAGTAAAAGATAAAATAAAAAAAGTAATTGACAAGATGATTAAGATAATTGATAAAGTACAAGGTAAGAAGCACAATCACAAAAAAGTGAAACTAACTAGAAGGAATTTAAAAATGATAAAATATAAAAAAGATTTATAAAAATGATGAATAAAACAAAATATATAAAACAACTAACACCTAAGAATTCTAAATGACTTGACCGACATCCTAAACTAGGGTTGAGAAATTTTGTATCTAAAATCCATGATAACATCAAATGATCAATAAGGAATTTTGAAGATAAGTGCATGATTGTGGATATGAAAAATAATGAAACCGTGCTCGGGGTAATGGTATGATTGCTATGATGGTGATTGAGCTCAACCTAGAGAGCCCATATCTCTTAGCATTACCTACATAATCCACCTTAGGAATATCCATGAAGGGATATCAAGCTAGATGTAGTTCTCTGAATATAAGAAGTGATGATAAAATGGGTTGAGTGATGAAGTGTTATGTGTGTGCTAAATATATTCATGATTATCCCTCCCAATAAATGTGAGTGAGTGAATAATGATGTATGATTCGGAAGCTAGCTAGGATGGTAAATGTGGACAAGTTAAGTGTTTGTGTGATTGAAATGTGAATAATTATTGACACATAAGACATTCCTCTATGATCATAAATGTTGTAGTTATATGAAATACAAATACCGTAACCAAAGCTAAGATGTTATGAAATTGATGATGATATAAGAGGCAATGTGGGGATTGGTAAGTGACAACTGTAATGGGATTCCACCAAGCAACTAGGGTAAATATTGATAATGGATTACTCATGGTGCCAAAAACATATTTTTCATAATGGTACTTGCCCAAAGTACCAGAAAACTAGTTTTCACTTGTGGATGGATTATTTTTCTCTTTTTCTATTCTTCTTGATTTTTTAGACTTTTGATTTTTTTATATATATACATTTTTTATTTTATTTTAATTTTTTTGACACCTAAAATATAAAAAACAAGATTTAGGCATAAAATATCTTAAGGTGCATGATGGTCATAGGTTTATTAAGCTCCTCCCCATCTTTTATGGCCAACCTATAAGCTCATCATCCATATTTGGTGATTATGATATACAAGCTCAACCAATTGGGTTTATATTTTCCTTTCTTTTCCCTCTTGACATTAATATTTCATTGATTTTACTTTCAAATAAGATCTCTGATTTCAAAATCCCTAGATTTTATTCATTTATTATTGCTATGTCGAAGGTGATTTTTGTATACTTACAAATGGTTTAAAGCATTAAGTTTCTTCTCATATAGAAGATTGAGTTCACTAAGGAATGAAGTGTGATAGGATTATTCAATATTGATTTGTTTTAGGGATATGTGAAAAGATGGAATATTGACTTCTATAGGTAGAATAGACTCACTATAATAGACAAGTGAATTATGGGGTTACCCCTATGGGTATTCATATGATAATACAGTATGCCCATAGAGTTGGATAAAACTATATATACTAGTCATGACCAACTTCATTTGCAACTTATTTAAGGATTTAGAAAATGTTTTTATTTTTTCCTCTGCTTCGTCATTTCCTTATGGGTAGTATCGAGTGGATCATTTGTGCTTTATGTGGTAGGTTATACAAAGGGACTTGAATTATTTATTCTTGAATGATGTTCCATTATCAAATATTAAATGGAATGGATAATGAATCAATAAACAATGTGATTTATAATGAAATTATAAATATATTTTATAGTGACATATGTAAGGGTTATTACTTCAACCCAATTGTTAATATTTTTGGTGGCAGTAATAATGTGTTTGTGACTATCAAATGAATTAGGACTGATTTTTACAATGATTTCTAAACCCATTTTGGAGAATAGCTAAGGTGTGGTAATAGGATGAAAATATTGTGAAGGTCTATGTATGAGGTCACTATGATTTTGACAAGGTATGCATTTTCTAACATAAACACATGAATTTGATTTCATTATAGGCCAATAATAACCTAAACACAAATGATTTTTAGCTAGGACTATACCACTAGAATGTGCACCACATATTTCCTCATTAAATTATCTAATAACCAAGGTAAATTATTTAGAATTTAAACAACATAAAAGTGTTTCATCATAGCCTCTTCAATAAAAAATGTTGGCAAGGATTGTGTAATGGGATGCCTTTTGTATGAATGATTTACATTGGTTGAGGGATAATTTGGGTGGAAGTGTGTTATCATGGAGATATTCATAAATATCATAATATCAAGGAGAAGTGGGACAAACCACCTCAATGACCATTTCAATATTAGGTGTGTCATATGTTTGTATCATCAAGTACTCTACAAGGAATATTTTGTGTTTTGTGTTAATATCAAGTAATGAACCAATGGTTTTCATGGCTTATGTTTCCATATTATTTATCTTTGGTAATTTTTAAAACTATATAAATACAAAATACCAATTTAAACTATACACTATTATGAATGGTGAAAACATTCTAAGAATCTAAGATATGAAGAGTTAACAACAAGAACATCACACTAGAAGTTGAAAACAAATTAGATGAAAAATAAGAGAAGTCAAATGATTATTCAAAATTAGTTGTTAGTAAAATAAGAATCCCTTACATAAGTAGGCAAGGAAAAAAATTACTCGCATGATGAAGCAATGTGAGGTAAATCCTCACATAGGAAAAACTATGAAACAACTGAAATAACTAGATAATAGACTAACAAACATGAGAAATACATACTCTAACACCCCCTAAAGTGAAGTTAAGGTCTAAAAATACCCCAAAATGAAATAGTGGCATATCCATAGTATGTTTCATGATAACTAGGGTTGATAAGGTACTCATGTACAATATGTATCCATGAAATGAAGAATGAAGATGTCCTCATGAACACCTCCAAGGATAACTTTGGAAACCCCAACCATGTCAGGTAACTTAAAAAATAATATGATGTAAAAGTACTCATTAATATGTATGCAACCTATTGTTAAGTCAAAATTTACTCCAAGATAATAACTCTATCCTAGATATGTTGATAAAAATAGTGCACATGTACCTCAATGTGCTTGGTCTACTAGTGCTCAACTAGGTTGAGATATATGTGAATTGAAATCTAGTTATCACAGCAAAGTATAGTGCTTTAATCTTAAATTAATCCAAACTCTATCAACAAATGGTGAAGCTAAAGAACCTATTAACTTACTATAACTACTTCCCTATACTCATCTTCTATAGTTGAAAGTGTAATAGTCTGTTGATTATTGCACAACCAGGTAATATGTGAAGAACTAAGAGAAAATATCTAGCCATAAGTGGAATGCCTTCCATCAAGATAACCTACATAATTTGAATCATTGTACCCAACCAACTTAGTAGAACCCCTGTGTTTATGCCTAAATATGTATCACAAGGTGCTTAGAGTGTTTAAGAAATACTTCTCATTTTACAATTCAAATTATTTAGTACATGAGTTGCAGGTTGTGATAATCTTTTTATCTATTAATGGAATAGATGTAAAGAAAGTAGACTATCGAATAATATTTATAATGTTTGGTGGTTATGAGCCATTGTGGCCTATAATTATTTTCAAACATGATGGCAATATATAATAATTAAAGTGAATTATGCTAAAATATAAGCCTAAAACTAAACTAAAATGGATAGTTACAATGAGGCTTAATTTAAAGCGAATTGGTTAAAAAAGAATCAAAAGGAAGGGTAGGTCAAATAGTAAATATATTTTTAATCTTTACTCTAGACATTATGACATAGTTAAAATCTCATCTAGGCATGTACTTAACCAATGTATGACATGAAATAGCATAATCTCAAATCCTATCAAATGTTAGGAAAACATTTAAGGAATGTGGGAAATAATTCAATTAAGAACCAAGTTTACTTTAAATATTTAACCCTTAGAGAAGATAGCATATGCACATCTACAAAAGTAGAGCAAATAAAATGAAGCAAATTAGGAAACCTTAAATTAACCTAGGATTTTCATAAGTTGATAATTTTGCATTCAAAGGTACTCTTATCAACAAATCTTGCACCATAAAAGAAATTGTTCAAGCTTCTTCCAAATTTGAGTAACATGGGAATATTTATAGGTATGTGGGTGTACCTATATTAGAAATGAGCATCTAGATTTAAGGGATAAATCCCTGAATGTATCTTGAAATACTCTTATCTATGCCAACTAATTACTTATGGAGAAAAGAGTTAGAGAATGCATGAATTTAACCTACTATAAAAGTGGTGATGTAGTGAATATTCAAATATCCACTCTCAATATTGAACTCATTATCACACTAATAGACTATGAATAGAACTAATGTAATCTACAAAATGGTTTATAAGAAAAAATGTTCTCTTTATAGATTAATTTGATGGACTTAGGCTAGATGGAAATGAGGGTAAGGCTTGATTGAAAGCACTTACAGTCTATTATCCACTCTATACCTGAGACATCAACCTTAAGACACACTATATGACCTATAAGAAAATTTTATCAACACTTAGGTTGAGCTTGGACCTACAAAGGGAAGATGAAACAAATTTTATATATCAAAAAAGACACAAAACATTAATAATAGATTAATAAATAACTACAAAATGCTCTATTCACTACTCTAAGAGGTGTATAATACAATTTATGGTAGAGTTTAGTCATACTATCCTAATTAATATTAAATATTAGCTCGAAGGATATATTTATAGGAAAGAAGAGCAAGAGAGAGGGATTTTGGTGTTGAAAAAGATTCAAATGCTCATTCAAGTTTCCTAATTGATCTGGGTCACTTCAGCTCATTACATAGTTGCATTATTACCTCAGTAATGCTCATTGATGGTTACAATGGTGGGATCAAGTTATTTTGATCTAGGTTTTAGCATCAATGCAATTATGACCATCACATCAATCTATTAGAGCTTTATCTTGGTGATAACTTCTCTTTACTAGTCCATTATGGTGTGTAAAAGTGGAGATAAGGGTATTTTTCATGCAGTTGGCCCTAGGGATGAAATCATTTGTGTCTAAGTGTATTAATTCATGGCATCATTTTAATTTTAGATATTGTCCAACATGGATCATGATTGAACTCATCTCCATGTTCATAGGTCCACTATAGATAGAAAACTAAACTCAGACTATTAGTTTTCCTATAGTTGTCACATTGATGCAGACCCATAGACTACATAGCCCCTTTCTTGATTATAATAGGTCTAAATAGACCCACTTTGTATTTCCAAGGATTGAGAGTTCACCATATGCATAGGTCCTTCTTTTAAACAATGGTGAACACAGTCCAAAAATGAACCCTCTATGACACAAATCCTCAAACTAGAGGTCTATTTTAAACTTTAATGGTGATCCCTTCATGTATTTTAACCTAACTACATCAATATGTTCCTTTAATGGCATTTTTTCAAGCTCTAATGGTGTTAAGATGACCCTGTAACACTTTTTTTCCTTGGTTAAAAATGTCTTTATCAACTTCCATCAAAAGTCTTGGGCTCACCTTTATTTAATTGGCTATTTAAAAATGACTCAGATCATTGACCTTTTAACGCATCTCAGTTTATTTATCTAGCTAATGTGAATGAATGCAATCCATGGATCCTCTTTTTGGACTCAGATGCTTGTGCCACTTATCACTTATGCATTTACACTCATGGTTCATTGACATCTTTGAACCTCACTCACTGTTGATCTTGATTTTCAAGATTAAAAATACTCCATCGATCTTCTCTCAGATTGAACATTATCATGCCACTCATAAATCATGTGTTGATCTCAAGATCCTATTATCAGTTTACTACTTTATACATTTACACTACATGGTGAAATGTTGATCTCCTTGATCTTTTGAATCATCTTGCACCATCAAATCAAGATGTATGATGCAACATGGACCATCAAATTTCTTTGGATTTTAAAACAAATGGATGTTTTCCAAGTCTTGAATTTGACACTTGTGATAATTTCTTTCTTTGTGTGACCAACTTTGAAACTCCATAACTTGAGCTAGAAAGTTCATGTAGCTATGAAACTTGTAGATCATGGTTCTAGCATGAACAAATCTATGACACTATATCCTTTTGTCTCATGAATATTTATGAGGTGTATTTATTACATGCATAAACAAGATGACTAATGTGTTTCCATGTGACGTGTAAGATGGCCAAGCCCCTTAAACTCAACATGTTGAACATTGAAGGCTTAGATATCGAGATAGAAGACTCATCAATTTATGAAACTTGTAGAGAATGATCTTGGAACTAAGAAAATTAATCATGTGTAGTCTGATGGTCATGAAAATCTTCTTGAGCTCATTTACAAAATGCAAAAACACACTATCTAGTTTGGTTCTTCATGATGGTCTAGTTTATCAAAATTTCCTAAGTCATTTTGATTTAATATTTCAAAGTATTGATGAGTTTGTAAGGTTTTATCAATCTAGTCCATGTTCTTATGATCTTATGAACACTATGAGATCCTTCTTGGATAAATTTTTAAGGCTTAGACAAATAAATTCTCTGAAACCATTCAATTCCATTAGAGCTTTACATCAGGAATATTATCTTAGATGTTTTGCTCGATGGAAATATCTTGAAGATTTTGATAAGGTCCTCTTGCTTCAGACATTTTGTTTGACTAAAATGTGTATTTAGAAATATTATCTTGGAGATTTTGTCTAAAAGGAATATGTCCTTAAGGAAACTGTCTAACATAATTTTCCTAGAATATTTGTGTACTTGGTCTTTTGCCTTCAGGATAATTTTATTGAAATAATTTTTCCTTGTACCATTTTTTATAAATTTTGCATTTGAGATTTTTGAAAATACATTTTCTTTAGGATTTTTCTCAGTACACTTTCTACAAGAAAAAAATTCCCAAATAGTTAGTCAAGTTTTTTGCTCGTCCACTTTCCCTGAAATAAAATAGACTTAAACTTTGCCTCAGACAAAATGTTTGAAAGAAACATGCCTTCAAGAATTTTTTTTATACAAAATTCTTGAAATAATTCCCACACTTTGTCAAAAGTGAAAAAATCTAAAAGAGTTTAAATTATCCAAATAAAATCCAAAAATAATATGCCAAGTAAGGACATAGCCAAAAAGAGGGTTTCACACTTATCCTTTTGTTGAAATATTTCCTGAGTGTAGACAAGGATTTTATGTAATTACTCTTGTAACTACTCGAACACCATGAAAACCTGCCACTTGTATATATGAATCTAAAATGAACCCTAACAGACCGATTGACACAAGGACTATGATAGACTATGACCAAATATATAATGGTATATGAAATGACATCAAATGAGCTATAATGTACCTTGTGACATTATAAAAAGCCA
The DNA here is from genome assembly GCA_037957365.1 of Torreya grandis. Taxonomy (NCBI): domain Eukaryota; kingdom Viridiplantae; phylum Streptophyta; class Pinopsida; order Cupressales; family Taxaceae; genus Torreya; species Torreya grandis. The sequence continues at coordinate 171,900 of JARHVA010002600.1, forward strand.
CTGTGAAAGATTATGATGCTAAGATAAATTAAACCTAGATGTATCCCCAAATTGCATACAAGAGAAACTATGAAATGAATTAATCAAACCTTCTAAAAATAAACATAAACATGCACATAATAGGGGATGCCAGATTTAACGTGGTTCACCAAAGATGGGTTACATCTACCAAATTTGTCTAGTATATTATTTTTTTCAATACAAGGGAGAAATTTTTTTTTGTAACAAACCCTATTACACCTCTCTACCTTTTTGGCCTCCTCTCTATGTGAAATATTTCCATATCTTTTACAATCATACATCTCAACCATATATTAGTACATTTTAGGGTGAAAAACACCTAAAAATAACCTTTAATATCAAACCTAAAAACCATTACTCAATGGCCTAGATTGACTACAAAATTATAATCTAGCAAGGTAATTCAAATAAAAATTCTCATTAGGGCATGTGCCCCCGAAACCCCCTATTGGGGTGGTCATCCCCCCAAGACCCTAAAAGGGGGGTGCCCCCCCTTACAATCCCACACATGATGAGGGATTCAAAGAATGGGATACAAAACCCAACTAAAATAACATCATAATTTTAACCTCTTATCCTTGAAGACAATCAAGATCTACACCTAACATTTAACTATACGGGTTGACCCATTTTGGCTTCTGGGAAAAATGGTTAACATTATTGTAAATCTCCCAAGGGTGGAATGATTTATATGCCATGACTAGTTTCCTAATGCTATCTATTAGATTATAGAGTCATAAGTATACATGTTTGACATATAGACTATCCTCTAACAACACACAACAATGATATAAAATAATAAGAACAATACACAAAACAAAAACACACATGTTTCATGAGTGTTTATTACAACACAATAAAATGAGAAATCAAACACACACCTAAACTAATATTTACAGAACTGACCCTCACTTCTCAATAGCAGCGTTTCAAAAATATCCCATTCGTAGGGATAGGCAACTCTTCTCCATTCATCTTTGCTAATTGAAAAGAGTTGTTTTTCTTGAAATTGATGATGACATATGACCAAATTCATAAGGTATTAAATTTGGTATGTCTCCTCAGGTTTTCTATATCTTCATCCTATTTCAATAATATAACACCTTCTTTAAATGTTCTTGGAGTTTCCTTCTTATTGAAGTACCTCTTCATTAGTACTTGGTGATGCTCTGTAGCTTGATGATATGTATCTCTAGTCTCTTGAAAATACATTGATTCTATCAATCTCACCTCCATTGGGGTATTCTCAAGCAACTCCAGTTGATGTGATAACTCTAAGGTAAATAAATCTTGAGATATAGACAACCTAGCTTTCCTTCCATAGACAAACACAAAAGGAGAATTCCTTGTTGACCTTTTTGGAGTTATCCTATAGCCCATAAGGTTGTGTTTGACTTTTTTTCCTAAGCTCTTTGGTTATGCTCAAAGGTTCTCTTGATGATTATGATCATATTCTTGTTATTAGATTTATCCAACCCATTACCTTGAGGGTAATAGTTAGTTGATGAGCTCAAAAATATGCCATTAGTAATTTCCCAATTAGCTATCTTAACACCCATAAAAGTAATAGAATTATCTAAAATAATATTACAAGGAGTGTTAAACCTTATCATGATGCTCTCATAGAAAACTAAGATAACATTCTAATTAGCTTCCTTCAATGCTACTACCTCAACCCATATTATAAAATAGTTAGTTAGTATAAGTATCCATTTGTGTCCAGCACTTGATGGGGGATTTATCATGCCGATGAAATCAAGACCCCATTGCATTAAAGGTTGATCATCTTGGATAGGACTCAAAAGAAGAGCTGTAAGCTTCTATTTTTATAAAAATAAATCAAATTGTCTACACCTTCTCACCCAAGCATGGAAATCCTTGAAGATTATGGGCCAATAATATCCATCCCTCGTGATCTTGGTAGCTATGGTTCTATGAGAGGAATGACCTCCTACTGTCCCATCATAAAAATTCTTGAGAAAAACCCCAAACTGATCATTATTAATCCATATAAATAGCACACCATTGATTTCCCTCCTATAAATCACACCATCCACAAGATAAAAGGGAATATATTTTAATATAAAACATCTCCTTTGTGATCTACTCATATTATTATGATACTCACCATTTTGAAGAAATATGATCACATCTTATGTTCAACTTTGTGGAGGCAAAGAACTAGCTAATTGAGATTAATCATGATTTACTAGAGCCTCTTCTTTTGACTCATGAAGATCTAAAGCTATATGTTCACAAAGGCCTTTAACCCTTATCAAATTTTTCACCTTGATATGAACATAATATTCCATTACTATAATGATCCACCCTTCCCTCTTTTCACTAAGATCCTTGCTCAAGAGAAACACTTTGGTACTAGGATAAGAGACCATAACATGAATACTATTATTTTAAACCATATGTCTCAACTCATTTATTACCCTTAAAACATCAAGGACTTGTTTCTCTAAAAAGGTATACTTAACTTCATAACCTTATAAACCTTGATTAAAGAATGCAATTGGTTGCTCCACATCCTCATCATTAGTTTCCATCGGCATGGTTGAGATAGTATCAAGGTTATAAAATGAATATAACATGAAGTATTTAGTAAAATCAAGATTCAAAAATAGTAGGATCTTCTTCAATTTCTTTCTTTATGCATTCAAAACTACTCTTACCCTCTTTGGTCCCAGAAAAGACTTGGTTCTTCCTAAGCATAGCTGTGATAGGTTTCACCAAAGATGCAAAAACTAGGTATGAAACTCCTTACAAAATTTATCTTCCCTAATAAAATTTGAATACCTTTCTTATGAAAATCCTATAATAATCCTAGAATATCTTCTATCCTCTTAGGATCAATAGTTAAACTATCCCTGGAAAGATGGACTTCTTTAGATTAAGAGATACTCCATATTGCCTACATATTTAAAAAACTTATCTAAAGTGTTGCATGTGTTCATTAGCATCTTTATAAAATATTGTTATATCATCTAGATAAACCAATAGCATCTCATTTATCAAACCTTTGAAAGACATTTTTATTACTCTTTAAAATGTGGCACCAACGTTGGACAAACGAAAGGGCATATTATTATAAGAAAAATGCCCCCATAAAGTAGTGAAGGCTATCTTAAAATGATCATTCTCACTGACTTAAATCTGATTATAGCTTGAATATCCATCTAGAAGATAAGAACATTGAGAACTTGAAACCATTTACAAATATACTTCATTGTGGGTACGGGATAGTGATATTTGAGTGACACTCTATTAAGATATCTAAAGTCCAAACAAAGTCTTATATCCACATTATTATTTATAATAAGCACAATGTTATCTATCCATGTTTAATTCTTGATGGGAAAGATTATCTTAGATTCAAGGAGTTTGGTAAGCTTTAACTTCATGAGTTACTCTACCTTGGGGTTGATAGGTATTTACTTATGTCTAACCAATTTAACTCTAAGTTACAACTCAATGGTATGGTGTTCTAGGATAGGATCAAATACTTTGAGGTCCTTATATTCCCAAGAAAAGATATCATGAAACTCTCTACACAGCTCAATGAATGCTTGCTTCTCTAACGTAGAATATACCTTACCTAGTTTGAGGACTTTATCCTTAAAGATAAAGATTATTTCATAATTATCATATTTTGTATACATAATCACTTTCTCCTTATTTTTATAATTATCATCAAATATAATTTATAAGGTCACAAAACCTTAGGTATCTTATTGGTTCTTAGTTGGACAATCCGATCACGCAATTGTTCTTGGAGCCTCCTTTTATTCCTTGGAGAAAAATTATCCTCATTTTACGAGAAGCATGAAATGTGTTTGTCACTAAAAAAACATTAAAATAATTTCTAATAATGACCTTAATATGATACTATTTCACCTCCTCTTTTATAGTAGTTAGAGTATCAAATCTAGATCCTATAATAGCTAGTCTATTAGTATGACTATTCTTCTCCCTTGGGATTGATTGTATATTGAATTCATTAAATTATTAAATAAAATACCATATCCTATTCATATATTACATAATCAAAGGATTATTTGAAACAATCACATTCCTCACCTAATGCACAACTAGTTCACTGTCTCCATATACTTGCAAGTTCTTGATTTCTTTTCTCCTTGCCCATTGAAGGCCATGAATTAAACCTTCATACTCAACCACATTAAAATTATAAATGAAATGAAACCTACATAAATAATAATAATGGTGCTTATATGGGAATACCAACATAATACCATTCCCTCCACCAACTTCTTGAACTATCAAAAACATCTTCCATAACTCATCATCTTCACCCTTTTCTTTGGCAAGTACGGATATTAGTTCTCCTTCTTCATATATATAATACACTCATAAATCTATTTCCTCCAAAAAAACATAGGGATTATGATCATAATTATTAGTTACATATTAATCAAGAACAAAATGTTAAATACCCTCAATCTTTAAAGAAGTGTCATCATCTATAATAGAGTCATTTTCTTCATGAGCTACATAATTTAGATTGGAACTCATCTTAATGTAAGGCTCAATATGAAACATTCCAAGGGGTTGTGTCCTAATTATCACCTTGGCCATGTACCTTGTTATAAATTCTAATAAATACTAGTAAAGTGAGAGATAACCACCTATCTTGGTTATGAAGTCCCTTGATAGGTAGATTGTAAAGTGGGTTTGGAGATCAACCACAACTATATCTTGCAAGATAGGAAAAACAGGAAAATAATGCAAGAAAACCTTAAAGCCTTTTATTAGTCATAATATCTTGGTAGGTGTACCATAAAATTAAAGGACCCATTTTCTATGTGGCTCATATTTCAGGTCTAACTTGTTAGCTACAACTTTGGGCATGATAGAAGTAGAAGCTCCACTATCGACTATGCAATTATGTACAAACTTGTCACCTATAATGAGATTGAGGTAAAATGGTGGAGGTTTCTCAACCCTATTGGATGGTTCAAGAATGGTAATATTGGAATTTTCAAGAGCAACATGGCCATGAATTTGATTTGAGGGTGAGAAATTAATAGGGATATCAAATAACTACTTTTGTAGGAGTTCTTTTTAACCAGGCATATGAAGAACAACCCAAAGATAAATAGATGTTTTAGTGTTCTTCAAATAATATATAATCTTTAAACAATCCATAACTAATTTCTCTTGGGATCTCATAGCTAGAGAGTTACTTGGAGCTTGAGGAATAAGAGTATACCTTACCATATTTTGACTTGATGGATATGTATAAGTTTTTAGAACTACCACACTTATAGCTATATCTTATTGCCTTTTAGGAGGATTCGATAAGCCTATGGTTAAGACACTACCACATCCTAGATATTTATTATTATCCCTTGTATTTTATTTGAAATAAGCTCCTTGATTTATCATAAAAGTTTTTTTAACCAAAAAGTTAGTGAAGATCTCTGTTTGAGGTTACCAATCCTCATTAACTTGTATGATCACCTCATCATCATTTGATAGGAGTGTATTAACTAATCCTTTAGGCACTAGAGTGTTATTCCCATTATAATTATCTTCCATGAATTTTCTTTTTTCCAATCCTCTCCCTACACCAAATTGCTATGAACTAGTACCATCTCCCTTGCATTGGTGGTAGAGTTAGGACTATATACATTGGAAAGCCTATTGGGATTAGGCTACAATTGTCATCTTCCTCTTCCATATTATTTACCATAGTGTTGGTAATAGGGGTAAGGATTTCAATAGGCACATTATTTAATATTATCTTGCCTATTTTAAGCCTCTAAGGCCATGAAACTTCCTTTCCAGTCAACATTATTTTTTGCCTACCTAGGAGCAACCTTAGTTTTGATATTAGCATTAGGAATTTGGGATATATTTGGAGTATCAGTAGAATCAGGATACAATGGATGAATATACACCTTAGGAGGAAATATTCTATCTTGGATGAGACTATTATTATATTTTATAGAAAGGTCATACACCTTAAGAAGAGTGGAATCTCCCATAGATTACAGCATGACATCAATTTCAGTTCTAATGGATTTGAAGTAAGTAGGGAACACAAAGCTAGCAGGTGGTCTTATATGATAATTAAATCTATTCCAATTATTCTAAAACCTTTCATTGAAGTCATGCATTGTTCTTTTGGGTCCCTTTTTTTATCATGTTTAGCTGATGTATAAGAGAGGCATGGTCATTTTCATTTTTGATTCTAGAAATCAACAAATCTATAAACTCATCCCATGTTATGATGATACAACTTTTAGAATCATATACCAATCAATATCCTTCCCTTTAAGGGACATGGTAAGGAGTCCAATGGCAATTTTATCTCAAATAATATTATGGAAACTACAAAAGTTAGAAACATCTCTAATGTGCTTATTAGGTGTGACATGACTCTCACCATTGAATGTAGGCACACCTTTTGTGGTGTTAGGAGGAATGGAATCATATAATTGAATTTGAATTAGATTTTTAGTGTTTAAGGTAGGAAAAACATGAGGTCTAACCATTTATTCTTATTCAAAATATCTAATCTCTTCAAGATCTTCAACATTGTCCTCTCTATCAAAATTTACGTGCTCTTCAAAGGGTAGATTAGGCTATGGATACTAAACTTCAAGAGGAATTTTAGGCTAAATGTGTGAGTTAATGGCATTGAATATTATAGAAGAGGATGACCTAGTGAAAACCATGACTTATGAGGGAACGCTTATAAAAAAATAATGGCCTTGAACTAGATTTACCTTGAAGGAGTCTCCAAATGCTATGTAGCATACCAAATTTGTAGTTGATGTTTGTCAAGACCAGCATTCACCTTGACAAGTTATCTTGAAGACAAAGGAGTCCCATAAAGCATGAAATAAGTATTTTCACCAAATATTTCACCCTAGAAGAATTTGTTCAAGCTTCTTTTAGATTTGAGCAACATGGGAACATTTCTAAGTATGTGGGTCTACCTATATTGTAAATGAGCCTTTTGATTTAAGGGATAACTCCCTAAATATATCTTAAAATAATCTTATCTATTCCAACTATTTATTTATAGATAAAATATTTATATAATTCATAAATTGAACCTAATATAAAAGAGGTGATGTATGAAATATTCAAAGATCCCCTCTCAAGATTAAACTCATTAGCACACTAATAGAGTATGAATAGAACTAATGTAATTTCTAAAATTGGTTTTAAGCATCAATTTTTCACCTATAGGTCAATTTTATGGACTTAGGCTAGAGGAAAATGAGGGTAAGGCTTGATTGAAATCACTTACAGCCAACTATCTAGTATGTACCCGAGACATCAACCTTAAGACACACTAGATGACATGTAATAAAAAAATTATTAGTGCTTAGGTTGAACTTATAAATACAAATAGAAGATGACAAGCATTTTTGGATATAAAAAAAATACAAAACACCAAGAAAAACATAATAAAAAAACACAAAACTCTCTATTCATTACTCTAAGAGGTGTAGAATACAATTTTTGGTAGAGTTTAATCATACTAGCCTAAGGGATACTTAACAATAGCTTGAAGGCTATATTTATAGGAAAGGAGAGAAAGAGAGGAATTTTGGTAGTCCAAAAGGAATCAAATATAACAACTCCATTTCAACCATAGTTATAACTACCTCTACATTTATGCTCATTCAAGCTTCTTGATTGATCTAGGTCACTTTAGCCTATTGCATAGCTACATTATTCCTTCATTAATGATCCCTAATGGTTATAATGGTGGGATAAATTTGTTCTAAGATAGGTTATATCATTAATTTAGTTACTACCATTAAATCAATTTATTATATCTTTATCTTGGTGTTAAACACTCTTCACTAGTTCATCATGTCATGTAAAAGTGGAAAGAAGGGTATTTTTCATGCAGTTGGTCCTGAGGTTGAATTGATTAGGTTCTATGTGTATGCCTTCATGGCATACTTTGAAATGTTATCTCTTGTCCAAGTTGTAACATGCTCTAACTCATTGCCATGTTCATAGGTCCACTATAAATTGAAAACCAATCTCAGACTATTGGTTTTCCTATAGTTGTCACATTGATGCAGACCCATAAACTACATAACCCCTCTCTTGATTATAATATCTCCAAATAAACCCACTATGTCTTTGTAGGGATGGAGAGTTTACCATATGCACAAGTCCTTCTTCTAAAAAATGGTGAACATAGTCATAAAATGAACCCTTTATGACAAAAATCCTAAAATTAAAGGTCTATTTTATGCTTTACTAGTGATCCCTTCATGTCCTTTAACCTGACTGCATCAATACATCCCTTTAATGTAATTTATCCAAGCTTAAATGGAGGTGGGATGACCCTATAACACTTGTTTACCTTGGTTGAAAATGGCTTTGTTGATTTCAATTAAAAGTCCTAGGCTCACCTTTGTTTAATTAACTATTGAAAATTAACTTAGATCATTGACCTTTTGAATCATTTTAATTTGTTGATCTACCTAATGTGAATGAATACAAACCATAGATCCTATGCTAGGACTCATGCACTTTTCCCCTTTGTCACTTATGTATTTTCACTCAGGGTTCACTGACCTCTTTAACCCTCACTCATTTTTTATCTTGATTTACATAATTAAATACACTCCATCAATATTTTATCAACTTTAACATGATCATACCACTCATCAATCATGTGTTGATCTTAGGATCCTATATTTAGTGTGTTTATTTATGTATTTATGCCATGTGGTGACCTCTCAAGCTTCTTGACCTTTTGACTCATCTCACATCATCAGATCAAGATGTACGATGCCACATGGACCATCGAATTTTCATAGATTTGAAAATAAATGGTTATTTGTTGAGGCTTAAATTTGAAACTTGCATGAATGTCTTTCTTTGTAAGGCCAACTTTTAAACTCCATAACTTGAGCTAGAAAGCTCATGTAAACATTAAGCTCGTAGATCATGTTCCTAGCATGAAGAACTTTGTGGTGTTACATCTTTTTGGCTTGAAAGGATTTCTAAGGTGCATTTATTAAATGAATAAACAGGCTAACCAATATGCTTCCATGTGATTTACAAGATGGCATGGCCCTTTAGACTCAACAAGTTGAACTTTGAAGGCTTAGATATCAAGATAGAAGACTCATCAAGATATGAAACTTATAGATAATGATCTTATCACTAAGGACATTAATTATGCATTATTTGATGGTCATGTGAGGATTCCTAAGCTCATTTATAAAATAAATAAACACATTGTCCAAACAATTTCTTCATTACATCTTTATGATAGTCTGGTTTATCAAACCTACCCAAGTCATTTTGATTCAATCTTTCAAGGTCCTAATGAGTTTTCGAGGTTTTATCAATCTAGTCCATGTCCCTACAAGCTTATGAACATCGTGAGATCCTACTTGGGTCAATTTTGAAGGTTTAGACAAATAAATTCTTTAAAACTGTTCAGTTATATTAGAGCTTTGCAACAAGAATATTGTCTCAAAATTTTTGCTCGATGGAAATATCTTTAAGATTTTGACAAGGGCCTATTACTTTAGAAATTTTATTTGACTGAAATGTGTCTTTAGAAAAATTGTCTTAGACATTTTGTCTGAAAGGAATATGTCCTCAGGGAAATTGTCTAGGATAATTTTCCCATAATATGTTTGTCCTTAGTCTTTTACCTTCATGATAATTTTTTTGAAATAATTTTGCCTTGTACCTTTTGTTAAAACTTTTGTCTTTAGGATTTTTAAAAAGACATTTCCTTAAATATTTTGCTTAGTACACTTGATATAGATAAAATGTCCAAAATAATTACTCTTTAGGATTTTTACTTGACCACTTTACCCAAAATAAAATATACTCTGGCTTTGCCTTGAATAAAATGTTTGAAATAAACATGCCTTTATGAATTACTTTTTAGATAAAATGTCAAAAAGAATTCCCACACATAGTCAAAAGTGAAAAATTCTAAAAGAATTGAACTTATCCAAATAAAATAATGAAATAATATGCCAAGTAAGGACTTTATAAAAAAAGGGTTTTGCACTTAGCCTTTTGTTAAAATGTTTCCTAAGTGTAGACTAGGCTTTTCTAGACTTGCTCTTATAACAGCTCAGACACCATGAAAACTTATCACTTACATATATTAATCTAAAATGACACCTAAGACACCAAATGACACAAGGACTAAGATAGATTATGGGAAAAATCTAAAATGGCATATGAAATGACATAAAATCAGCTACAACATACATTGTGTCATTATAAAAATCCCTTATACAAGATTATTAATATAGGGGGTTGACCCATTTTGGCCTATGGGAAAAATGGTCAACAAGTAAATACAAAGAGTATACAAGAACTATTCAAATCTAGAATTTAGAATAGACAAGTGAGAGATAAACCATATAGCAATTCACATAAATAAAATGGGATAATCTTTTTAGAATTCCTTGCTTACATTAGTTGATCAAATGTTTACACAAGATTTGTCTCAAAAACTCCCTCCTTATAATTTGCAATAATCCCTTTATAAAATGTAAATAAGTATGTCGATCAGACATATCCAATTAAAAAAATGCAAGTATGTATGACAGGTTTCCTTTTACAAAGTTCTAAAAAAACTAGACACTTCTTAATGGACTGACCTATAGGTAGTGAAATTTACAAGTTGTGCATGCCTTTGCAAAGATAATATTCTATTTTCAAAATATTACAGTGTCTCTATAAAATAATATTCCTAACTAGGTTTGCTTTTGGATCCTTGGTCTGATGCATTTTTTCCTTCCCTATAGGATCTTCAATTTTTTATGTTGCTCATTGATTAGTTGCAGGTTGGCAACAAGTCTCATGAATAACTTTTTTTCTTAATTATCTAGGTCTTTGGGATATTTCTCAATCTTATCCAAAGCTTTTTTGATGCCCCTATCATCTCCCATTTTCTCCACTGATGACAAGATTAGACCCATGATTCTTTTATTATCACCCCTATTTTGTCTTATCCTTAGTTCTTCACCCTTTTCAAGAATTGAGTATTTTTTTACCTAAAATCATCATCAATTATTAAGCCCAGTGGACTAAGTGTGGTGCATTATTTTATCAAATTATCTAAGATATGCAACATCTTGTCCTCTTGCTTCTTATGGTCCTTGGAAATATCTTCCAATTATTTGGACCAACTAATCAAGGATCTGATTTTATCCACTAATATAGCCATATCCATATTTAAATGTGCTAGGTTGATAGTCCTAAAGTTAGGGACTTTATTTTTTTTCAAGTCTTTTACTTTATAGCTTGAATCCTGCCATTGGCCAATTGGGCCTATAGCCATAATGATTTTCCTACTCACTGCATTTTGTCTACCTCTAACTAACTTTAAAGAGTTGAAAAATTTAATCATGGTGTCTTCAAATTAATTAAAACTATCATCTGGGATAAATAGGATTATAGTATCTTGAAAATTATTTTATTGTTGCATCATGCCCTGGATGACATGTAATTGATTGGATTGTTCTTGAGCTAGCTTTAGCTAGTAGTCTCTATGGATAGGAATCTAACCAAGTCTTTGTCCTTCCATATGATTCAAACTAGTAAATGGATCTAGTTGTTAGAAGGTGAATTCCTCTTCACCAACAATGGCCTTCTTTTATATCATTCTTTCTAGGCTAGTGGTCTCTAGATTAAATTGAATAACAACTGAGGATTCTATGATTTTTATAACTAGAGTATCCATATGTGTCTCACTTGATGCTCTATGGGAGTCCATCCTATTATCCTTTTGATTTTTAGAGCCACAATCCATTTTTTAATATCATCATGCATAATTATATTGATAGACTTTTTAATGTCCTAAGGATGGTGTAAAGTAGAAACTTTCTATAATTTTCTATATATAAACCATTCAAGAATGGTTAGACCATGGATTTCTTTATCATCACTAAAAATGTTGACCTCACTCAAAGGATGAGTGAAGGTCAACTTGGGATTCTTACTTCCTATTAGGGCCATTACCATTTCAACCTTTCTTTTTGGTGTGGTGGCAACAAGGACTAAGTTAGTTCTACCTCCTTCCCCTTCTCCTTTTTTGTCTCCTTATCTTGGTGTTGAGGTTCTTCTATATGTACATCTTCTTCATATGATTGACTATTACTGAAAAATAGTTTTAGAGCATGTTCCACTAATTTTTCATGGTTTAATGACATTATTTTAATCTCCTCAATTAGTAATCATGGTTATTCAATATGTTCTAAAGATGATTCCACCTCATTAGGTCTTATTTATTTAAACCTCTACTTAATATGTTCCTCAATATTTTTAATTTTTATTTTTGGCTATGATGGAAGAGGTCTAGAATATGGGCATCCTATAAAATGGTATTTCCTAGGTCCCAAATACCATATATCATCTCTACCCTTCTTCTCCCTTAGCAATCTAGCCTCTGATCTGATGTTTAATTTCTTCAACCTGCCCAAGACTTCTATGAATGAATATGCCCTAATGTATATGTAGTCATAAGCACTAGGCTAGTGCTCATAGGTCATATTGATCATATATACCTTTAATTATTTCCCAACCATTTCATAGGGGTTGAACTACCTCAACTCATCAATATGTAAACTAAAATTAGTTCTATGTTTAGAGGTAGCCTTTGTATACACATAATATTTTTATGTTTTTATCAAATAGTGATGCTTTACATCTTGCAGGAACCTAGTGTGACTCAATCTCTCTGAGTGTGTGCCTTAAGGGGTGAATTGGGAAAGTGGTTAGTAAACCTTTCTTGCTTCATAATATTGTTGTCTTTTATTTTCACATTATTTCCAATCCAACTAGTTCCTAAAACCTTCACCTAAGTTTTTTCTCCTCCCTTGTATAGTCCTCTAGTATTTTCCTCTTTCTATCCTTTTTTTCCTTATTTGGCACCCCTTTTACCTATTCAATAAATTAGGTCAACCTTGTCAACCTAATATAGTTTAGGGTCATTTTTATTTTTAGGTTTGTTATCCTTTCGGTTGACCTAACACAAACTTTAGATATTAGCCCAAAAACATGTTGGTTGATCATGTCAACCTAACATAACTGACATGTCTAAATGACTCTTGGGTGAGATACCCTTATATATATAAGGTAATTTTATTCATTATTAAAGTATGCAATTAAGATTTATTATTCACTCTTGGTTCTTCACAATCTACTCTTCCACCATTCTACTTGAGGAGTCTTAGATTAGGTTTCTTATTTTGAAGAATCTAGTCTTGTGAATATGTCTTGGATGCTTTGGCCTAAAAAATTGATCCTTAAAAATGAAAATAACCTCTTGAAAAGATCCATTGGTGAAGGAAGATATTAAATCATAATGGGTTCACATTTAGGTAAATATATTCTAACTTTTTTCTCCTTTCATTTAGTAGATAGAAGTATCATAAGTGTTGGCTGGAATAATATCACTCTTCATATTCTATGTATTAGGGTGTTACTCATACTTAATTTATTTGAAGTTGCATATACATATTTGATTGATTTTCATCTAACCCCTCACATTGTGCCACAATCTTTGTGTGCACTAGATTAGTTTACTTTTCTTGTTATTAGAATAGTTTACTCTCTTGCTTATTAGCATAAGTGAAATATCAAATCATAGGAATATTTAAGGGTTATTATGTAATTATGTTATATCATGTGACAAGTTATACAATTGATCCCCTAATTAGGTCTATTAGATCTCCATATTGGTCATATTCCCAATTAACAAGTGTATACCCAATCAGAAGTGTAAGTGTGCTCTATCTTATCCGATCTAGGATTAATTCATGTACATCATGAAATTTTGATTACATACATTAAGGTGAACCTGAATTGAATCCTATCCCACCACTGGTTAATTTGTCTTTAGGTTTCCATTTTTGTTTCATTTCTTATTTAGCATTAACTTCACTTTAGATATGCCTTCATTACATTTTGTTGAACCCAACGTGATACTAACCCTTACAGGATTTATTTCACTTATTTCATTCTTTTTATCACTTCTTTATTCCCTATTCACATTATCTATGTCATCAAAAATACAATGCATTTTATTTTTTATAAAATAGATGAGTAAAACCAAAGATATAGGTAAAACAAAATCCCTATATCTATCTATTGTACTAGGTCAACCTTGTTGACCTAGTATCCTTTTCAGCCTCTATTCACTATACTAGGTCGACTTGGTCAACCTAGTACTATCTATAGACTCTTTTGATTATTTTCAAGCCTCTGTGCACTATACTAGATTGACATGGTTGATATAGTATAGCTTTATAGTACTTTTTTATATGATAGGTCGACTATGTTGACCTAATATATTTTTCTACATTCTTTACTTTCTAACTTAATTTTATGTATTCTTTGTATGTCTGACTTAGTTCTATATCTATATGGTTTAGTTATTTATCTTTTTTTATTATTCTTATTATTTATCATTATTTTATTTTTATCCTTAATCATCATATCCCCCGTTACAAACTTCTTAGATATCTTGAATCCATTTAGACACTTTATGGGATTCTCTTTTCTTCTTATGTTTCTTATCTCTTCTTCCTATTTTTAGCTATTGGGTAATATTGCAATGCCCATATACACTTTATTCTAGACTTTGGGGTAGCTTGTGATTCCCACCCACATATTATTTTAGATGGAAGATTCCCATACCTACATAAACTTACGCTTTTGGGGCATCTTGTGATGCCCACTCTTATTCTCCATTACATGTTACCAAACTAGTTTAACTCTAAGAAACCTTCTGAGACACATAGTTGTGTCTCTCATATGTTCATCTTTGATATAACCATTGGTGTGGTATCCTTTTCCTTCTTATCATGTTTTCTATATATATCTTTCTAATACTTTATTGTATGTTACTTAAGCATGGGTATCTCCCTTTAAAATAGTTCCCTCTTATTCACAAACCTTTAGTCCTCCCTTTTTGGTCTTTTGGTTTTTTGATGTACCATAGTCTTCATTACCTTATTTTTCATTCTCCTTTGGCTTACAAATTTTAATTTTTTTTCCCCTTGGGTTTTTATTTTGTGAATTTCTTTGTAATACCATGGATAAGACCCAAAATCCCTCACAAAACCACCATATTTTACATATTTTCTCTCTTTTTGCTACTTCCCAACGATGTTTTGGTATCCTTTGAGTTTTCCTTTGTGAGTTATTTTATCAAAAGGATCCCTCACTTATCATGCTTATTATCAACCTCATGGGTTTTTATTTTATGAGTTGCTTTATAAGACCATGGATAGGACCTTTCCCTCTTCATAAAATTACCTTTCTTTTCATGTTCTTGATCCTTGTTATGAACTTTAGTTTTTTCTTCTTTTTCTATATGGAATCTACATAACAATCTATGCTAGCATCTTTTCCTCCATTTTCCTCTTTCTTGTGATAAGGAATCACACCTTTTATGTCATTATTTCCCTCTTTTCCCTTTGTCACATTTTATGAAATTTGAAGCAATTCAAATTGTTCCATGTGTCATTCCTCTTGATTTCCACTTTCTTTCATATCCACATTGGATCAAAAAAGGTCAAAGTCAAGATAGTAGTTTTATTTCACCTAGATTTATGAGACTCTTAGACCCCATGTTCTTTGAAGTTTCTCTCTCTTAGAAACCATTTCCCAAGTTTTCAAATGAAAGTAATCTTTAGCACCCATGTTTAGTCATTCCAAGTCCATATGGAGGAAGAATAGAAAAAGCCATCAAAAAATAAATAAAATCCTAATTATTTGAAACAAAAGGAAATGATATCTAAAATGACACATACAAATCTCAAAATTATAATTCACACCAAAAGATGTAATTAAAAGCACATCTCCTATCTCCAATTGAAGCTCAAACTCCATAGTCAACTTCACATAGAGCTGAAGTCCTTTGGGGTGTGGTAGTCTAACATATTGGAATAGGGTAATTCAAAAAAATATATGGTGTTACCTACTTTCTCATGCAAGTACCCAATATTCATAGTAGACTGATGGCTCTATAAGGAGTCCTAAAGAATGGGGAACACATTATGGGGAGGTAGGTCTATTTTACTTTTCATGCATATAGCCTTCATATGATGATCTATATACTCCATTTGTTGATCTAAGACTAGTGCAACTAAGAGAAGTTCTTCATAGTCATTAAGGTCAAAAGTCCTCTTATTCTGACAAACCAAATTTGAGTGTCTTGACATCGATAAAGATTTCTCTCTACCTTGGTTTCTCCTACATTCTCCCCTCCACCCATTTACTTTCCCCCCTTGATATCCAAATTGTTATTCCAAATATATGTTCCCTCTTCTTTAAATTACTTTTTATCCATATCTTAAATACATGTTAGCACTAATTTATTTTATTTTTATCTATCTTCAGATGCAAAATAAAATGTTTGAGAAACTTTGGATCATATTCTTCACTTTATTTTACATTTACTAGAATTTACTTTCTTTTTGTCATTTATCATGATTTTATTGTCTTGCTATTATGGACACCTGAGTTTATACCCTTTTTCCATCATCGAGTGAGATGTGGATTATTACTGCTCACTCATCAATGTTATTTTCCCTTTTATGCACCCTTTTCCATTGATGAGTGAGATGTGGATTGTTACTGCTCACTCATCAATGTTGTTTTACAATTTTAATTTTCCTTTTACCATTGATTTATCTTACTTATCATTCATATTTAAACATGTATCCTTGGTTTGAGTTGGTGAGTTTTCTTTTTCTTACTTGAGGTTTGATTGTTTGAGTTTTTAGGTCTTTAGTGTCCTTGGCTTTTCAATTACCTAATTTATTCTTGTTTGACTTGGTCATTTGGTCTAACATAACACTTGTCACATACATTTCCAAATTCCCATGTATATCCCATCCACATAGCACTATTTATCTTGGATTTTCTTGCATTTAATTTTTTTTTGCTCCTTAGATTTTATTTTTTTAGGTTGATTAAAAGTAGTCTCTATACACTACACAATAAAAAATAAAAACATAGCTGATAATCATCCCACAATAAAGGTAAGTTAAGGTACTCATTGCATTTAATTTTTAGTTAGTTTTAATTTTATATCATTTATTTTTAGATATTTTATGATTTTTAAAATACTACAACTTGTTTTAGCATCAATGTTGTGTGTGTGTCCTTATGTTGTTTATCAAAGAACCATCCCTTGTTACACCTTAGTGACACATGATGAGCTTCAAGTGGGGCATATGTATACACATAATATATTTAACTTTTATCAAATACTAACACTTTACATCTTGTAGGAACCTATCATGACTCAATCTATCAAAGTACAAACCTTAAGGGGTGCATGAAGAAAGGGGTGGGCAGACCTTTGGTGCTTTATAAGATTGCTTTCCTTTATTTATATATTTTTTCCAGTCCAAATAGTTCTTAAAACCTTTTCCTAAGCTATTTCTCCTCCCTTACATAGTCCCCTAGTCTTTTCCTCTTTCTATCCTTCTTCTCCCTACATGGTACCCTTTTTACATATTTAGTATACTATGTCAAGCTGGTCTACCTATTATAGTTTAGGGCCTTTAAGTTTGTTAGCATTTTTAGTGACCTAGCACATAATTTAGGAATTAACCCAAAAATGTGGTAGGTCAATCAAGTCAACCTAGCATAATAAGCATGTCTGAATGACTTTTAGGTGACATACTCCTTTATATGAAAGGTCATTTTGGTCATTATTAGAATATGCATTCAAGAGTTATTATTCACTCATACTTCTTCATAATTTTATTTTCCACCATTCTACTTGAGGAGTCTTATCTTAGGTTTATTATATTGAAAAATATAGAATCATGATGGGTTCATAATTAGGTAAGTATATTATAACTTTTTTCTCCTCTCTTTTAGTATATAGAAGTATCATAAGTGTTGGCTTGAATAATATTACTCTTTTTATTCTATGTATTATGGTGTTACTCATACTTACTTTATTTTAAGTTCCCAACACATATTTTATTGTTTTACATCTAACCCCTTACATTGTGACACAAGCTTTGGTGTGCACTAGATTAGTTGAATTTTCTTGTTATTAGAATAGTTTACTATATTGTTTATTAGCATAAGTGAAATATCAAATCATATGACTCTTTTAGGGTTATTGTGTGATTGTGTTAGATTGTAGGTTATAGAACCCTTCCTAGAATGATACATTGTGACAACTGATGCAAGTGATCCCCTAATTAGGTCTATTAAACCCCCGTATTGGTCATATTCCCACTTAATAAGTGTATACCCAATCAGAAATATATGTGTGCTCTATCTTATTCGATTTAGGATTAATTCATGTACATCATGAAATTTTGATTGTATATAACCTATATATTATCCCATTGACAAAACATAGTCCTAATAATGGTATAGGAAGTGGATGGAGAAATCCTTTTCTCTTGGTTTTAAATAATCCATCAATCCCATTGTATATCTAGTTTGCTAGTTCTTTCTCTACTAGCTTGATTGGCACATAGACTAGTAACATAAGGGATTAGTTTAGAATTGCCTCAATCTTAATGATTTTGAAATCTAGGTAGAGACATATATCTCTAATGGCTTCAACAATATTTTTTATTAGAGGGTTGACCCTCATCATTGGGATCCCTATGATGGATTCAACTAAGGCTAGGTAGACACAATCATATATGAATTGTATGTGATATATGTACTTAAAAATGTTCAATTTTAAATATTATAGGGTGACTATTTTATATCACTCTGGTGATAATTCTTTGATTTTTGGGTTTTTTGTGGTGGAAATTAGGGAATCTAACAAGTATGACATCATATAAAACTCAACTTTAGTCTTCTTCTTGATTCGAGAGAATTATCTACTCAGACAAGTGCTAATAAATTCCCTAAGAGGAGTGAGTTATTTCTCAAACATAAAATAGACCAAGGGGACACAAAGTTGTCCACATATGTGGTGGTTAGATTACCATATAGCCTATTCATCAATCTCATGATTATCCTAATCCCAGGTCTAAATTGGCTAATTGGGATGTTACCATTGAGGTCAGAGAATACATGATTTATAGAATATATCCATGGGTAAGGATGGTATTTAGTTCATTCTTCTTCACCCATTCATTGATTTTGGGTACATCCACTTTGGGTTTGGTTAATTTATAGTAGTTATTGAAGGCAAAGGGAGAAATATAGGCAACCTTCCTAAAGCTATGCTCATGAACTATCATACCCTTATCAATTTTTTAATCTTTATAAATAGGAGAGATAACATCAATACAATGTAGTACCTCTACTTTGGCTATAGATAAATTACGACCCATCATCTAGATGGCCACTATCTCATACTATATTTTCTCATGGACATGTTCCTCTTTTTTGCCCTTGAAATGATTGGTTAATATTGAATTGCCCTGAATAGTTAGGACCAATTGTTCTCCACTATATTAAGAGTTATGGCATTAAACTAGGTGTTTTTGAAGATTATACCTTCTATGTCTAATGTCAATTAGAGCTTTACATCTTCCCTGGATTATCTTTGAGCTACCATGACTATGAAATTTGAAAAATTTATCATTAGTGTTTTATGGTTTGATTTTGGATTATATTTCTCTTTTTCAAATGATGATTCACTCTCTTTGGCTTGGTTATGATCAATTTAAGATCAAATTAAGGAGTTTTTACATGTTAGGGATTTTTAATCTTTAATGGTGGTGGCTATTTTCACTGAAGTGAGTTTTATGCATTAGATTTTCATTCAGATCATGTAATTATACCATCAGCTTTTTGAGCCCATAAGATCTTAATATTTTTAGCTTTCTTCCTATGTTGTGTCATAGTGGAATTTGTGTGGCATTTTAGTTATACTTATCTTGTTAATATTCAAAAATTGATCGTTGTCCTTTGAAAATCTATTTGTATCTCACACCATTAGATTATTTTACATGGGTCAAATTTATTCATTGATCTCGATCCTAAGAGTTGAATGCCATTGGATGTTATTTTTACTTGACCCCGAGGTCATGCCACTTGGTAGTCCCATAGGCATTCTAAGCTTCATTGGAAAGTTTACATTGATCCCACATAGTTGGATCCTATGAGTGTGAATAAATACATATAGTTTATCCTTAAGATATTATTTTGATTTAATGTGTACTAGGACCCAAGGATATGTCACTTGGAAGTCCCATAGGCCTTTTGAGCTCTATATTCTATCAATTTTGTGAGTTAGCATGCTTTCACCATGTGGTGGCCTCACATTCATCTTGAGATTTATTTAAACTTTAACCTATTACTCTTCATTGATTTGGATATCTATGCTTGAACATGTACCATCAATCTTTGATAAATTTATTGATGTCCAAACTAAGGTCCATAGCTTGAATTCTCAACATTGATCTTGCTCTATTTGATCCTTCCATTCATGTGAATATGAGTAATAGATTTTGATCCATTAAGTTGAATGCGATTGGTTCTTGTAATCATAAAAACTAATTACATAATCTCAAGAAATATAAATCAAAGCCTTAGAATATGATTTTTACTTGTATTAATAAATATGAATAGATATTTAGGCTAAAGTCTTAAGATATGTTAGAAACATGATAAAAATAAGACCTTGTGAATAATAAAAGTCATAACATGACTATTTAGCTAAATTACTGATAAATATAATTGAAATCTTAAGGTAAAGTCTTAGACTAAATCCATGTCATAATAAAAGTGACCCCTTTAGTTTCCTATTTTGATCTCGCATCATTGGATCTTCATCCTTCATTCAGACACATGTCATCAATCATGATCTATAGGGACGAGAGAGATTAGTTGCTTAACATTATTTTAATGGAATGTTGCCATATGTCATCATATAATTTATCCTATAGCTATGTATAAAAATCTACTTGATAAACACCATTAGATCAATCTTATTTGAGCAAATGTGTATCATTGATCCTGGGGTAAATGAAATCATTAAGTTAGGCTTGAGGATATATAGAACTTAGAATAAGGTTTTTGACTAAGGTTTTATTTAAATTGATAAATACAAATAAAACTTTAGTCTAAAGTCTTAGACTAAGCTTAAAAAATAATAAAATGACCATGTGAACAATAAAGTTAGACCAAGCCAAGATAAAAGGAACAAAGGGGGCTCAGGAGATAAAGCTACTAAGTATGAAATTTTAGACTAAGGTTTTTTTGTGTTAATAAACATGACTAAACCTTAGTGTAGAAAATAAACTAAGTTCATAAAATATTTAAAGTGCTCCTATGTAAAATATTCCTACTAGTTTTGAATTTGGTCAAAGGAAATTGTGCTAGGGTATTTTGAATAAGGGTTTCAGGATGATCAAAATGTATTTAATTTGTATTTTAATAAACCAAAGGCTATTAAAAGATGATATTGATATAAAAACATAAAATTATGAAACCTAAACATTGTATATTACAAATAAACTCCATTAGACCTATAACCTAAAACAAGAAGATCCATTGTTAGCAAACATAGACAAGGTTAAACTAGAGCCATGGAAAAATAAGCCAACCAAATCATGGTGTGGATGATCTTCAAATACAAAAAATTTGAAAACATGCTAGTGATACTTTGATCAAATGAAATTTCAATTTTAAGGTAATAATTTACACAATTTGACATAAGGGTCCCCATTTTTTTTTAAATGGGGGTATGTTGACCTCAATAAATGGTGACTTCTTAGGGAAACATAGCAATAGGTTAGAATTTAGAGACTCTATTTCATAAAAATAACTAGATTATATATTCCACTTGATCCATGCCATTATCAATATTAGTTCATGGTTAAAACAACTCTTGCACCTAAAAAATTAGGATCAAACATTAAAACCTAGTCATTTTATATGTGTGCTTTGATTCCAATTACTATTTTCTATGGGATTTAAGGAACAACTTCCATATTTCATTCCTTGAATCATTAACATTGACTTACATCATGTTTGGATATCCATTAATAAAAATTCTTTGGCTTAGGGAATGCTTGGGCATTACTCTATTTCCAACTAGGCATCCATATCCCTCATAAATATTCCTTTAGATCCACTTAAGGCCTTTCTCCATTACCAATCAAGCATCCATAGCCCTAGTGGAGATTATCAGAATCACCTTTGCTTAGAAATATATTGATTTTTTAATAAGATCTTATTTTTATATTTTTTAGATCATTTTAGCTTTGTAAAAAACATTTGGAACTAGGTTAGCTAGGTTTAGGGATTTGGTCAAATGTTTGATCTCTAGACAATCACCCATGGTTGCAACCTTTGTCCCAGGCAAGGATGTTTGTTAAGTTCAAGCATTATTGAGTCCTAATAATTTTTATTTTTCATCCCATATGTGCAATCCTTCTTAAAACAAATATTAGATCAAAACAAGGTTTAAAACCTTATGAAATAACCAACTTATCCATTAGTCCTTACTAGTTTTTCTAAACTATAACATCAAGGTCATATTTCAAATCGATGGTCAAAATATGCTTAAGATTCATACCTACATTTTTTAACTATGGATTTCTTTAGTAATTGTGTGAAATTTGAGTTGAGGGATATCGAAAAGGACTTATTACAAACAAAGAATAGATCAGAGAAAACACACACACAAATATAAAGAAATAAAATAGAAATCAAAGAAAATACAAACAAATATATAAAAACTTATGTAAAAACAAGGGATAGGAAGGAAAGAAAAAATAATAATCTATCCTACCTACCCTAACTCTAACTATTCTTACAATTCACTCTATAAAGACTCCAAGTGGGTTAGCAGAGAAGTAGTGCTTAACGTACTGCTCATTAGTGGGTAGTGTGAACTCCACTCCTTGTATGTCTTTTAGATTAAAGATGTTATATTTAAGTATCTCAATAATGTGATAGGGACCTATCCATAAAGGTGTGAATTTTCCATGTTTTACATTGGGCTCAGATGCTTTATCCCAAATAAGAACCAAGTCTCCTTCTTGAACACCTTTATCTTTGATCACTTATCAAACCACCTTTTTATTTTGGTTTAGTGCTTGATAAAATTTACAAAAGCCTCATATCTTGCATCTTACATCTAAATGATGTCTATTAGCCTTAAATTTGAAAATTTTTGGTCCTCCTCCATGTACTCTTGTATGAAATTGTATGTTGGTAGTTTGAGTGTGATGGGGAATATAAGATCTCAATAATAAACCAACAAGAATGGTGATGCTTTGATATCATACTTGAATCTTGTTCTATCTACTCAAAGGGAATATTTAATCATGTGATCATGTGACCACATGGATAAATCAAATAGTTGGGGTAGAATATTTGTTTGGTTCCTCATCACTTTGAGGTGAGAGTGGAAGACTAGGTCGCCATTGGGTAGTGGTTATTATTTGTTGAATTGGTAGCAGGCTCATGGGAGGTTCATATATTAATAAATCATCCTCATCATAGAGATGATGGATTATGGTTTGGAGAGATTTATAGTTCTCTATGTCATGCATGAGTGTCATATGATAGCATCATACTTGATGGTTATTACACCAGATGTGTTTTAGACCTAAAGGGTCAAATGGTCTGATAGGAGGTAGGGTCAAGTAAGAGGCTTGTATTAACCTTTGGAAAGTAGTTGAGTAATAATCATCTAATGGTGGAACAGGTTTAGAGGGTTTGGCCTTGGTTGGTGAGATGGAAATATTTTTAGAAATAGGTTTGGTGATATAAGGTTTGGGTAGGGTAGTGTTATTAGTTGGTGGTTTTGGTTTTGGAAAGGTGGAAGTTGATAAGTTGGAGGTATGAGGTTTTATGATAGGTAGTTTGGTTATTGATAGCCCAATCAAGATGGATATGTTAAAAAGCAAGTGTGCTAGTGTAACCAATAACAATGCTTAGGTTTTGGTTGAGACAATTGGATTCCTAATTAAAGTTGAGGGATAAGGATCCAAGATAGAGGGAATGTTTGAGGGAGGTATAAGTTTGGCCCTTTAGCCTTTTGTTGGTTGTAATTCCTTGGTGAATTTGGTTTGGTGTTTGGTTGTGGGGTTTGGTGAGGTTAGCTCTAGTTTCAAGGATGGGTGATTAAGGATCAACACAAGAAATATGCCAAAGGTTCTGGTTGGTTTGGTTGGAGAGGATGATTTGGTTAATTAGGATTTGGATGCATTGGGTGGTTGAGAAATGGTTGGGTTGGTAGAGGTTTTTATTGGTTTGGTTGACATGATTGTAGGTTAAATAGTAGAAGTGGTGGGTTAGTATGTAAGAGAGATGCTTAGAAGTTATTATTTGGTGATATAATGGAGCCCTAATTGATTATAAAAGGTAGGTCATTCCATGTTTTATTTGGATATAAATTCCAAACTTTGAACTAGTCTAGAGAATGGTTTATAGACTAGTCTTGTTCCATAGATAGTGGGCTCAAAAGATAAGCCTATATGTTGAGAATGAAAAGTGGTGACCTCATCCTTTTACTTGATCAAAGGATGCAAGGTTTGGATGGGTGGCTCCTTTATGGTATGTGTATATGTAGTGTTTTAATCCTTGGGAATTATCTCTGAATGGGAAGTGAATTGTTTGGTAGTTAAGGGAGAAGGTAAAGTGATGATGGTTACTTTCTTGGGAATGTTAGTTGATGGACGGTTTAATGACCCCACTATGTCAATAAGTAGAATAGAGGAAAATGTTACTTCCTTGGTTTAGGTCTCTAAAGGAGGAGAAGGTAACTTCACTACCTCAATAAGTGGAAAGGGAAAAGAATAAGTAGATTGGGTGGTAGGTTCTTTAGCAATGATTGTGTCAAGAACTATATTGATGGTATGGGCATCATGAGAACACTCATATTTTTTGATCTCATTTTTATAGGTGTATTATTGGGAAAATGTTGTCTAAAATTTCAAGGGCTTGGTTTAGAGGTGCATTGGGGTTGTCCAGCACAAGCTCCCCCTTGTTAGTGAGGGTTTGGACAATGTTTTTGAAAGTATTACACCTACTAATGTCATGCACAACTACTCAATAAAAATCACATAAGTCATTCTCACTATACTAGGAAAGTGTAGTCCAACAAAAATTAAATTATTGAGGGGTTTTTTTGGGATGAATCTAAATGATATTAGCTTTCAATAACTTCTCAAGGACTGAAGCATAAGATTCCCTAAGTGGGGTAAATTTCTTCTGATTATTTCAGTTTTGGTTTCTAAAGTTTTAATTTGAGGAGTTAAAAGAGTTTGATTGAATGTTAGATGGTGGAGGAGTGGTCTTAAAGATAATCACATTTGTAGTTCCATTGATTTTAGCATTGGTTTTGGTTTGGTTGTCTAGTTTAGAGGAAGAGGCCTCATTGGTTTTGTAGGTAGAGTTTTTATTTTTCAATTTTAATTTTCCTTACTTGACGCCTCTATTTTCTAGCATATGTGCCATAGTAAAATATGTATTAAAGGTTTTGGAGCTATAGATATGTAATGTAGCATATATTTTATCGGCACATGCCTAAGTAAAAAAATCTATCAATTTGGGTTTGGGTAAAGAGAAGGTAAGTTGATTGATTAGGCTCATCCAATAGGCTACATAATCAATAATACATTCATCATCAAATTGTCAAGTAGAGTAAAGGTCAATGATGGAGACTTTATCTGAGATGTTTATTGAAAAGTGATCCAAGAATGTCTGGGCTAACTAGGTGAAGAAGAAGAGAGACTATTTAGTTATGGTATTATACCAGTTTAATGCTAGACTAGACAGGGACATGTGGAAGGTACAAAGAAGGAGGGGATCATCATAGGAAATAAAATAACATGCATGCCTAAGTGCCTTGAGGTGATATTGGGGATCTTCCTTACTTTGAAATTTAGAAAACTTGGGAATTTCTTACTGAGGTATATATGGACTGATAGGAAGAGATGGGTGAATTGGTTCATTATAGATCTGGTCATATGATAAAATGTTATGAGCACCAGAGATGGATGACTCTAAGGTATTCATTTTATCCATCAGTATTTTCATTATATATATTTTGGATTTTTAATCTTTAAGACTATAAGGTGCATACTATTGTGTTGGTTGGGTGATATATTGATAACTAGTATGAGGTTGAGGAGCTTCCACATATTGGTATGTAGACACATGTGGTTGGGTAGATACCATGTAGGGGTAGGTGGATGTATGTAGTTGGGTAGTGGGTAGAGTTACATACCCTTTTGGGTTAGGGATGTAACCTAGGATAGGTGTGATGGGAACTTTTTTAGAGGTTAAGGAGGGATGGGTAAGAGTCATGGTTGGGTTTACAACTAAAGGAAAGGTGGTGACCTCTATACTAATTAGTGGTAAGGTAGAAGGTATAAACACTATAAGATTTTGATGTGGAGTAGTGACTATTGGATTAGTGATCACTAAAGGAAGGTTGGCAATTATAATAGTAGGTGTTCCCATGGTGAGGGGAGTATAGGTGGTTAATGGCTAGGTTGCTCCTAGGGTAGAGATGTTGTTGGTGCAGGTGGAAAGTGTAAGTGTGTTGGTTAGTTGGGTAGGTTGGTTTTCTATGGTAGTATCAAAGGTATTATTAGTGGATTAAGACACTTGAGTAGTCAATGGTTAAGTGGTGATTATGACAATAGAATTATTCTACATAAGGTGGTAATGCATGTCATAAGTTGGGTCTATATGTGGAAACTAAAGAAGGGGTATGGTGAGACATGGTGCTAAGATAATGTTGAAGGGTCATATGATTTTTACCTAAGAAGGTGGAAAAGTATATATCTCCTTGGGGAACTACTCAAGGGAAATAAGGACTACCCAAAGGGCGAGGATAATATTCTAGTTTAGAGATGTACTCCATGGGTGAGGAGGTAGATGAGGTTGATTGTTTTGGTGATGGGTTTTGTTCTGCTAGATTCTTTTGCTATTGGTGAATTAGAATCATATAAGATGAGGGAGAGAAGATAAAAACAATGTCACCACTCAAATATCGAGAAGACAAGAAATGAGCAAGGATATTAGACACACTAAAAATTATGTTAAGTCCTAAATTTCTTTTTAGTCTCTATTTTGGCTTATGCCTTAATCTTTAAGAACTATGTGACTAAAATTGGCTTGTAGAGTAGGTACTATAAAAGAAGTCTATGGTTGGTTTTAGGTTGTGTTTAGGATCTCAAAATGATATGTACTAGAAATCAATTTGTGGCTTAGCATTGGGGCCTACCCCCTCACTTCACACACCATAGTGATAAGGGTGTTGGGTAGAGAGCCAATATATATATTGATTTTCACAGTTTATACTCAACTAGAGAGTTTATGTTACTCTCCCCTTTGTAATGACCTCCAAGTAAGATTATCAAGAAAGGGTCAAGTGACTGCTAGGTGATGAAATCCCAATCATGCCTTATGTCAAATTATTTAGATGTCTGATTGATGTAGGTGGTTTGGTTTAGTGTGTGACACAAGTGATACTACTATCATATTACATTACTTTATTTTAACTAAGTGAGCTAATATTGAAAGTAACCAATGTATGTAATCTATTTTAAAACCAAAATAATTTTAATTTTGTTTATGAGTATAGAATAGGGAGAAGAGCACCTAGATACAAACAAAAAAAAACTCAAGTAGAGACTCAAGGGTCCCACCAGGTGTGCCATAATGTTTTAGATAATTTCATCTTATATTCCAGAAAAGGAATAAGAAATAAACTAGATATGGGAATGATTTGAAAACCTATTTGGTTGTGCCTATGTTGAATCAAATGTTTGTAGAGATATCCTCTTTAGCTTGGGAGGAATGATCTACAAATAAAATAACACTAAAGTAAATGGTTGGCTAGATAGATAGTTCGGTGGATTTCTTAGTGCTAGCTAAATCCCATAAGCAAGAGCTTCATTTAGGGTTGTCAATCCACTCATTTTAAATAATTAATTTTTGAAAATAGAAGATAAAGTACTTGCATAAATCATATAAGATACAAAAATGTAATACAATAAATTCTTGATTAAAATAGACTAAAATGGCTAATATAGTAATAATTGGGTCAATACTAATGCAAAAAAGTTTAGGTATGGTTCAAAAAATAGGTTGGGGGTTTGTGAATAGGAAGATGAAAAAAAAAATTGATCTGGTTGAGGGTAAATGGGTGAAAATAACTTGTTATTATTTCCTACCATAGTGACCATCGGTGGTTAAGGCAACCATCAACAGTTGGATAGACCATCGATGGTTATTGTGTGTTGGGTTTAGATGATAAAAAGGTCAGATTAATGGGGTAATAAAAGGAAATTCTGGGAAATTGGTTTGTGTAAGGCATGTTATAAAATGGAAACAAAGTAATTGATAGATTGAAAATAAATACTTAGTTCAATGAAAATTGATTGGATAAATTATTGAGGTGGTTGGTTCATTGGTGAAGTTTAATATGATTCCAATAGAGTAATGGTACTTGAATTT
Source organism: Torreya grandis (assembly GCA_037957365.1). Classification (NCBI taxonomy): domain Eukaryota; kingdom Viridiplantae; phylum Streptophyta; class Pinopsida; order Cupressales; family Taxaceae; genus Torreya; species Torreya grandis. Next base: position 200,340 of record JARHVA010002600.1, read on the forward strand.
TAGCTAAGAGGTGGTATCAAGTAATCTCTTTTTTGTGATGGTTAGATCACTGGATTTCTATAAGAAGTGACCCACAAAAAAACTTTGGATGAAAAAGCTCTTAATGTCATGGATCCTTTCACACCTCTTGCTCCTCTCTTCTCATAGGCAAGGAAGGAGAGGTGCAACAAGATGTTAACAAGGGGTCCAAATTGCTATCTAACTTTAACTTTGATATGCATGGGCTCACATGTGAATTAGACATTTTAATTATTGAAAATCAAGTCAGAGTGAAGTGTCAGTTGAGCTAGTTTAGGTGGGGGAACCTAACCATTGGTGGTTAGGGTGATCATCAATGTTTAGTATGACAGTCGATGGTCTAGGGTAAAGAAAATATTTGGTTAAAACGATGGGTTTAGTTATTAGGACACACTAACTAGTGTTAGGAAGGCTTAGGGTTGAATGGTCTAGGTTAGATCTAAGGGGGACTTAAGGTATTCTAGGGAAATCGAGACATTTAGAACTATTGTGTGTGGATTCTTGGTATCTACACTCACATATTCATTATATGACACTTTGGAATTCTTATTTAACATATCATTCAATGTCCTCGCAATCTTTGCAAAGCCAAAAATGAACTTTTTTACAATGTTTATTTTACCAAATATCTTCAATTCCTTCCTACTATTAGGAGGCTCTATCTTAGATATAACTTCTAATCTATCATGGTCTATAGAGATTATAGCAGACTAACTAACATTAGGTAGGTTTAGGGTCATATAGTCTAGGTTGGGCCCAAGGGGGCTCTAAGGCAGTTTAGGGGAATCGAAACATGTAGAAAAATCATCTGTGTATTTTGGTGTCTATATTTTTCCCTTTTTTGTTATGTAGTTTGTATCAATGAGTTACAAAACGAAAATGGATTTTAGGTCAAAGATTCAATTTCCCTAATCAAGGGAAGAGGTGTTACCCCTCAAAATGAGAGCTGATGAGGTGAAAAATAATTGGGTGTAGGTTTGATGAGTGGTGAAGGTGATGATGAAGGTGAAAATCATAAAGTTTGGTGATAGGTTAGGAATTAAAGCACAAACATGCGTATAAAGTGTGATAAAAGAGAGATAGCCAAGATCACATATTGACTAGGTTTCCATAGTTGGTAAAAAAATTAAGGTCGGTGCTAGAAAGACAAATGATAAGTAGACTATGTTACTAGATTTAAGTATGGTAGTTGAGAACACTCATAAACATAAGTCTCCTAGGCAAGGTATGTGTTTTTTTGGGTATCTAAGGAAGGAAATTCTCCTAAGAAAAACACAAATTGGTCAAGTGTAGTCATGGGTATCTAAGGTAATAAGTGTTCTTGGCAAGACACCAATTGGTCAGGTGTTCACAAGGTAGTGCATGTGCACAATGTGGTCAACATGGTAATTGTTATCATTACAATAAAATTTACCAGGTAAGATCATCACAAAACATACACTAGTTAGTCTTAAATGGACCAATGCTGAGGTGGTTTATCAGGGTGAGTGGAGAAGGTAACTCCTTGGGTGGGTGCTTGGTTTAGGTACCAAATTATTTTAAAAAGTGTGAATTTCTTAACCATTAATGATCAAGGGTCTTAGGTTTGATTGTTAATGATCACTCTGACCATCATTGATCAAGTGGAAACCATAAAAGGGTGCAAACAAAAGTGCAAATTTGAGTCATTTATATTTATTTGCTTTTGTGACTTTGGTATTTTTATAGTATTATCTTTGGAATGTTATGTATAAATAGCTAATGGTGAGTGTGTGTGGTTGAGTGGTAGAAGTTGGTTGGGTTGATCGAGTGGACTGAGAAGAATAGACTTGTGGAGAGTGAATGAGCCATGATGTAGTGTGCATGAGGACATGGATGAGGATGGGTAGCAGGTCCCAAGATTCCTCCTCATTGATGGTCAAGGAATGAGGTAGGGGATATAATCAAATTAGTAGAGTAGATGTGAGTTTATGAATGTACTTGAATTTGAAATTAGTTATTTTATCTTTATTTGGCTGGGTTGATTGGGTTTGACCTAGGTAATATGTTTTGCTTGATTTTAGTTGAAATTGGTAGGTGAAAATTGAAATAAGAAGTAGGCTAAGTATGGTTGGGTAAGAGGTAGGAATTTTTAGAAACTGGTAAACTTTTAGTTATTTACATGGGGTTTAGGGTAGGCTAGGGTTGGGCATGTTTTACCAATAGTTATGCATAGTTACCATTGATGGTTAGCCCAACTGTTAGTGGTTGATGACCATCAATAAAGTGGTTGCATAACCATCAGCAATCATAGTGACCATTGATGATTGACCAAGTGGCCAAGTGTCAAAATAAAAATTTAAGGTAAGTAGTTAAAGTGTGATAGTGTTGGGATGCTAAGGGTAGGATTAAAGAGGGTGATAAAGGTATAGTTTGTAGGCAAAACGTGGTAATGAACTAAGTTTGTCTGCTGATGAAAATTATGGGCACGAGAGTGGATCTAGATATAAAATTTAGTTCTTCATATATTTGTGAAGATTCATTAAGGGATGATCATATTGGACTAGGTACATATGGAAGAGGTTAGTTTCAAAGCAATGTTACACTACCAACATATGCCACAGGATGTATCAATGATCATGACCCTCATCAAGAGATGGGATCTAACCATGAACACCTTCCTTCTACTAATTAGTGAGATGATGATCTTGTTAGAGGATGTGCATAGGATCAGATGGATACCTATTCAAGGTGAGATGATTTATCACATCGAGTAAGAGGAGAGAGATGAGCTCTTGGAGATGCTATATGGAGATGATTATGATCTTATCAGATGACACACTAGAGGATTTAGCTACACTCTACTATATAAGAGGGTAAGGGATGATAGGAAACTACTAATAATGATGATGATTGTAGTATCATGTTTTATTGTCCTTAAACCAAGTAGTTAGATATTTCCATATCTATAACTATGGCTTTTGGTTGAGATGTTAGTAGGCCACATAGTATTCATATGGGTTCTATGTTGTTAATATAGATATATAGGGAGTTGTGGACTTTTAGAGCTTATAAGAGATATGGTATCAGCATCAAGGTCATGCTAAAAAATAGGGAATATGAGCACATCTATGTTTTGAGACCAATGGGGGCACTATAGGAGGGTTATGCCCAGATAGACCCCATATCATGAGGTGGAAAGATGATGTTTTTCTATCAAGACTAGGTGGAGGAGTGCACTAGTTTAGAGGTGCATTAGAAGCATTGGTTATTAAAGACATGATTTAGAGGCCATATATTAGGTTTCCATAATGGGATGGATATTCAGAACACACATTATCCTTGTGGAGCTATAAGTGGATCTTTGGTAGGTGGGATGGCAAGGTAGAGTTCATCTCATTTGATAGGGTATGAAGATAGTTTGGACTAGTATGGGTGATTCTAGGTCCATTTCCTAGATACAAGTAGGAAGATGCAAAGATCCTACTACCTAAGCCATAGCTAGTCTAGATTTTACTTGATCATGAGGAGTGGTTATCTAGGGCTAGGATCAATGATGCAAGCTTTGTATATGATTACCCTGCATGGTACTATATTTTGGTGGTGATGATGGTGGTAGGTAGCCTATGAATATTGACCCAACTAGTAGAGGCTAGAAAGTACACATACATGGGGTTTCTCTAAGATCATAGGTAAGAGTGGCACTATCTGCAACATTGTCTTGGGTGGTATCTTTACAGGGTCAGTTGGTAGTAGCATTGGGTCTAGTGGCTACAATTATGAGTGAGAGGGATCAAGATAGAACTTCACTAGCCTTGGTTACCTATGAAAGAGACTTCCTTATATACACTAGAGGAGGAGCCACAACATTTTTAGGACCACCAAGAACTATCCCTATGATATAGTATCTAACGACCATGGAGTAGTGATGCTATATTGATGAGACTCAATGCGGAGAGTACAGATCTAGTTTAGCAGGTGGTGATAGTGTGGTGACACCAATTTAGTGGGCTACTTCAATATGTGGATAAGTAGGGGCCTTAAGAGGATAGGCACTAGGAGGTAGTGGTGCACTAGGAGATAATGGTGGCTTAGGGAATAGTCATGATATAATGTATGATATATTATATGTTGCTAGATATCATTTTTATACCAACCTATGAGCCCATGTGATGAGATGTACATTTTGAGAGAGAGACATGTATATTTTTTTATACATTATGATTTTATTGATGATAGACTTAAAATTTATAGATATGATCCTTATTTATTGCTTATAATTTTTAGCTTGTGATTTGATGCTTATGTTAATATTGTTGATGATTAAGGATGTTATATTAATTATGGTTATGTTATGCATATCGTTATTGATATACACTCATCTAGCTAGGCATATGATGGAATTTTATTTATGCTAATGATGATTCTTATAAAATTTATGGTTATGATGATGATGATGTTTATGATAAAATTGAATGAGTATCTGATGATGATGTTTGATTATTGCTTTATTGTTCATAGATGGTTTGATGTTAATATGATGTTTGATGAATATGATAATGACATTTTTTTTTTATTATGATATACATTTATATGATTTTATTATTATGGTTATCCTACTTAAGGTAAAAACACATAAAGTAGGTTGAATAACAGCACTAGATAAAATAATATAATCAAGAGACAAATATCTTAGTGAATATATCAACTAGTTATAAACGATAAGAGGAGGGAATGATGAATATTATTTAGTAAGGACTAGAAATATACCAAATTTGGACTGGATTAAGGAACATAAGGCATTCTAGTGCTTCGTATTAGCACTTGTGAGTTGCTTAAGAGGTGTCTTGATCATATTATGTCAAGTGAGATCAAAATCCATTACTTATAGTGTGGAAAGGGGATATGGATAATAAATGGAACATTCTTGTGAGACTCACATGACTCTTATAGAGGTTACCAAATAGTCAATATAAACAAGTCTATGTCATAAAAAGTGTATACTGATCAATGCAAGAATTCCACTCATGAGAGCTGATTATGGATTTCAAAACTATTGCTTTTGAGAGCTGATTGGGGCTTTCAAAACTCTTTTGATTTTTTATTTTACTTTGTAATGGGTATTTTTCTTATTTTTTTGTTACTTGAAGGGTTGGGTAAGTTGACCGATGTGGGAAGCTTCCAAGAAATTACTTGTATTGACAAATGATTGACTCAACCATCCTTCAAGGGAGTGGTCTAGGTTTGTGTGCTTTGCTTGATGCCTTTTGATAGCTATCCTTTAAAGCAGAAGTCCACCTTACTCATAGTAATTTTGATATGTTTTTGGTAGATATTCTTCAAGGGAATAGTCGACAAATGCTAGGGATGACCCATGATTGTATTTGGATTTGTTTTTTCTTTCTTATTGTTTGATGGTATGGAAATATACTTACTTATATAGGCTTAAATGTTGACCTTTGTGAAGGAAAAATTAAAAGCATAATAAGGCTAATTAGTTGAAAGAGTTTTAGGTGACAATGATCATGGGAATCTATCATATAAAAGAGGTAGAAAGTACCATGAGAATCATGCCATGGATAGAGCCATGGTACCCATTGTTCAAGATTAGGCCATGATTGTGATGGATAATCACATGATTCAATTTTAATTAGTTTCCCCTAAAATGGGGAGATGAATGTGGTTTGAATCAAGGGATTAGAAAAAATGTAGCTTGATCCTCATTAAAAAAAGAGAGGATGTAGGTACGAAGCATTGAGGGGCTCAAGTTCTAGGTTGCCTTTGAGAAAAGATAATAGTTAAGCTCCTGATCCATACTTGTGGGATATGATATAAGGTCCAAAGCAATTAAAATCAAACTTTTCCCTTTTGATTTTCTCCATATTGGTGATATGCTAATTTTCATTTAGGATAAGGTCTCTAATGTTTAATTCTCACACTTTAAGCTATTTTTTATATGCACATTTCAAGACATTTTAATAGATGTGAAGATAGGTGATGGTGGCTGAACAATAGCTAAAGTTGGGCTAAATGGTGTTGATGATAATCATGTTCATATATGATATCCTATAAAGATATGCAAAGAGATGGGATTTAGATTTTTAGAGGTAAGGTATCCTCTACTCCAAACACAAGAGAGAATGGGGTAGCACGTGTAGGGGTTTGAATGCTAGTGAAATATACCCATAAGGGGAAGGGGATGTGTAAATTCCAATCTAGACCAGATGCATTGACCATTTTAGTGATATGTTATTTAGAGATTTGTTATAGGCCTCTACCTAGCTATTTACTTGAGGGAGATAGGGTAATGAAAAATTTTACTTGATATCAAATGTATCACAAAGACCCTAGACTTGTTTTTTTTAAATATTTTCCATTATAAATGATAATTTTTTGAGGAACATCAAAATGAAAAATGATGTGATGATTGATAAAGTTGACAATATTTTCAACTTTGGTCAATACAAGGGGAATAACGTCTACCCATTTGGTAAAATATTCAGTCGTAGTGATGATAAAATGGTGTCACTACAAAGAATGATGGTTAATTTCACCAATAAGGTTTAGACACCATTATGAAAAGGGCCAAAAATTAGTGGATATGTGAAGATTATGGCTAGGTGTGTGATGTAAATTGGCACGTTGTTGACACTTAACGTGATTTTTCACATAATAAAAATAGTCTTAGTTAAGGGTAGGCTAGTAATAGCCAAGGTGAAGGATTTTTTTAGCGATGGTTTGGCCAATAATGTGTCCACATATTCCAGCATGTGTTTCCTTGGTAGTATGAAAGGATTCATGACTACATAAGCAATAAAAGAGAGACCAAAAAAGAAATAATTCCCCCTATAGTATTATAATGTGAGTTACTCTGGATAAAATGATCTTTGATCATTGTTAGAAGACTAAAAATAATGATGGTATGGTTAAGATATTCAAAGGTGTACTAATGCCAAAGGTCACGCTGAGTCTCCTCTAGAATGAAGATGGTGGGATAATCTATCTTGACATAAGAGGGCTTAGTAAGTTTGTGGATAAAAATAGATAGCTTAGAGTTAGAGGGTGTAGACATGATCTAAGAGGTGAGGGAAGCCATGGTGTTAGAAAACTTGTTAGTAGATCATGCGGTGGATTGGATATGGTAGTGTTTAAATAATGTTAAGAGTTCATCAACTAGTTATTTTTACTATAATAAAACATAATTATTACACTAGTAAGATCCATTGATTTGATTGACCACAAGTTGATAGTCACCAAAGATATTTATTATTTTGACTCTCAAGGATAAGGTACTTTGAAGGCATATTACTAGGGATTTATACTTATTTATATTATTGGTAAATTTAAAATCAATATTAAAAGACAAAGGAATAGGTTCACCATCAAGGGTAATAAGGATGATACAAACTCCCCTACTAGATTGACACTTTGATCTATCAAAGAACATGGTCACTTGATAGGTGATGTCTTCGTAAGAGAGGGTCATGATAGACTCATCAGGAAACTCAAGAGGAAGAGGTTGGTTATCTACTAAACATGCTTTAGCCAATTGGTTGGTAATGACATACCCTTTAATTGACTTTTACTAAAGAAACTCAAGTTCAAACTTAGTTAAAAGCATGAGCCACTTGGGCATACATTGGTTTAGATATGGCCTAGATGACATATACTTGAGTAGGTTGATATTGGTTATGACATAGGTTTTGTGGTTAAGAAGGTAGTTGAAAAGTTTAGTGGCCATGAAGACCAAGGCTAGGCAAAGTTTTCTTGGTATGGGTTTATCGAGTCTCATACTCTATAAGCATATGATTGATGTAGTAGATAGCTTGCTCTCTTTGTTGTTCATCTTAATGAGCAAGCATTGCCCTTAATGAGTGGTTGGTGATAGAAATATAAAGGGATAAGTGTTGTTCATCCTTGGGAGGGGTGAGGATAGGTGGAGACAATAGGTAATTTTTGAGTAAATCAAAGGCCCTTTGATAGTTATTATTACACTTGAAAAAGACATCATTATTTAAAAGTGGTTAAAGGGTTGGCATCGATCTAAGAGTTGGGAGATGAAGAGATGAATGGATTATAAGTTCCCTAATAGTATAAAAAAAATTTATAGGTTGATTGGAGGAAGCATGTTAAGGATTGATTTGATTTTTTAGAATTGACTTTGATTCCATGAATGAAAGTCATAAAGCCAATGAGCTTTTCTAACAAGACCCCAAAATTACACTTTTTGGGGTTAAGGGATACATAGTAATAAATGAGTCTCTCAAAGATAATTTTAAGAATGAACAAATTATCATTATGATATTTAGATTCCCTAAGAAGGTCATCCACATAGTCCTCAGTAATTTTGTGGATAAGGTCATGGAAGATATAAGTCATAGCACGTTGGTAAGTTACACTAGAGCTATTTAATCTAAAAGGGATGGCCATATAGTATAAGGTTACCCATGGGGTGAGAAAGTTATTTTTGTGTTGATATTTAGTGTAAATTAAGATATGATTTTAACCTAAGAATCCATACATGAGAGATAACACCTCATGGTTGGCTCTAAGATCAACTAGTTGGTCAATTATTGGTAGAGGGAAGTAATCTTTGGGATAAGCAAGGTTAGGGTTATGAAAGTCCACACAAATGTGTATTCAATTTGTGGATTTGGTGATAAGAATGATGTTTGAGACCCATTCAAGATAGTCAATCAGTTGAATTAAATTGATAGATAAGAGATGTTGAAACTCTTATTTGATGATAGGGATATGTGACAGTACATTCATCAAAGTTTATACTTAATGGACTTCGTATCATGGTTGGTTACTTTATTATGGGTGGAAATAGTAAGTTTTTTTCCTAAAATATTGTTATAATACCAAGCAAATTCTATGTTATGATCTTGGAGGAAAGATGGGAAGTCCTTAAGCTCCTTGGAATTCAACGATTGGCCAATTTTGCCAGTGCAGGGGTTGTCCAAAGTACCCAAGTTGATATCCATGATGGATTCATTCAACATGTTTGAATTTTTAGGAGGAAGATATTTGTGTATGGATGAATCTAAGGCATCAAGATATGTGAGAATGGAATCATCATCCTAACACTGAATAGTGTTAATGGTAGGAGAGTCATCTCCTATCATCTCAAGATGGGTCATAGGGATGGTTACAATTGCCCCTTATTTTTGATAATTTAGGGGTATAAGGATGATAATGTTAATGAAAAAAATTTAGGTGGGATGATGTCATCATCCTCATACTCAGGTGGACAAAGGTTTGGTGAAGAAGGGATGTATTCCTCAATAGTGGTGATGGTAGGTGGTTTGGTTTTCTTCTTATTGGGAAGAATGAAACTAAGATCATGTTTATTATGAGGATCTCTAGTTCAATTGAAATCAACTCATGTGGGACATGCTCATCTCATCCAAGACCAAATCATTTTGAAGTGCACTTATGGAGGTATGTCTTGGTAAATTTTAGATTATCAAGACATGAAAAGCTAGAGGTGAATGATCAAGGTGAAAAAGAGGTGGCAAAAGCATCATGTTGTTTGTCAAGTCCCCCATAGGTGAAATGAGTTTGATAGTTTGAAGGTTTGAGGTGAATAATAGCTCTAATGTTGGGGTCATACCCAGGTTGGTGGTCAAGTTTCCCATACTCTTGGGGAGAAAATAAAGTGTCAAGGGTGAGGAGGAAATATTCCCCAAGGGAAAGATGTTAAAATGTGGATTTGAAATGGTTTGTGGTGGGGATTTGGTTAGATGGGATTGATGAGATAGTGGATGCCCTATTTGTAGAAAAGGATAAGCCATCATCATTTTTAGTTGAGGTTTTTTCCTTGGTTGATGAAGGTGTGATAGATGGAGGTAAGAGGATGTCATTAGGTCAATAATTCATGTTCCTTGATGAAAAGGGACTTGGGTAAGTTTGTATAGTGACAACCTGGACTTTGTGTTCAAATTTGATAAAATGATGAAGGGTAGAGGTTACACAACCCATGTATTACATCCAAGGTCATCCCATCAAAACATTTTATTAGAATTCACCTTCTACTACATAAAAGATTTCAGGGAGCATGTGAGGTCCTAAATAAATATAAATAACAATAGTTCCCAAATTAGTGGCCATGTTATTGTTCAAGGATCAAAGGATGGATGAGGTTTTGGACAAGACATTGTTTGGTAGTTTTATTTGATCATAGGAATAATAAGAGATGATATTAACGATATATAACCCATAAATCATGACCCATTTGATGTGGGTTTGGTTGATATAGGTTTTAATGAAAATAAGGGGATCTAGGTCATTTAAATGGATAAAAGATATGTATAAATCCTTGAAGGTGACAAGGTTGGAAATTAGGAGAGAACCAAAAAAGGTTGTTAGAGGTTGAGTGTCTTTAGGTTGGACTTATATTGATTTCAATTCCTCTATAATTTCTTGGAAATGATGAGGTGAGGTAAATATCAATTCATATAGGCTCATCTTTATCACAGTTTGGTGAAGTTGCTTGAGAACCACTCTTCTAATTGATTCAAAGGAGTTGGATTGAGAGGTATCCCAGATAGATACCTTGGGTTTGGATAAAGGTGAAGGTGCATAATTTTGACTTGGTTTGGAGGTGGACGTGGGTATGTTCATGAGATGGAAACTTTTGCCTTCCCCTATCCTTATGTTGATCATGTGATCATGTAACCACATGGATAAAATGGATAGAGGGAATAGTTAGGGTAGAAGATTGGTTTGGTTCCTTGTCACTCTAAGGAGAGAGTGGGGGAGTAGGTAGGTATTGGGTAGTTGTTGGTTTTTGTTGCATTGGTAGTGGGCTTGTGGGAGTTTCATCTATTAATAGATCATCCTCATCATAGAGCTGATAGATTATGGTTGGAGAGATTTAAAGTTTTTTGTGTCATTCTTAGGTGTCCTATGATAGGAGCATACTTTTTGGTCATTATACCAAATAGGTTTTGGACCTAGAGGGTCAAATGGTATGATAGGGGGTAAATTAAAGCAAGAGGATTATAGTAACCTTTGGAAAATAGTTGAGTAAGACTCAACTAAAGGTGGAGAGGGTTTATATGGTTTGGCCTTGGTTATTGAGATGGATTTAATTTTAGAAATGGGTTTGGTGATAGAAGGTTTGGGTGAGGTAGTGTTCTTAGTTTATGGATTTGATTTTTGTAAGGTGGAAGTGGATAAGTTAGAGGTGGGATGTTTTAGGGTAGGTAGTTTGGTTATTGATTGCTTGGTGAAGATGAGTGTGTCAGAGAGCAAGTGTGGTGGTGTAACTAACAGTGGTGGTTAGGTTTTGGTTTAGACAATTGGATTCATAATCAATTGAAGGGATGAGGCCCCAAGATAGATGGAAAGGTTGAAAAAGGTATAAGTTTGGCCCTTTTGCCTTTTGTTGGTTATAATTCCTTGGTTGATTTGGTTTAGTTTTTGGTTAGCGGGTTTGGTGAGGTTATCTCTAGTTTCAAGGATGGGCTATTAAGGCTCAGTGTAGGGAAGATGTGAAAGGTTTTTGTTGGTTTTTTTGGAGAGGATGATTTGGTATTTTGGGATTTTATTGCATTATATGGTTGAGAAATGGTTGTGTTGGTAGAGGTTTTTATTGGTTTTGTTGATATGATAGCAGGTTGGATAATAGAAGTGGTGGGTTGGTATATTAGAGAGGTGGTTGGAGGTTCCTATTTGGTGATATAAGAGAGCCCTAATTGTTTATAAAGTTTAGCTTGGTCCATGTCTAGTTTGGATACAAAATCTAATCTCTAAACTAGTCTATAGAATGGTTTATAGACCGGTCTTGTTCCCTAGATGGTGGGCTCAAAAGATAAACCTATAGGTTTAGAATAGAGAGTGGTGACCTCATATTTTTCTTCAATCAAGGGATGAAATTTTTGGATGGGTGGTTACTTTATGAGAGGTGAAGATGTAGTGGCTTCTTCCTTGGGAAAGATATTTGAAGGGGAAGTGAATTGTTTGGTAGTTAAGGGATAAGGTAAAGTGGTGATGATTGCTTGCTCAGGTATGTCAGTTGAAGGAGGGGTTTATGTCTCCACTACCTCAATAAGTAGAGGAGAGTAAAAGGAAAATTTATTGGTTTGGGTCTCTAAAGGAAGATAAAGTAACTCCACTACCTGAATAAATGGAGAGGGTGAAGAATAGGTAGAATGGGTGGCAAGTTCTTCTGAAATGAGCATGTCAAGAACCATATTGATGGTATGGGCATCATGAGAACAATAAAAATTGTTGATATTGTTTTTGTTAAGTTAAATATTAGGAAATAGTTGTCTAAAAATGTTAAGGGCTTGGTTCAGAGGTACATTGGGGTTGTCCAACACAAGATCCCCTTGTCAATGAGGGTTTGGATAATGTTTTTGAGAGTATTACACCTACTAACATCATGCCTAACTACACAATCAAAAGAAAATAAGTTATTATCATTGCTCTAGGAAGGTTTAGAGTGAGAAGAATCAAATTGTTAAGGGGGTTTGATAGGAGGAAGTTGTATGATATTAGCTTTCAATAACCTTCATTGATTGAAGCATAAGACTCCCCAAATTGGGTAAATTACTTCTAATTATTTTGGTTTTGGTTTCTCATGTTTTGATTTGAGGATTTATAAGAGTTTGGTTAATTGAAAAAATGAGGAGGAGAAATATTAAGGACAACCACATTCATAGTTCCCTTGATTTTTGGCATTAGTGTTGGTTTGGTTGCTTAGTTTGGAAGAAGAGGCCTCATTGGTTTTATAGGTAGAGTTTTTTTTTTTTTTTTTTTTTTTTTTGGTTTTTTTTTTTAATTTTAACTTTATTTCATTGATGGCACTATTTTCTAGCTTACCCACCATGGTAAAAACTTTATCAAAGGTTTTAAAGCTCTGTTCACACAATATAGAAGAGATGTGCTTGGCACATACATGAGCAAAAAGTTCTATCAGTTTAGGTTGGGGTAAAGAGAAGAAAAGATGATTGACTAGTATCCTCCAATGGGATACAAAATAGACAATAGATTCATCATCAAATTGTTAGATAGAGTAAGGGTTAGTGATGGATAATTTCTTGGAGATGTTTATTAAAAAGTGATCAGAGAAAGTTTGGGCCAACTTGGTGAATGAGAAGAGAGAGTGTTTAGTTATGGCACTATACTAGTCTAATGTTGGACTAGATAGGGACATGGGAAAGGTATGAAGAAGAAGGGCATAATATTAGGAAATAAAATAACATGCATGCCTAAATGCCATGAGATGCTATTGGAGATATTCCTTACTTTTAAATTTAGAAATCTTGGAAAGTTCCCACTGAGGAGGATATGGTCTAATAGGGACAACTGGGTGAATGGGTTCATTATATCTATATTCATATGATAAGATGTTGTGAGTGATAGAGATGGATGACTCTAAGGGAGTCATTTTATTCATGCACATTTTGATTAGATCTATTTGGGGTTATACACCTGAAATATTTTAAAGTGTATATTATTATGGTGGTTGGGTGACATATTGATAACTTATAGGATGTTTAGGAGATGCCACATATTAGTATATGGATATAAGTGGTTGGGTAGATACAATATAGGGGTAGGTGGATGTAGGTAGTTGGGTAATGGGTAGAGGTACATACCCTTGTGGGTTAGGGATGTAACCTAGGTTTTGTGTGATGGGTACCTATTGAGAGGTTAACATGGGTTTTTTAGGATATTTGGTTGGTTTTACAACTAAGGGGAATGTGGCGACCTTTGTAGTGATTGGTGGTATGGTAGAAGGTACAGACACTACAAGATTATGAAGTGGAGTAGTGACCAACAGATTGGGGATAGCTGAATGAAGGTTAGCAATGATAATAGTAGGTTCTCCCATAGTGAGTGAAGTATAGGTGGTTAATGGTTGGGTTTCTTCTAGGGTAAAGGAGTTGGTGGGGGTGTAAGGTGTGAGGGTGTTGGTTATTTGGGCAGGTTTGTTTTCCATGATAGTATCAAATGGATTATTGGTAGATGAATATGCTTGAGTAGTCAATGGTTGGGTAGTGACTATGGTAGTAGAAGTATTCCCCATAAGGTGGGAAGTCATGCCATAAGGTGGGTCCATAGGTGGAACTTAAGTAGGGGTATGGTGAGGCATGTTAGTGAGATAATGTTGAAGGGCTATAAGATTTTTATCAAATAAGGTAGAAAAATTTTATATTTCCTTGGAGAAATACATGAGGGAAATAAGGACTCCCTAAAGGGTGAGAAGAATATTTTGGTTTAGAGACATACTCCTTGGGTGAGGAGGTAGAATAGGTCCATTATTTTTGTGATGGGTTATATTTTGATAGATTCTTTCACTATTTGTAAGTTATAGTCATATGAGATAAGGGAGAGAGAATACAAAAACAATCTCACCACTCAAACAAAGAGAAGACAAGAAATGAACAAGGAGATCAAACAGAAACTAAACAAAAATAGAAATGAACAAGGAGATCAAGAAATGAACAAGGAGATCTAACAAGCTCATTATTTTCCTTGTTTTCTTCACTACGGATGTAGATAATGTTGAAATCATCAAAAGACTCAAGTAAATCCTAGAATCTAAAATTGTATCTCTTAAGGTATGATAATTTGCATTGGTACTTAATACTTACCTAGTTAACTACTAGCTCTGAGTCACCATGTACTAATAGTTCCTTGAATTTATACTTGATGGAAAATTGTAAACATAAGATTTGTTATTCATATTATATAAGATTATTAGTTCATAGAAACTAAAGTCTATGAGAAACATAAAATTCTTTACCAATAGGGTTAGTTAGAACAATTATTACTCTAGACTTAGACTTACACCTAGCACTATCAAAATGTAACTTCCACAGTGTAGGAAAAATATGGAAGGCTTTAGAATAACATACCTTAGTAGTCTCAAGAGTGAAAATCCTAAATTAGATTCAAGTATGTTAACATTTTCATTCACATAATTTTACTCACTGATCATTTGCTTCATTCTAGGTTCTCTTTCTACTCTAATCTAATTTGGAACTCCTTTCCATGGAAACCATAAATGTAAATAGTTGGTGGACATATATACATTCAAGGCCTTCATCCATTCTCTACTCAATAGTATCCCATAAACATTATGTATGCGTATCACTTAGATGTCAATAAATTATTGGACTCTTGGCTCAAAGGCAAGCTACATATGAGCATTCAATAATTCCCTAATTAATTTAACTCTAGATTTATCTAATTGAGTAACAAATCTATCAAATTTAATGGGAGTCAAACTAAGTTTTTTATAAATACCTATAGACGTGATATTTATAGATGCACTTGAATATAGTAAACAATTATGAAAGTTATTACAAAACATTCTGACTATAAGTAGGAAAGGTGGGGACTATATCTTAGTTTTATACATGGAGACATTAACATTATTTGTTTTGGGTGGCTTACCAGATTTATTAGACAAATATTCCAATAATAGGTCACTTTGTTGATTAATATATGTCAACTCATGCAATGCGATGTTATCCTTAATCTTTTTCATGTCTTCCACAATATTTTATCCATTTGTATTGGGAGAATTAAATCTATCCATATTATTCTTTGAAATACTTCCCTTTGGGGGCTCTAGATTATTATCCGAGGTAGTATCTAGGGGAGTGTTAAAATTGTTTGGAGGCATTAAAGTAGTCATAGGCCACTTTTACTCCCTATTTCTCAGAAGATAAGTCTTCTTCAGGAATTGGTAAAAAACAAGGACTTCTTTAAGAATATCATTAGGCTCATTATCTTCTTGGAATGGAAAGTCAAATGTCTCCACCATGAGAGCTTGATCAATAGACTTAGATGATTTGGAATATCCTGATGTACTTGTACCATTATATTTATTAGTGACTACTTTAAAATTATCTAACTCCTCTTGAAATGCTTCAAAAACATTATAGAATTCAATGTAATATATTTCACCATGGTTAGAAGTGTAATGAACTCTAAACTAATAAAGCAGAGCAACATCAATAATATTTATGTCCATTGTCTTCTTATCATAAGATGATTCATTATTTTTTTTATTTTTATAAATGTCATTCTTAAACCTATTATTGGGATTATTGAACCTTTGAAAAGAGAAGTTCATTCTAAAACATTCCATAGTATTTCCAACTTGTTTTTGCTACTGAAGGAAATTGGTGCTTAGATTTTGAACCATTTTTAAGATGGAATCATTCCCATTCTTTTTTTGAATAATGAACTTGGTTATTATCAATGCCATTAGTTGGCACTAGATCTTTTGGATAATGTGAATTGGATCCATTTGCAGCATTGTTCAAGAACCCTAGGTTTTGGCCTAGATGAGCATGACTTAATGGAAATTAGTTTAAAGCTTGGAGTTAATTCAAAGAAGGTGTATTCTAATTTGGATTGGGAATTATATTCAAGATAGGAAAAAGTAGTTTAAAATTTTTAATGGACTATGCCATTTATCCTTTGGGTTGCATTTGGTCGTTAATGATCACTACTTCATAATAGACTAAGGACAAGGTGTTGATAGGTCCAATAGCTCTCTTTATAAATACAGAGGTCATGTGATCTAAAGCATATTTATAAATTTATATATCCAAGGATTTATTATGATTTTAAGTTTTTATAGTTTAGCTATACATTTTTTTTAACCTATCATTAAAGGCTCTAATGGTCCCATTTGTATCCCTCTTGATCATGGTGAATATTTGGTACAAGATACATGGACTTATTACTTTGATAAATTGGTCAATGAAAACATTATTATATTTGGCCCAATTGGTAATGTAATTATCAAGTAGATTAAAAAACCATTCATATACAACATCTCTAAAAGTAAAAGGAAACAACTTACATGCTACATATTCATGGATGACATTTAACACATTCAATGTAGCTTTTAATGATTTAATATGTTCTTTAGTAGTTATAATGCCACTCAAACTAAATATTGGAAAATAATTTTCTAGGTTATGAGGAATGTCATGTACCACACATGACATATTGATTGAGGAACCACATAGCCAAGCCATTCCTTGATAGGGATCAAACATTGGAGTAGCTTGGATTGGTGATGTTGGTAAAGACTTTGAAAGTTTGTGCATACCTTTGTCTTGCCTAGCCCTCCTATGAACTTCAAATTCAAGAAAATGTTCTATAGTTTCTAGATGTGACCTTATCCCGATTCTTTATAATTTGATCTTGAAAAATTTGAATCCTATTTGAAATATTGTGTGTCTATTTTAGAGAAAATTTTCTTATATTCTTTGAAATAAAGAGAAAAGAAACTTGAGAAGGGTACGGTATAAAAACTTGATATGTTGCATGTATGTTGATCTAGACAGATATAGATACTCTTCTTTGGGTTGGGAAGAATGAACTATAGATAAGAAATCACTAAAAATAATGGTTGATTAGTTAGATATTATGGTGGATTGCCGAACAAGCTAGATCCAAGAAGTAGGAGCTTCTTTGGAGGCTATTAATCCAAACTTTTAAACAATCAAGTTTTGAAAGTGAAAGATAAATTACTTGTATATATTACAAAATATATTGAAATGAACTACAAGAAGTTATCGATAAATGAATAGGTGAATTTAAATAATTATAGTAATAGAAAAATTAATGTTAATGCTAAATGAATCAGGTGTGTTTTAGAAAATAGGGTGAGGATCTATGATCATGTAGAAGATCTTAAATTGGGATTTGGTTGAATTTTGGTGGGTAAAGATAGCTTGTCTTTTATTTTTCACATAGTGACCATCGATGGTTGGGGTGACCATCGATGGTCAAGGTAATCATCAGTAGTTGGGATAAACCATTGATGGTTATCCTCTTATAAAATGAAGTGATAATGCAAGAGGATCTATCTCTAGATGCAGATGGTTGATTAATTTTAGATCATTTTTGACCTCATCCTTATCTCTTTTTATAATAAAATAGGAGAGGTGGAAGTGTATTTTTAATAATAGTTTTAACTTGTTGTCTAATTTTAACTTTAACATGCACTGATTTATGAGTAGATCAAACAAGCTAATTATAGAAAATAAAGTTGGAGTTAAAGTTGGTATTTAGTGTTTAGGCAATGGAAACCTTATCATATGTGGTAAAGTCTAACCATAAATGGTTACGGTAGCCATTGGCTATCAAGAGTCAAATTTAAAGTCTGGTCAAGCCTTTAGTGATCTATTTTAGCTAGTCAACTAATGAGACTCAGGTTTACAGTCAAAAGGATTGGGGGATGATCTTGAGGGGGTCCTAAGGGTTTTACAAGTATTTTGACATCTAGAACTATTGTGTGTGGTTTTTTAGTGTCTATATTTTACCATTTTTTTGTTATGCATATTATATCATTAAGATGTAAAATGAAAAATAGATTGTGGGTCAAAGATTTAGTTACCTCATGCATGGGAGGACGTGTTCCCCCTCAAGTCAAAAATCAATAAGGTGAAATAGAATAAGATGTAGGTTTTACAAGTGTTTAAGTTGGTATTGAGTTGGTGACTGATAGGTTGGGCACTAAAATGCAAACATCAACATGAAGTGCGACTAAGTGTGATAGCCAAGATTACATAATGACTAGGTTTCCATGGTTGGTAAAAATAATGTCAATACTAGGAGGACAAGTAATAAGTTGAACATATGATCATATGTGATGGTTGGGATATACTCATAAATGTAAGTATCCTAGATAATGTTACTATATTCATGGGTATCTAAGGTATGAAATGATCTCATAAAGATGTAAATTTTTTGAGTGTGTGTAAGGCAACAAAAGTTCAAATATTTTCAACTTGGCAATGTAGCTAGTATGATCAAGAAGACCAAGGCAAGGTCATCACAAAATATGCGGTAGTTGGGCCAAAATGGCTAGTGGTGAGTGGATGTGGTATTTATCAAGGTGGGTAAATAAGGTGATATCCATAGGTGGGAACATTACAAGAGACACACTATATCCCTATAAATTTACAAATGGATATATGGCAGATGGGATGGTGAGATAGAATTAACATGATTTCATAGCGTAAGGTAATAGATTGGCTTGGTGCAAGGTATCCCAAAGGTGTTATTAAGGTATAATAGGGAGGATGTAGAGTTTTCACTACCTGTTCCATAATCAGTTCATGATTTCATCGACCATGAGGAGTTATTAGTGAGGATAGAGATAAATGATGCATGTGTTATAGATGGGTATCTTGCATCATAATAGGCACTCTATGTAATATATAATATTGGTCATAAGGATAGTGATCACTAAGATATAGATGTTGATGTTACAGGATATAGGCAAAAAGTTTAGATCTTAGGGTTTACCCCAGATGTATAAATAGTGACCATGGAGAGGGATCAGGCATGGTCAGGTTTGGCTGTAGAACAAAAATACTTAGTAGTGGCATAGGCATTATTGGAAATAACATAATGTTAGTTGGCCACCATTATAGGTGAGAGAGATTAGGCTAGATCTCAACTAGCCTTGGTTATGTAGGAGAGATATTATCTTTAGTAGATAGGGGATGGATTACCATTAGTAGTGGAACTAGTAAGGACTATCCCTATGCAGAGATACATAGAAACAATGGAGTAGTTATGACACTATGAGGCCTTAGTATTTAGGCATTGTCTAGATGAGCCTCGATGGGGTGAGTATAGGGTTAGGATTATAGGTGGTATTAGCATGAAAACACTAGGTTAGTGGATTTATTCGAAGGGAGGATAGACAAGTGTAAGAGGGTAGGATCCAGGAGGTAGTGGGGCCTCAGGTTTTTAGTTTGTTTATGATACATTATACTTATTATGTGTATGATTTTTTATACTAGCTTTCAAGCCAATGTAGCAAGATGTATATGTTGAGAGAGATATGTATATTTTTTTATACAAGATGATGATTATGTGATTATGGACTCATGATTTATAGATATGATCTTTACATATGGATTTGTGATTCATGGTTATGATGTTCATGTTGATTTTTGATGATGTCATGTTGATATGATTATTCTTATGAGATGTTGATGTGCGTCCTCCAGCTAAACATGTTATGATATGTCTATTTGATTGATGTTCATGAGGATATTATATATGGAGTGATGTTATTGATGTGATCATGATGTGATGGTTGTGGATGACTTGTGATGATCCTGATATGATATTGTAATGCTGATGTGATGTTGTTTGATGATTAGGATGATGGTTATGATATTATGATTATGGCATCTTGTTTTATGGATTTTAATTTCATGTGTTGAGATGATGATGTTTTGGATATTGATATGATCAAGGTTATGGATACTGGTTATGCTTAAGTGGACAAGATTATGATGTGATTATTATTATGGTTTATGGATAACTAGGGTGACAGTGATGACTATGTTAATGCTTAATTTGAATGAGTATATTCTCCCTCATTTAGATTTATACATGGGGTAGAATATGGTTTATTATGATTATGATTATGATCATGGATGATATATGATATGATGATATTTTTATGGATTTTGATAATGATATTATGTGATGTGGTTATGATTATGGTCATTTTGTTTAAATTAATGTGAAACATATATTGTAAGTTAAATAACAAAACTAGATGCAAGAAAGAGAATATAATCAAGAGATAAACATCTAAGTGAATATATCAACCAGTATGAGAGAATAAGAAGAGGGCATGATGATTCTTCTTTGGCAAGGACTAAAACAAACTAAATTTGGATTGGATTAAGGAATATAATCCCTTAAAATGCTTTGTATTAGCATTTGTTAGGTGGTCAAAAAGGTAGCTTACTCACCTAATGTCCAATAAGCTCAAAATCCCTTACTTATAGTGTAGAAAGGGGAGGAAGATGAAAATGGAACATTATTGAGAGACTAGCTTGCCTCTTCTATAGGTCACCAAAGAACCATTATAAACAAGTCCATGTCATATGCGGTTTAAACTGACCGATGCAAGAAGTCTACTTATTAAAGTCAATTACAACTTCCAAATTATTTTTCTTTTATTTGATTTTTATAATAGATCCTTTGATATTTTATTATTGCTTAAGAGGCTTGGGGAAAGATGATTGATGCAGGAATCTGCCCATAAATTTTTATCATTTTACAAATTCTTTACTCAACTATCCTTCAAGGGAGTGGTATAAGTTTTGTGTGCTTTGTTTAAGGATATTTTTACCTATCCTTCAAGGGATAAATCTACCTTATATTAAGCAATTTTGATATGTTTTGGTAGCTATCATTCAAGGAAGTAGTCCATGAATGATAGAGAGTGACCCATGTGGTTTATTTTATTTTTTATTTTGATGTCATGGAATTGCTTGTATAGGATTAAAGGGTCACATATTATGAAGGAAAAACTAAAAGCATAATAAGGTTGATTATATATAAAAGAGGTTTAGGTGATAATGATATGATAATCCATCCTAAGAAAGGGGTGAAAAGTAAAATGAGAATCATGCATTAGGTAGATCTATGGTACCCATTATTCAAGATTAGGCTATGGTTGTGATAGATAATCACATGATTTAAGTTTAATAGTTTACCCCCAAAATAGGGAGACAGATGGGGTTTGAAAACAAGGGATGAGTTTAAGTTTATACAAAAGGTGAGTTTGACCTTTTTTTAAAAAAGAAAGGATGTAGAAGAGAATTATTGAGGGGTTAAGGCTCTAGGTTTCTTTCCAGAGAGGATAAATGGTTATATATTGATCCATACATGTGTATTATGATATAAGGTCCAAGTTAATTAAAATTAAACTTGCCTCACTTTCTTTTCTCCATATTGGTGAAAATCACTCTTTAAGGTGTTTTTTATAAGTGTGTTTAACTCACTCTTGATAGACATGATGATGAGTGAGTGATTATAAATGATTTTTATCAAGTAGTTCAAGATGGGCTAGATGTTCTTGATGATAGTCACTCTCATAGATGAGATTATAGCAGCATATGCAAAGATAGGAATTTTGAATTTGAGAGGCAAGATAACCTTTGAACTAACACAAGAGATAAAAGGGTAGAACATATAATGGTTTTAATGATAGTATGATAGGCCCATAATGCAAAGGGGATGTGTAAATGCCAATCCTAACCAGATGCATTAAACATTTTAGTTAACATGTTGTTGAGAGTTTTGTTAGAGGTTTCCACTTGTTCATTTACTTGAGGACGATAGGGTGGTGATAAAATTAGCTTAATATTGAATGCATCACAAAGACCTTGTATGTTTTTGGTTTTGAATGATTTTCCATTATTGGTGATGATTTTGTGAGGAACACCAAAATGATAGATGATGTGATCATTAATAAAGTTCAAAATATTTTAAAACTTTATTGAGATAAGGGGAATAGCCTCTACCCATTTAGTAAAATATCTTATCTCATTGATGATATAATGGTGCCTCTATGAAGAATGGGGGTTAATTTCACCAATGAGGTCCAAACCCCATTATAAGAAGGGCCAAAAATATATGGATATGTGAAGACTATGGCTAGGTATGTGATGTAAATTAGCATGTTGTTGACATTTAACACACTTTATCACATAATAATAGTAGTCTTGGTTAAGGTTAGGTTAGTAATAACCAAAGGTAAAGGATGCATTTAGCAATGCTTAGGGAACTAAAGTTCCCCCCATAATTCCCATCATGTGTTTCCTTAATAGGATGAGAGGATTCATGATTATGTAGGAAGTGAAAGAGGAGACAATCAAAGCCATGTTTATATAGAATTCCTCCTAGTATGGTGTAATGTGAGTTAATCTGGATAAACGCTCTTTGATCATTTCTAAAAATACTAGAAGGAATGATGGTAATGGTGAGATAGTCAAAGGTCTACTAATACCAAAGGTCATGTTGGGTCTCTTCCACATTAAATATGTTGTGAGAGTATGATTTAACATTAGAGGGATAGGTAAGTCTATGGATGGTAATAAATATGTTATATTTATAAGGTTAACATAGGATCTAAAAAGCAATGGAAGCCATTATATTAGCAAACTTATTTGTAAATCATGGAGTTGTGTGGATATAGTAGTGTTCACTTGATGTTAAGAGTACATCAAATAATCATCTATAATATTGAAAAAAATGATTCTTATACTATTAAGAGCCATTAAATTAATTAACCATAAGTTGAAAGTCATCAAATATGCTTATTTTTTTGACTACCAAGGCTAACATAGTTTAGAACAATATCACTAGGGCTTTCTACTCAACCATATTATTGGTACATTCAAAATATAGCTTGAATGATATGGGAAAAGGTTCATCATTAAGTAGGATAAGGATGATGTGGCTCCCCCACCATGTTGACACTTTTATCCATAAAATAAAATGATCACTTGATAAGTGAAGTCTACCTAAGAGAGGGTTGTGATGGACTCATATAGAAACTCAAGATGAGATTGATTGTTAGGTAAGGGTTCTTTAGCCAACTAGTCAATAATGACTTGCCCCTTAATTAAATTCTACTTGAGGAACTCAAGGTCAAAATTTTATAAAATCATGAACCAATTGGCCATACATTTATTTTGGTATGGCTTGGAGTGCATGTAATTGAGTGGGCCAATGTTGTTCATGACAAAGGTTTTGTGGTTGAGAAGGTAGTGGCAAAGTTTGATGGCCATGAAGACTAAATCTAGGAAAATTTTCTTGATATGGGTGTACCAAGTATTTTAATCTATAATTGTGTGAATAATATAGTAGATGACATGATTTTTATGTTGTTTATCTTGATGAATGAGAATTTCCCCTAAGGAGTGGTCAATGAGAGAGATATAAAGGTAAAAAGTTTATTTTAATGATGAGGAGTGAGGACATGAGGAGACAAAAGGTACCTTTTAAGTGATTCGAAGGCTTTTTGACAATCGTTGTTTGATTAAAAATATACATCCTTGTTTAGGAGGTTATGGAAGGATTGACATCAGTTTGAGAGCTTAGAGATAAAGTGATGAATGGATTGGATTTTCCCCTATAGACTATGGAGTTGCTTGGGGTGCGTAGGATGAGGAATGTCAAGGATTACTTTAATTTTGGATGGATCAACTTTGATTCCCAAAATGGAGATGATGAAGCCAAGGAGATTTCCTAAAAAGACCCTAAAAATACACTTCTTAGGGTTAAGGTAGACATGGTAATAGATGAGTCACTAAAGATAATCTTGAGAATGACCAAATGCTCTTTATGATATTTGGATTTACTAATAAGGTCATTATCATAGTCTTCTATAGTTTTGTGGAAAAGGTCATGTAATATGTATGTCATAGCATGTTGGTAGGTTTCACAAGCATTATTTAGTCCAAAAGGCATGACCCTATAGTAAAACATTCCCCATGGGGTGATGAAGGTAGTTTTGGTTTGATCTGCAGGGGTAATTAGGATTTGATTATTACTCAATAATCTATCCATCAAAGATAAAAACTCATGGCCAGTTATAAGGTCAACTAGTGGGTTAAGTATTGGTAGAATAAATTCATCTTTTTGGTAAGCAAGGTTGATGTCATGAAAGTCCACACAAATGCAAAGTCCCCCTATGGCTTTGGTGATAGGTATGCCATTAGAGACCCATTTAGGGATAGTTAATGTGCTAAATGAAATTGATGGATAGGAGATGTTGAAGTTCTTCTTTGATGAAAAGGTCTATGAGAGGGTGCATTCATCAAAAAAAATTATTAACGATCTTGGAATCATGATTGGTGACTATTTTGTGGGTAGCAATGGAGGGGTCAATTTTGGGATTGTCATTGTAAGACCAACAAATGCTATGTTTTGGTCCTGTAGGAAGGAGGGGAAGTCTTGAAGCTCCTTAGAATTTAGTGATTAGCCAATTTTGATAATGCATGGGTTTTTTGGAGTACCCAAGTTGATATCAATGGTGTATTCATTTAACATGGTTGAAGTTTTAGGAAGAAGATATTTGTGGATACAATACTTTGGTGTACCAAGATAGGTAATAATGATATCATCATCCTAACACTAAATGATGTTAATGATAGGAGAGTCATCTCCTATCATCTCAGGGTGGGTCAAAGAAATGGTTATGGTCACCCCCTCTTTTTGATAAGTTAAGGGTCCAAGTATTATCATGTTGATGAAGAAAAAAGTTAAGGGGGATGGTTTCAAAATCCTTAGCTATCGATGGTGGAGTGGATGGTGAGGATGGGGTTTCCTCATTAATGATAGAAGTGGGAGGTGAGTTGGGTTGTTGTTTAGGTGGCATGAAATTGAAGCCATGATTTTTGTAAGGTTTTTAGTTTTTTAGTGGAAGTAACTCATGTGTCCCATGTTTATATTAACCTAGACCAAATCCTTTCCAAGTACACTTGTAGAGGTATGTTTTGGAAAATTCTAGTTTATTTAGATAGGAAAAACTAGAGGTGAATGGTTGAGGTAGAAAAGAGGTGGTTAGAAGTGTCAAGGGATTTATTAAGTCCCCCATAGATAAAATTTGTTTGATAATTTGAGGGTCTAAAAGGAATAATGGTTTCAATAGTGGAGTCATAACTAGGTTTTTGGTTAAGATTCACACACTCTTATGTAGTAAGGAAAGCGTCAAGGGTAAAAAATTGATAGTCCCCCAATGAAAGAAGCTAGAAGATTGATTCCAAAGGGTCCATTTTGGGGATTTAGGTGGAAGCGATGGAAGAACTGGTGGATTTTTTGTTGGTAGGATAAGATGGGGTTTCATCTTAAACCTGGTGAAGGTTTGTTATATGGAGGAAGGATAATGTCATTGGGTTGGTATGTCATGTTGTATGATGTGAAATGGCTTAGGTTAGCTCTTATGGTAACAACTTAGCCTTCATTATCAAATTTGATGTAATGATGTAGGGTCGATGACACATAACCCATGAAATGAATCCAAGGGATTATAAATAACATAGTGTACTAGAACTCTCCTTCTACTACATAGAAGAGATTAGGAAGTATGCATGGTTATAGGTGAATGTAAAGGATAACAATTCCTAAATCCATGGATATGGTATCATTAAATTATCAGATCACCACTAATATTATTGACATGACATTCTTGGGTAATTTGAGTTGGTTGTTGGCATGGGAAAATATGATGTTGATAATGGCTCCTCCATCAATCATAACCTTCTTGATGTGGGTCTGGTTGATATAAGAGGTAATGAATGGAGGAGAATCTAGGTCATTTAGTTGGATGGAAGGTATTTACAAAACCTTGAAGGTAAAAAGGTTATAAATTTGAAGATCTCTAATAAATTTTTCTAGAGGTTATGGGTCTTTTGGCCTAACCTTTATAGATTGCAACACCTCTATCATTTCTTGGTGGTGATAGGGTGAGATATTGATTAGTTCATAAAAAATAATATTTACAAACATTTGGTGGATTTATTTGAGGACTATTCATTGGATTGATTCAAATATATTAGAGTGAGATGGTCGGAACATGGAAACTCCATGCTTGGTTGAAGGTGGGGTGTTTGGTATTGGTTGGGTGATTGAATTTTGGAAGAGGGATATGTCCATGGAATGGACACCTTGGCTTTTCCCTTGTCCTTGGGTTGAGAATGTGATCATGTGACCACATGGATGGTATGGAATGGGGGAGGAGTCAGTATGGATGATTGTTTTAGTTCATCTTCACTTTGAGGTGAGAGTGGAGGACTAGGTAGGTGTTAGTTGATGGTTGTTGGTTATTGGTTCAATGTCAAGTTCACAAGAAACTCATCTTATAATAAGTCATCCTCATGATATAGCTTGTGGGCTATCACTTTGAGAGATTTTTATTTCTTATTTTTATTCTCAATTGTCTTATGGTTTTAACATATTAATTTTTCATTTTAACAAGATAGTTTAGGAGTATATGGGTCAAACGGTCTGATAGGTGGCAAGGATAGACAAGATACCTATAATAGCCTCTATAAGATGGTTGAGTAAGACTTAGGCTATGGTGGAAGAAGCATGGAGGCCTTAGGTTTTTTAGTTGAGATGGAATCAATTTTAGGAGTGGGTTTGGTGGTATAGGTTTTGGGTAAATGAGCATTCTTGGTGAATGGTTTCAATTTTGGTAGGGTGGTTGATATTTGAAGGTTAAATAGTTTTACAGTAGACATTTGGGAGGTGAATGTTTTGGATAGAGATGATTGGGAGATATGAGGTATGTTAATGGGTGAATTGGTGAAAATATTCATGAATGAAATTAGGAGTGATGGTGTAACCAAAAGTGGTGGTTTGGTTTTGATTGGGATGGTTGGTTTCCCAATTAAGGTAGAGGGATGAGGTCCAAAATTAGAGGGAAAAGTGGAGAGGGGAGGTAGAGTTTAGGTTTTTGGGTCTTTATGTGGATTTAACTTATTTTTTATCTTAGATTAGGGTTTGTTTGATAGTTTCAATGGTCTTAAATCTAAATTTACTAATGGGTGAGTAATGTTATGAGTAGTAAATATGCCAAGGTTCTTGGTGGATTTGGTGAGAATGGTAGAAGGTGATTTAGTGACTTTGGGTGAGTTTGGTTTTAATGGTGATGCTATGGTTAGATGGCTAGAGGTGTTTAATGGTTGGGTTATGGTGATAGTGTATTTGATAATGGAAAGGGTAGGATATTTTGATAAAGTAGGATCCCACCTCGATTCTATAAGGGAGTCCAAGCTATTGCCAAAAGGTGGCCTAGTCTAGGTTAGGGTTGGCTATGAAATATAAGTTTTTAACCAGTATGGAGAAGGGTTTATAGATAGGCCTATATCCCCCAATAGTGGATTCAAAGGATAGATTCAAGGTTTTAGGGGGAGGAATGATTACCTCTTCCTTTTCTTGACTAAGAGGTTCCAACATCTATGAAGGTAACTCCTCAATGGGAGGTGTAGGTAATGTGGTTTTTTCCTTAGGAGCGATTTATAAATAAAGAGTGTATTATTTTATGATTGAGGAAAATTATGAAGTGGGAATGGTTTCCTCCTTTAATGTGCATATCAAAGAGGAGGTTGGTGACTCCACTATCTCAATAAATAGAGTGGGGGAAGAGGTGATTTGGTCAATGGTCCTCTTATCAGTGAATACACTAAGAACCATATTGACAGTATGGGCGTCATGATTATGAGAGGATTCTACTTTGTTTTCATTGTTGGTAGAAGGAGTGTAGATGGGAAATGGTTGTCCAAATATATCAAGTCATTGATTCAGGGGTACATTAGGGTTATCTAACACAAGTTCCCCCTTGTTAATGAGAGTTTGGAAAACATTCTTGAGGGTGTTACACATACTAATTTCATGTCCAATGACTTGATAGAAGGTGCATAATTCATTATCCTTATACCAACCTAGTATAGGATGAGAGGAATCAAATTTATATGGAGGTTTGATTAGATGGAGTTGTATGAGATTGAATTTTAATAGTTTCTCTAAGATTGAACCATATGACTCTCCAAGTGGAGTAAATTATTTTTGGGTGTTGTTATTTGGGTTCCTGGTATTTTGATTGGAGGAGCTGGAGGAGTTAGATTGGTAAATAATGAGTGGAAGGGTAGTCTTAAGGACAACCAAATTCATGGTTCCCTTATTTTTAGAGTTAGTGTTGGGTTTTTTATTCATTTTGGAAGATGAATACTCATTTGGTTTGAAGGTAGAATTATTGTTTCTCAATTTCAACTTCCCCTCATTAATGGCCCTATTATCTAGTTTTTATACCATGGTGAAAACTTCATTAAAGGTCCTGAAGCTCTGAACTCATAAAGTAGGGGAGATGTGTTTATCACAAGTTTAAGTAAAGAGTTAAATCAAATTGGTTTGGGGTATGGAGAAGGAGATTTAGTTTATCAGACTTCTCCATTGAGTCACAAAGTTAGTAATGGATTTATAATGAAATTATTGAAAGGAATAGAAGTCAGTGATGGAGATTTTTTATAAATGTTTATATAAAAGTGATCTAAGAAAATTTGGGCTAGTTGGGAAAAATAAAAGACGGAGTGATTTGTAATAGTAATATACCAATCTAGTATTAGACCTGATAGACACATGGGGAATGTATGAATGAGAGCATCATCATAGGAAATCATATATCATGAATGACTAGATTCTGTTAGGTGCTATTGGGGGTCCTCCTTACTCTAAAAATTTGAAAAATTTGGGATTTCCCACTGAGGAGGGTATGATTGAATGGGAACATATGGGTGAATTGGTTCATTACATATTTGGTCATATGAGAAAATATTATGGGCTCTCGAAATGGATGACTCCAGATTAGTCATTTCATCCATTAACATTTTGAAAAGGTCAGTTTGGGGTTGTATACCCCCATAGTTATAAGGTATATTATGTTAGGTTTGGGTAGGTGTGACATATGTATAGTTATTGAGGTATTAAAAGGCTACCACATGTTAGTATATGTACATGGGTGGTTGGGATGATGCCACATACAAATGTATAAAGATAAGAAGTTGGTGGAAGGTAGAGGTACATACCCTTATGGGTTAGGGATGGAGCTTGGGTTCTATACAAAAATCACTTGTTGAGACATTAACACAAGTTAAGTAGGAGGTATGGTTGGGTTCGTAGATAAAGGGTAGGTGGTCACTTTGGTACTAATGGGTGGAAGGGTGGAAGGTATGGGAATCACCAAGATTTGTAATGGAGTGGAGGTAGGTAGGTTGGAAATGGGAGGAATGGTGGTGGTACTATTAGGGGGAAATCCTAAGGTAAATTAAGTACATGTACCTAAAGGATGGTTTGCTCCCATATTATGAGGGTTATTAGTTGGGGAAAAAGGTTATTGGGTGTTGCTTTGTTGAGTGGGTTGGTTATGAATGGTAGTATTGGTGGGGTTATTAGTAGAGGATAATTCCTAGGTGACTAAAGGTTAGGTAGAGATGGTGGATATATAAGTGTCACCCATAAGGTGGAATGGCATGTCATAGGGTGGGTTAATAGGAAAAATTAAATGATGGGTATGATGAGATATGGTGCTAAGATAATGTTAGAGAGTTATGTGGTTGTTATCTAGAAAGGTTGTAAAGTCCTATTAACTTAGAAAACCATCTATGGAATGGTAGGGATATTAAAAGGATAAGGATAACTCTCTACATGTGAGACATACTCCATGGATGAGGGACAAGAGGAAAATAGATAATTAGGAGGTGGGTTCTAGTTTGTTTGGTTTCTTAGTTGTTGTCTAGTCAAAACCATGCAGATAAGGAAAGGAGAAAGATATAATAAATATCACATCTCAAATGAAGAGAAGACAAAAAAAATCAAGGAAAAAAAACACCCACTAAATCATGTTAAAACCCTAAGGTTCCTTTCAGTCTCTCTTATGGATTATTCCATAATCTTTAAGAACTATGTGACGCAAAGTTGGATTATAGAGATGGTACTAAAAAAGAAGCCTATGGTTGGTTTTAGGTTATGTTTAAGATGTAAAATAGATACATATTAGAAGAAATATGTTTCTTGATATAATTTCCTAACCCCTCTCTTCACACACCACAATAATAAGGGTGTCAGGTGCTTAGCCAAGATATACCAATTGCCAAAGTTTATACTCAACTAGAGAGCTGAGTTGGTTCTCGCCTTGGTGATGAAATCCAAGTAGGATGGACAATAAAGGTGACTTATAGGTAGTGAAATTCTAATCAAGCATTATTTTAGTGTTTGATGTTTGATTATATGTAAGTGGTTTGGTCTTGTGTGTGTGACAAGAGTGAAGATAAGATCGAATTACTTCTATTTAATTAAATTATGTGAGATAAAATAAGAAAACAGATAATGTATGCCATCAATTTTAATCCCAAAAGGAAATTTTCATTTCATTGTATGAATAGAAAACAAGAAGAAGAAGAAGAAGAAGAAGAAGAAGAAGAAGAAGAACCTAGATGTAATTATGAACCCAAGAAAATACTCAATGGTCTGATCGGGTGTATGTTAAAATGTTTCAAAGAAATTGCACTTATGTTCTTTAGAAGAAAGAGAAAAGAAAATCGAAAAGGGTATGGTTGAAAAACTTTATATATTATGTGTGCATTGATTCAGATGGCTAGAGATCCTCCTCTTTAGATTGGGAGGAATGACTTATAGATAAGAAATCACTCAAAATAATGGTTGATTACTTAGATAATAGGGTTGATTTCATAGCAAGATAGATCCAAGAAGCATGATCTTATTTGGAGTCTATCAATCCACACTTAAAAACAATCAAGTTATGAAAGTGAAATATAAATTACATACATATATCACAGAAGATACTAATATAAAATACAAGAAGTGTTTGAAAAATGAATAAGTGAATTTAACTAATTATAGAAATAAATAGATTGATGTTAATGCTAAATGAATAAGTTGTGGTCTAGAAAATTGGGTGAGGTTTTGTGATTAGATAAAATATCTAAAAGTGGGATTTGGTTGAAGTCTGGTAGGTAAAGATAGCTTGTTATTTATCTATCACATAGCGACCATCGATGGTTGGGGTGACCATCGATAGTTAAAGTAACCATCGATGGTTGGGATAGATCATCATTAGTCAGGGTGATCATCGATGGTTATTATGATTTTGATCTTGTTCAAGAAAATGATCTGGTAAGGTTGCATAATGAAAATCTAAAATGTGTATTTGGGCTTGGTTCATCATAAATGGTAACAAAGTAAGTAATTGGTTAAAATAGATACCTAACTTTCTATTTTTTGATATAAGTGAGGGTTAACAGATATATTTATGAAACCTGCATAAAATTTAGTAGAGTAATTATACTTGGTTGTTGTCCAATGGGTGGTAACATTTTAGATCTTTGTTGTACTTGTTGGTTCACTAGAAGAACACTTACAAAAGGAAGTGTTGATAATATTGGGTGAATATTTTGTCATCAACTAGCTAACAACAAAATAGGTATATCAACCACAACATAATGAGATTTATACAGCAAAATGGGTGTGGTTACCACAACATAATGAGATAAATCTCTCCTCTTAGTAAGGGGAGGTTCCCTATAAACTATAATATACTAATATAAACTAAAAATAAACTCTGGGGTGAAATCATACCATCCATCTCTCTTTTTTTAGAGATGATGTTCACAAAATAAAGGAAAATTATTTTGTAATTACTAAAGGCATTTCTCTTCTTTCAGAAATGATGTTCAACAAATAGTAGGAATTCTTCCTAGGTAGTAACTAGATCCAACAGAAACCCACGAAAGCACAAAGTCTTTCATTGTTTCTCCTACTAATTTAGGACATAGTAACATAGTATAATGAAGTGTATCACAAAGTCTCCACCAAAAATTCCAATAGAATAAAAGATTACGAAGGATAAGGGGAGCTCAAAGTCTCCCACAGTTGACTTTAGGACATCTTTCAAATTATTTCCACTTGTTCTACTTATTTGATTAAATGGACTAGACTGTATTTAGGAAAAATACATAAGAATGATTTCCTAGATAACATAAGCTATTTCAACACAAAGTCTGAAAGGTCACTTGCTTTCTCATTCACTTGATAAAATATGATTAATAGTCTAAGCTCAAAGTCTCAGGAATGCCTTTCAATTTGGGTAGAGTTTCACTTCTAATAACAGAGAGATCCATGTTCTACAAACTAAGAGATTACAATATATAGCATCCGAAGGAAGAATTGGGTGTTTGTTTTCATGAAATGGCCCATGTTGTATTGAATGCATTATAAATTTTGTGAAGGGGCCATGTTGGAATAGGTCATTAGCCTTAACTTTTGGCATTCTAAATCATCTCAAATGTCTCCTTTAAAGTATGGGTTTCTTGGTATTCTTTATGATGTTTACATGGCTATCCATTCACCTTTACTCAATGAATAAAAATAGGCCATGCTATTAAATTATTACACTCTCTGAGGTCCATCTGGTAGGCTGATCCACCTACTAGAATAACTCTTCTATATATATTTCTAGATTCTCTATATTGTTCCCTCTTTCCTTGATACATTATGTCTCTTCCTAGTGATCTGAGCTCTCGAGGCTATCTTCTCACCTTTTGATGGCTTCTTCAGCTCCTTCCTTGGTTGGTCACTGAGTTTGTTTTCATGTCTACATTATTCAAAAATCAATGGTTATTTCATTACCCTAAATTTGATGTCCATAGGGGCGTCACTAGTCACTTTGAACCACTTTGAACCTTGAACCCTTTGGACCTTTAGAGTTCAATGGTTCAAGGTTCAACAGTTCAAAGTTTGATAGTTCAGTAGTTTGGTGGTTTAATTTTTTGTAAAGAGATGTGTTCACTTATTTTTATTTAGGAGTTCAATGTGTTGTTGAGCCATTTTTTTGCACCATTTGGTTGGACCCTTTTGTAGAACCTTCTACTTGAACCATTCACTCGAACCTTGAACTCTTTAAACCTTTAAACTCATTGAACCTTTTAGAGGTTGAGTTCAATGATTCAATGGTTCATGCCATATCATTAAACCTTGTTGTTAATCCTTTTTGATTGAACCTTGGCATTGAACCATCCTTATAATTTTTTAGGAAATGCCTTAAGTGTATTGATATTTTTCCTTGCAAAACCCCAAATTTTTAACCTACAATTTCCTTAGCTAAAAAGGCTTATGTGATTAAATAAGTTGACTGCTCATAACATATTGAGAAAGAAAGAGACAATTTTGGCCTGTAGGACCGAGATGGTCAACATATTATCCACAAAAACAAGTGGCAGACTTTGGGAACAATAGTTGGCTCTAGTTAGGGAACTTCCATCAAATATATTTCAAAACAATCAAACGGAGTAGAATCCAGACTCTAAGTGCCTTCATTTATGCCATTGGGCTATAGAGTCATGCCATCCAAAAAGAGAAAGATGCAAAAAAAATATAACAACACAAAACAAACAAAAACTATACAAATGTACAATTGGACTTATATGATACTTTAAGGATTGAAGTGCTTTAGATGCTGCCCACTATGAGGCATTCAAAATGGCATTCTATCTTGATATTTTAGTAAGAAAATATTTTCACCATTTAATTGATGAATGGAAAATGGATTTCTCCATAAGGAATACAATTTTCCATGCATTCCTTTTGGTTCTCTCCTCTTGTCCCACAACAAGACTTGATCTCCAATCTAAAAATCATGAATCCTTGTTTTTTGTCAAAGAGTTTCTTTACTAGACTTTGATGTGTAGTAATACAGTCTACCACCATAGTTCACTACTCATTTAGTTCAGTCAAGCACATGATCCTCTTACCGATAGAATATTCAAATGTTTGATCTTTGACTACCTTTTCCAACTTCAGTGCTGGTAGTTCCAGAGTGATTGGTATCTCTGCATTCAAACCATATAGAATTTGAAATGGTGACATACCTATCATCATTTTGGGTTTAATCCTATCTGCTCATAAAGCATCAAATAATGTTTTATGCTAGGTTCTCTGATTGTCATCTACTAGCTTCCTGATAATGGTCACCAGGTTCTTATTGCTTGATTTTGCTTGACCATTTCCTTATGGATAATACTCAGAAGAGTGGGAGAGGATAATCCCATAATAATTGCAAAATTGGGTAATCTCATGAGAAGGTAAATAGGTTGCATTGTCTATTATAATCTTGGTTGAGACTCCAAACTAGGAAATAATATTTTCCTTGAGGAAATTACATACCACTTCTAAAGTAGCACACTTGACTAGAATGGCTTCTACCCACTTGGTAAAATAGTCTATGGCTATGAGAATATATTCATATCTAGCACTCGAGGATGGGTTTATAGTGCCAATGAAATCAATACCACATTATTGAAATGGGTCTTCGATCACCACTGACTTGTGAGATAATGCGGCCAACTTGAGTTTCCTAACGAACTATTTATATAGCTCGCATCTATGCACCCAAGTGTATGAATCTTAAAACAAAGTAGGCCAATAGTACCTAGCTCGTAAAATCTTATGCATAGTCATACATGCAAAAAAATGTCCTCCATAAGCCAAATTGTGGAAAGACTCCAAAAGTTATCTCTATTTCACTTTATCCCTGCAACGAAGAAATACCCCATTAAGGCTCCTCTTGTATAAACCATTGTCCCACAAAACATAGTTAGCAATTTTCAACTTAATAGTTCTCTTTTATTTACAAGATAGGTGGGTAGGACACTCACCATAAGTAAGGAGATGAGTGATATTGGAATACCACTCATTTGTAGTAGTGATAAAGAGAACTGGAGGCATGTCTTCAACCTCTATTTCTTCATGCCCTACTTCCTCTGGTATGTTATAAACAATGAATTGGCAGAGACCTCTTCTTCACACAAGCTTTTTAGGTTTGATAACAAGATCAAACTCCTAGATTTTATTAATCAAATTACCCCTTTTAGTTCTAAACTCTCATTGAGTTAGAATGGACTTTATAGTTGTATCAAGAACCATAGAAATAGTGTGTGAGTTTAGGATGTAAAAGTGGAAGTGCTTTACCACCTTAACCATAGCATAAGCATGCTTCTCCATGTTTGAATATTTTAGCTCATGAGCTTTGAGAGGAAAACTCATGAAAGATATGGGGGACTCCACGCCTTCTTTGTTCTACTTGTGAGGAAATGACCCAACCTTGAGAGGAATTTCATGCCAAATTTCTTCAGGCCTAAGAGATTTTAGATCATCATAGGAGTACACCAAAACATCAATGTAATGTTGAAATAAAGTAATGAATTTGAGTTTTTCATCAGGAGTGCAACAATTCCCAATGTTAACCATTTTGGGATTATCTTTTGTACTCAAATTTATTTAATCAAAATCTTTGGAGGAACTTGATTCCATTTGTTGCTTCTTGATAAACCTATCATGCTTATCGAATAGCTTCTCAAGAGAAACTAACCCTTTGGGAATTTTATTCTCTTTGAGCTGAAGGAACTCTTCACAAATTTTTAAATTTGTTTCAAGAGGTGATTCCCATGGTGGAAATTCACTACCTTCAAAATAAAGCTCCTCAAAGTTATCCATCTATTCTAGAAAAGCAATCATTTGGTTTTCACCATTAAACACTTGCCAATGGTTGGCATTATTAGGTACAGTTAGTCAAAAGACCATTTTAATAGTGTACGTATGCCTTTTAAAATCTTGGTGAGGAACCATGAGATTTGTAGAGATGGCCAAGGAATCTACTCGATCATTGAATTCTCTAGGCACCGTAGAAATACTGAAAGCCTAAAAAATTTCAAGTTAGTCCCATACCAAATTGTAATAATGTTGTAATCTTTCATTCTTGGTTTGATACAAGTTCCTTACCTAACAAACCACTAGTTTACCATCTCTTCGGGTGTGAAGAAGCTTAACATCTTTAGCTTGAGCATATTTTAATCCAAGCAACAAGGATTCATACTTAGTAGTGTTTTTGGTATTGCTAAAATACAACTTATATGAATAGGGGAAAATATCTCTTCACAGAGATATCAAAACAATTCTAGCTCCAGAACCAGTAGAAGAATTGCTACCATCAAATTCTAGAATCCAAACATCATTAGAATCTAATCTCCTTTTAGACTTTTCTTCACTAGAGAGGGAAGATCCTTTTTTATCTAAACTTTTCTCAACTAATTATTCTAAATTTCTATCTTAATTCTTTGAATTGTCACCCAATGAACTTTCATTTGATGAAATAGAAACATCTTCAGTGGACAAAAAGTAGTTACCCATTCTTGAGGATTCAAATAGAATTTGAGCTTCAGGGGCTGATGTTTGGGTAACAATATATTTTGATTCTTTCTCAAGAAGCAACCTTTACATGATGACCTTGATAGGTATCCTCACCTCAAATAGGTATATGTTCAATTCTTCACCAACATCCTTGAAAAAATTTTATCCAAGTAGAATGCCCTAGGAAGTTAGAACGTCAGCCACCAAGACTATCATTTTAATCCTTTTTTCAAGAAAGGTCACGAATGAAAATTGGGCATCTTTGATCTATCCCAAAAGTGGCACTTGCTTGTTATCCATGGAGAAACATCTCCCAAAAGTTTTAGTCAGAGTGAGACTTAGAGAGTCTGCTACCTTGGTGGAAATCACATTGTCAGAGGCTCGAGAGTCTATTATTCAGTTGGTCAACTTATGACCATTAATCAAAAGGGAAACATAGAAAGGTTCTATTTTTCCAAGGGAAATAGGAGGATTAATGAAAATATTATTTCAGGTGGCTTTATTTTTTAGGGGATCATGAGTCACCTTTGAAACATTTTTTCCTGCAGGGATGGTTTTGCTTTTGATACATTCAACTAGCCTATACAATTGCTCAAGGTTGGCTTGTAAGTATTCAAACTCAGACATTTGGATCTTGGTCTTCTTAGTATGGTCAATTATATCAAATGGCTAAATGGAACTAGGAATAGAGGATGCAAGTCCATCATTTTAGGTTTGGTTGGGTATGGTACTGGTCTGAGAAATTGAAGCAAAAGGTGCAGGGTTTTTTGAGGTACTTACTTTCTTATTGATCACCAGGTCCTTTGATTGAAAAGGTAGTGAAGTCCCCCATTTAGAAATTAAAATTACTAGTTGAGGTTCTTCTCATTCTTTTATCTTATTAGCTTGTTGAGCTGATTGGTTCTGAGACCTAGTAAAAACATCGTATGATCCATCAAATATTTATCTCTTATTTCTAGCTTCATCCTGGTAATCCAAGAAACCAATGTTGGAGTCACCAGTTAATTTTTATTATCATTTTATAAAGAAATCAATGTCATCTTATTGGTATAACTTAGGTTATAAAGATAAATCATGTTCAACTTCATTATAACCAACTACTGAGTTAGCCAGTGTGGCTTCAATGGCAAGCTTCCCTTGTGTGAGATGGAGATGATTTGGTTGCCCTTGATTATTGGTAGCATTGCCTTGATATGACTGGTTAGGAAACATCTTCCTTGGTATATCCCAATAAGAAGGAGGGGAAGACATCACTTTTTCCATTTACTTCTTTAGAGCTAAGAATTCATTTGCTATATTTTACACCATAGGATTAGTGGTGCCTGTAGAGAAATTTTTAGAAGATAAAGAAGATTTATTTCTATTGGGATATCTTCTTATATTTCCTACCAAGATAAGATCATATTCAACCTCAGTGGCTAAAATTTGAGCTGCAATAAGATCTATATGGCCAACCCACCTCAAAAGGAAACTCACTTCAGGAAGCTGAGAATTGATGAAGAAGCACTTAAGATTTTCTGGTATAGGCTAGACCATTATAAGAATCATGTTCCTCAGCTTGTCAAATTTAGAAATGAATTCTCGCATGGGTTCATGGGGCTCCTTATTAATTTGTGTAAGTTGGGATAATAGGGCATGTGCATCTTGTGTAAGTTTGAGCCTAGCCTCAAACATAACCTTTAGAGTGTTCCAGTCAGTTATTATTTGTGCTTATAGATGATAAAACTAGTCTGTGGCATTGCCCTAAAACATTTACACAAATATTCTGACTGCTATATCTTCAAATTCAATGCCTATCACACTACATGATATGCAAAAAGTTGTAATATGCTCATCAAGATGAACTCTCCCATCACCATAGAACTTGGGAAATTTCTTTCTTGAACTATGAGGTAGTTCATGTAAAGGTGGGGTTAGATTTAGAGGGCCAAAATTGTTACCCCAAGGGCCTTGGGTTGCCATGATATGATGATTGAAAGGAGGGACAATGAAACTTTATAGGATACATATAGACAAAGCTCTACTAGTAGAGGAAAGAGAGGCTTTGCTTGGTATTGGGGAGCTAATGTTAGTTGGAGGAAAACTCCAGGTTCAATGAAGGTGAGATTGTGGAAGAGAAAGGTTGAAATTATTTTTCTGCACAAATTTGAACACAAGATAAACAATACCTTGAGCTCTCCGGCTTCATGTATACCATGGATCTGCTAGAATGTAGAATGGAAAAGAACTGGAAATGCTTCAATTTGAAGCTTGAGGCTTCAAATTATGTGTTCTTCCCTAGTAGAGTCACCAAAAACTATTGGGTGAATATTTTTTCATCAACTAACTAATGGAAAAATGGGTATATCAAACACAAGACAATGAGATTTATATGGCAAAATGGGTGTGGTTACCACAACATAATGAGATAAATCTCTCCTGTCATCAAGGGGAGGTTCCCTATAAACTATAATATACTAATATAAATTGAAATTAGACTCAGGGGTGAAATCATACCATCCATCTCTCTTTTTTTAGAGATGATGTTCAAAAAATAAAGGAGAATTCTTGTGTACTTACTGAAGACATTTCTCTTTTTTTAGAAATGATGTTCAACAAACAGCAGGAATTCTTCCTGGGTAGTAGTTGGATCCATAAGAAACCCATGAAAGCACAAAGTCTTTCATTATTTCTCCTACTAATTTAGGACAAAGTAACACAGTAGAATGAAGTGTAGCACAAAGTATCCATCAAAAACTACAACAGAGTAAAATATTATGAAGGGTAAGGGGAGCTCAAAGTCTCTCCAATATCTTGAAACATAAAACACATAGACTAAAGACAATTATGGCAGCACAAAGTCTCCCATAGTTGACTTTAAGAAATTTTTAAGATTATTTCCACTTGTTCTACTTATTTGATTAAATTAAACAGATTTTATTTAGGAAAAAGACATCAGAATGATTTCCTAGATAACACAAGCTATTTCAACACAAAATCTGAAAGGTCACTTGCTTTCTCATTCACTTGATAAAATATGATTAACAGTCTAAGATCAAAGTCTCAAGAATGCCTTTCAATTTGGGTAGAGTTTCACTTCTAATAACAAATAGATCCCTATTCTACAAACTGAGATATTATGCTATATAACATATAAAGAAAGACTTGGGTACTTATTTTCATGAAATCACCCATGTTGCATTGAATGGATTAGAAATTTTTTGAAGGGCCCATGCTAGAATAGGTCATTGGCCTTAACTTTTGGCATTATAAATAATCTCAAATGTCTCCTCCGAAGCATGGGTTTCTTGTTCTTCTTTATGATGTTTACACGGCTTTCCATTCACCTTTAATCAATGAAGAAAAATAAGCCACACCATTAAATGGGTGCACTCTCTAAGGTCCATCTGGTAGACTACTTCACCTACTAGAATAACTCTTCTACATATATTTTTTTATTCTTTGTATCATTCTCTCTTCCCTTGCTACATTTTGTCTCTTCCTAGTGATTTGAGTTCTTAGGGCTATCTTGTCGCCTTCTGTTGGCTTCTTCGGCTCCTTCCTTGGCTAGTCAATGAGTTTGTTCTTAGGTCTAGATTATTTGCAAATTAACAGTTATTTCATTACCCTAAATTTGACATCTATGGGGGCATCACTCTTGTGTGATTTAATAACTTGACTAATCAAAACATTTTGAGAAATAAAGAGACCATTTTGGCCTATTGGACTAATATTCTAAACATGTTGTCCACAAAAACAAGTGACAGATTTTGGGAATTACAGATATAAGAGGCTTTAGCTCTAGATGTAGATGGTTGATTTTTATTGGATCATTATTCACCTCTTCCTCCTCTTTTTTTATAGGAAAATAGGAGAGTGAAATTTAGGTTTAAAAATAGGTTTAAATTTTTTTCTAATTTTAACATCAAAATTCCTTAATTCATGAGTGGATTAGGAAAGCTAATTATAGAAAATCAAGTTGGATTAGAATTTGGTGTCTAGTATTTAGGTAGTGAGAACTTGATCGCAAATAGTCAAGACTAACCATTGATGGTTATGGCAACTGTTGGTGATCTAGGGTCAAATGTAAACTTTTTTCAAGGCTTTAGTGAGACAATTTATCTAGTCAGCTAACTAGACTCAAGTTTGTGGTTAAAATGGTTAGTGGATGGTCCTTAAGGGGTTCTAAGGTGATTTAGGGGTATTTTGACATCTATAATCATTATGTGTGGTTTTATAATGTTTATAGTGTCAAATTAATCTTTGTAAAGAATAATGATCAAACTTTCACATTAAGCAAATTTTGCAAATATTTATATAAAGGATGATGAAACACAATAATCCCTAACTAAGTTATCCCTAAGATGTATCTATTATGTAAATATGAATTATCTTTAAAACTCTAAGCTCAAATAAACTCAAATTTTTAAAGGATCTATCAATCTTTGATCAAAATATTTATTACTAACCTCAAACCTATTGAGTTGACAAAGGTTAATCTATATTTACCACAATTAAGCATATACCTTCAAAGATCATTGATCTTTGTCTAAAAAAGCAAAAATATTGGTATAGGACCATGAACATCAATGATATTTATACAATTGAGCAAAGAACTGCACAAATATGCAAATATCACACCAATCTTTGAGAAAAATACACCAAAACTAGGAAAGATACCAAGAATCTATAAAGATCCATCCTTCTACTAGTGCTAGTGAAGCTTGCCTTGTTAATGAAAAAATATGTATCACAAAGTTCTCAAAGTGTTTAATAAATTCTTCTCATTTTATATTTAAAATAATTTAGAGCATGAGTTACATGTGATAATCTTGTTACCTATTGATGGAATAGAGGCAAATCAAGTGGACTATTTTACAATATTTATAATGTTTGGTGGTTGGGAACCACTGTGGCCTATACTTATTTACAATTATGATGGAAATATATAATAATTAAAATTAATTATTCTCAAATCTAAGCTTAAAACTAAACTAAAATGGATATTCACAATGAGGTTTAATCTAAAGTGAATTGTATAAAAAAGAATCAAAAGGAAGGGTAGGGCATAGAGAAAACATATTGTTGATCTTTATTCCAAACATCATGACAAAGTTCAAATCTCATCTGAGAATGTACTTAACCCATGTATGACATGAAATAGCATAAGCTAAAATCCTATCAAACACCAGGTAAACATCTAAAGAATGTGGGAAATAATGCAAATAAGAACCAAGTTTACTTTAAAGATTTACCCTTATGAGAAGATAACATATGCACATCTGCAAATGCAGAGAGAATAAAATGAAGTAAACTAGATAACCTTAAATTAACCTATAATTAGCACCATTTCACAATTTTTCATTCAAAGGTACACACTAAGAGTCTACAAGAACTATTCAAATCTAGAATTCAAAGAAAACAAGTGAGAGAAAAACCCTATAGCCATTAACATAAAAATGAGACAATATTTTCAAAAATCTGTACTTACATTAGTTGATCATAATTTTATACATGTTTTGGATCAAAAAATCCCTTCTTCTTACAATTAAAAATACTCTTTTTATAGAATGTAAGGAAGTATATCAGTCAGCCATATCCAATTACAAAAGTACAAGTGTATAGGATAGGTGTCCTTTTACAAAGTTATAGAATACACTAGATTATTCCAAATGGACTAACCTATAGGTAATGTGGTTTTAAAGTTTCACATTCCTATACAAAAAGAATATTCTATTTTAAAAATATTACAATTTCTCTACAAAATAATATTCCTAACTAGGTTGGCTTTGGGATCCTTTTTCTGATGCAATCTTTTGTTTTCCTTGTAGGATCTTCAATCTACAATGTTTCTCATTGATTATTTGGAGGTCATCAGTTGGTATCTTCAAGATCTCCTTTTATTTATTCTCCATGTCCTTGAGATATTTATCAATCTTCTCCAAAGCTTGCTTAATTCCCCTAGCATCTCGAATTTTCTCCACTAATGATAGGAGTAAACCAATGATTCTTTTTTTATCACTTCCTATTTTTCCCTATCCTTGGTTCCTCACCTCTTTCATGAGTTGAATAGTTTTTTTATTGAAATCTTCATCTACTATTAAGCCCAGTGGAATAAGTATGGTGGGTTCCTTGATCTAGATGTCTAGGATCAACAACATCTTGTCCTCTTGTTACTTGAGGTCTTTGGT
This sequence comes from Torreya grandis, assembly GCA_037957365.1. Classification (NCBI taxonomy): domain Eukaryota; kingdom Viridiplantae; phylum Streptophyta; class Pinopsida; order Cupressales; family Taxaceae; genus Torreya; species Torreya grandis. The sequence continues at coordinate 243,056 of JARHVA010002600.1, forward strand.
AATATCTTCCAACTATTTTGACCAACTACTTAGGGATTTGATTTTGTACACTAATATATCCATATCCATATTTAATTGGAATAGGATGATAATCTTGAAGCCACAAAATTGATTTTTGGTCAAAGCTTTGATCAAGTTTTTATCTTGATAACTTGAAGCTTGCCATTAGCCAGCTTTGCATGTAGACATAGTGATTTTTCCTACTCACTACATTTTGTCTGGATCTAACTAAATATAAAGATTTTTTCAAGTTAATCATGGTGTCTTCAAATTTATTAAACCTATCCTATGGGATGGATAGGATTTTAGTCTTTTGTAAATTATTTTTTGGTTTCATCATGCCCTTGATGATAGACTGTAGTTGATTGGATTGTGCTTGAGGCAACCTTAATGGGTCATATTTATAGATAGATATATAATTAGGTCTTTGTCTTTCCACAAGACTCAAACTAGTAAATGACTCTAGATTTTGGAAGGTGAATTCTTCTTCACCAACCATGGACTTATTTTATATCACTCTTTATAGGCTAGTAGTCTCTTGATTAAATTAAACACCAACTGAGGATTATGTGATCTTTAGAGCTAAATTCTCCATTTGTGTCTCACTTGAGGCTATGGGGGAAACCATCTTATTATCCTCTTGATTTTTTAGATCCATAATGCATGGTTTAATCTCATCATGCATAGTTATATTGATAGAATTTATAATGGCCCAATGATGGCGTAGATTAGGAATTTTTTGTAATTTTCCATATATAAACCATTTAGGAAAATGGTTAGACCATGGATTGGGTTATCATCACTAAAAAGGCTAACCTCAATCAAAGGATGAGTAAAGGTCAAATTGGGCTTCTTTCCTCCCTAGAGGACCATTTCCATTTAAACCTTTCTTTTTAGTGGGGTGGTGTTGTTAGGACCAACATCCCCTTTTTTTTCATTTTGTAAATGGTGACCCTTGTAAGCATTTTATAATCTCTACATTATAGTTTGGTTTTGCATAGGGTTACTCTTGTTATAATTTAAAGATCATCTCCCTGAAAAGGGATGAATCTTTGTGAGTTTTAAATATGATTTATACACTAACCTTGCTAACTATTATCTTTGGATGACTAAGCATAGGTTTCATAGAAGAAGATAGAGTTCTTAGAAAATAAAGCCTCAAAGTTCAAATTCAAATATGGAAAGAGTTAAATTAGTGGGAAAAATTAATAAAAGGATTGATGAGAAGCTTACATCATGTTTTAAACATGTCCCAAGCCTCTTTCCATCCCTTTTTCCCCATTATTAGATATTTTGTTATGGGTTTAAATCGCTCATTTTATAAAGTTATTTAAAATTGTCACCTAACTTGGGATAAATTATTAATATTAAGGACTTGGAACTTATTCTTGGACTTAGCCTTAATGGTTTACCCCAATTATGTATATTTATGGGTCTAATGATTATCTTTCATGCTCTTTATAGATCTGATGGTGATTGATTGCATGTCAATCTCCATCCAATAGTGCATCAAGCCTAAAGGCTTTTCAAAGGCTTCTTGAGCTCAACACATGACCAATCTCCCTAAGAAGAATGAAATTAATGGTCCATGTGCATCAAAGATCCAACAACATTCTCTTGCTCATTTATTTCCATCCAATGGTGCATCAAGCTTGAAGACATTTTAAAAGCTTCACAAGCTTGACATGTGGTCGATACACGCTCAAGACAACTGACAAAGATAAGGAAGGATTATAAAGTGCCACAAAGGAGACAAGTTGCTACTTGATAGATGAGAGAGAATATTTAATATGACCTACATAATAAAAACATGTAATTAATGGTCTAGGCCTATTGAATATCCAATTATGATCACTTACTCACAAATATCCATCCAGTGGTACATCAATCTTGAAGACTTTTCAAAAGATTTTAGAGATCAATGCATGGCCAACTTATTCCCTAATAATCATGCATTTAATGGTTCGATCCCATCAGGGATCCAATAATGATCACTTGCTCATAGATTTCCATCTAATTATGCACCAAGATTGAAGGCTTTTTAAGAACCCCATGAGCTCAACACTTGGCATAATCATGAACTTAAGGATAAAGGGAATAATTAAATATAAGGGATTGGATTTAGGTTTTTAGAATGAAATAAAGAGTCATGCAATCCAACGGCTAATGTCTAAGGTGGCAAGTTTGAAAATTTCCATGAAAGATATAGAGCTAAGTCACTTGAATTCCTAATAAGTCTAGAAGATCATAATAAATTTATTTCCTTGGCCTAAAATCATAAAAGAAACATGGGAGTGAGTCTAATAAAATCTAAAGCATGTATAGAGTTAAGGCCTATATATTTTTCCATTAAAGTTTAGTACAATACCCAAACTATCTTTAAAAGGAGGTCCAAGTTAGTCTAATTTGATATACCATAACCAAGATAAGCATGACTAAATCTCAAGAGGTAGTTTCTTATGAAAAATACTTATATATTAATCAAATTTTGGTCAATACCGTAAATGGTAGTGGGTAGGCAATAAATGAAGATGAAAGTAGAACTTTATATAACTTTAGACAATGAAGGGAGGATCTTCAAAGACACAGAGTTGGACTTAACAACCTTAAATTTGCATGGAATTAGGAATTGGTCCAATTTATTCTTCCTTGTGGAGGAATTATAGCCAATTTCCTAGGATTAAAAGAGTAATCCCTCTATGTATCAAAGATATAATGACCTAGTCTCAATTCAGTTGGTAGGCCTCCATCATGCTATAGCCAAACTAGAGGTAATGCATTGGATTGACCTCCTTGCTCCCATTTTTGTTGATTTTAGGATAGATAAAGAATGGATCATTCAATATGTAATAAATAATAAGGTTTCATGCATCACCCCTATGAAATTCAAAACATATTATAAGCTCCCCTTTCCTCATGATGATCTCTCATCCTTGAGAGAGTGTGTAAATGCCTAAGACCTAGATTTAGTCCTTTCACCCCAGCTGATCCAAGGATCCCATATTTATAGGTCCCTTGATGGTGAGATTACTATTTTTAAATTCAATTAAGGCATTATGATAGCTATGACCTTACTAAATCAAGCCTTTGGTTCCCCATCCACTTCTTATATAAGCAAGCTCTGTGTATCTTATGTTCACTATATATTGGAATGTAACTTAACCCCTCCCATTAGAGACATAATAATATTTTTCTTGTACAATAAATTTTTAGGCATCAAGAGAAGGACCTAAAAACAATTTCATTTGATTTCCTATCTCTTGGATTCACTCTTGGCCTTTGTATCCTTCCTTAGCATATGAAATTAGTCCCCTTATGCCAAAACTACTAGTTCTCATCACTACTCTAAATTGAATATATTCAAATACAAGAACCATGTGTAATTTATCTATGATGGTGTTTTACCTACTATCTATGAGGTAATCACAGGTGTCCTTATGCTAAACCTCCACTCTCTAATCAAAATGAAATTAGAAGCCATGGGGGATGTTTGGTTCTATTTTGATTACATTGTGATAAGAATAAAAGGAATCATGATTGAACCCTATGGATTGCCCATTCATGTCCTTAGTAATATTTAAAAATAATATATTTCCCATCAAATAATCCTTAGTATGGATGGTATATGAAATAAAAATAAGAAGGATTAGGTACACCCCTTTCCACTGGGCATTGGTAGGATTGTGATCAAGGATTGGAATTAACTAGAAATTATGATGGTCCATAGAAATTCTTTTGATTTTTAACTATATGACCTTAAGATGTGGGACCCTAGTAATAGAGTGACCAACTACATCTAAGATAAAAAGGTCCCAAATATTTAATATAAACATCAACCAGGCATGGGAGATGGTCTCTATACAAGGGCAAAGAACTTTGAAGATGTCCTATCTAGGATCAAAGTCTACAATATCTAGTTGGAGCATAGGCTCATTAGAGATAATAAACCCTCAAGAGAGAGATTTTAATTTCATCCCTTATATTATCACTTGTTACTAGGACCATATACGACTACTCATCAGGAACCACCTATTCAAGGATAATATTCTAAGCCTAAATGAGTAGAATTGACAAAGAAATCCAAGGATGGGCAACTCAAGGACATAAAAGGAAAGGGTAAAGTTGTGGTTGAAGAGTTAAATATAGAACATAGACCTAGTGAGGGTAATTAACCTTGAACATCCCCATAGAGGCCTCCTTCCCTAGTGGAATTCATTAGCATGATTGCCTTGGAGGCAAGAGAAATAATGGATAGTGCCCTTATTGACATTATAGCTACCTATGGTTCTGATAAGGAGAAAGATACCTTTGATGCAACAAGCAAGGATTTGAACCCATTGGATGGAGGAAAGAGATATTTATAATTAGCCTTGGTATGCTTGGAATCTAAAAATAAGCCTAGGTTAACCTTCACTCACCTTACTAGTGAAGTTAACCTCTTCAATGATGAGAACCCTATTTATGGACTACCCATTCCTAACTAGTTCATTTATGGGAAATTAAAAAACATCCTATCTCTATCTCCATCATTAGCCTTAACATTAGTTGTCATATATATGCATGATAATGTCAAGCCATGGTTCTAGGACATTGTGAATAGACAAGCAGAGAGAGAGAGAGAGAAGGATGCAAATACTTCATAATAAAGAGAGCTAGGGGATTGACACCCTAAGGGCTTCTAGGAGTTCAAATCTAGAAGTTATCATGCATCCATAATTTAGGGAGTTTAACATAAATGTCAAATTCAATATAAACACATCATGTTTTGAGAGAATAGTGAAAAATAAGGCCACCATTGACATTGAGGAGTTCACCTTTCAAAAGGCGGAACCTTTTATGGGCTTAACTCCTATTAAGGATAGGTAGTAGGAGAGAATCCCATCCATCAAGAGGATGTGGCTAGTTTAGTGGTGGTACAATTAGTAATGACCTTGGCTAGAATACAAGGAATGAAATAAAGGATCACCAACTTAGAGAAAGAAAAGTACAATTTGTAATCCCAAGTCCTACTTTCAATCCTTAAAGATATACTAGCATTTTTAAATCAGTCCTTCAAAAATTTCAAAGGGGTGAAGGTCTTGAATTATAGACCAATTATCTTATCTCATAAACTTAAGAAGTCATATACATTAATACCTCATTGGTAAAGCTCTAGAGATTAGTTAATTGAATTGATCAATATCCATAACACCAAACAAGTCTAAGGCATTAGGATCATCAAGTCAAAACACTTACATGCCCTCCTAAGAGTCATAGAAGACATGATATTAGACCTAAATAGTTGGTGTGATAATGTGAGTATCATTTTGGAGGTGGAAAAAATAGTGACAGAAAGGATGGAGGAGCTCTCAAAGGACCTATTGGGAAGACCATCCTTGACCAATGCTACAGGCCTAATGGAAGATGAGGAGTTTAGACAGAGGGTTAGTCAACACATCCAAAGCATCAAAGACAACCAAAGACAAGATACCAAGGACAATCATAATGTCCTTGGCATCTTTATCACATATATAAAGAAATTTTCAAAATCTTAAAACATTTAGGAACTCAAGACCAAGAATGACAAGGAATTTGACACATTGGCAAATCAAGAAGATGATTGTTTGATGAAGCCTATCATAAATTTTGAGCTCATAAATGAATAATACACAAATTAAAACAACATCCTTAGATAATAACCTAAGGGCCCCAATAGTGTAGCATAAAACAATATTCTTTTTGTAAAATATGTGCTAGTCTATTATCATATACTTATTCTTCTCATAATTGGCATAAAAGCTTCTCGTATTGTGTCTTTGTATTAAGGACAACTGTCTTTATCCTAAATGTGGATATTTTGAGAAGGTTAATTGGTGAACCACCTATGTTTCCTATAAATAAGTAGGTATTAGCATTTTTTAAGAGATAACTTTTTGAAAAATTGTATACTAAGATCATTTAACATAACTAAGGAATTTAGAGAAAATTGTCTATATAGTTTGTTAAATGTCCATGTTATCTCTCAATTGCATATTATCATCTTGAATTTGAATGATTCTCCATATTTTGAGTCACATTCTCTATTATAGGGTTGTTGATTTGTGCTAATGCTAGATTAACTATAAATATCAAAAGCAATTAATTTTATTTTGTTGTGCATTTGGATGTGATTAGGCTATTCAGACCATAGTAGGAAATGTTTAAAGTAAACTTGGTTCTTACTTATGGTTTATACATTTCCTCTTAATTTTGCCTAATTTTTATGTAATTTGAGTTCATGATATTTTATATCATAAACTGGTTTATGTATGCTCAAAGTAATTAGATTTTTTTCATAATCTTTGAGATGAAAATTTACAATCACACTTTTCCCCTTTTCTTCCATACCCTTCCTTTTTCACATTTTTTATCATAATTCATCTAGTTTAAAGATATTTTTTAATATCCATTTATATTAATCTACCCACTTAAATATCACAAAAATTTAGACCTTGGTGGCTCCCAACCAGTGAACTTTAATAAATATTGTGGATAGTTATCATACTCTGATTCTATTACACCACAGACATCACCAAATTGTCATAGACTAAAACTCATGCCTTGGATTTTTTAAATCCTAAAATGAGAAGTGTTCATCAACACTGAACAACACCTATGGTAAATTTATAAGCATCAATAGGAGGAAGCTGTATTGGCACTTGAAGGAGGGCCATAATTGTGATAGTGTGTAAAAGTTTAGAAGGCTCTCAGTGTTTAGTAGTTCTTTGCTCTAAGTACAAAGATCCTTGATATTTAGGTATCTTTGTGTTTATTCAAGAAAATATCTTAGTTATTTGCAAAAAGACATTTTAATATCGGTAAAAAAGATTCAATATTTAAGGATTCATGGTATTTGAACCTAGGATGGCTTATTTTGGCTAAATAAAGAGGATTCTTTATGAATTTTGAGCTTATTTAAGATACAAGTTGTAAAGAATGGTCATCTTTATATGATTCAACACATATTTTAAATTATTTGGTATAATATTAATGTCATTTATATTTTTATAAGAAAATCCTTGAAAAATAAGCTTAGTGATCAAGTTGATTATTGATTCTATGTGAAGATCTAACTTGACTCATCATATTTCAAACAAGATCTTTAATCTTCAAGTTGGAACTGCCAAGGATCAGGACTAGATCACATTCATAGACTAGAGAACCCTTGATTGAGCTAAAAATCCATAGAACATCTAGGAAAGATAGAGGAAGGCATATGCATTCTAAATCCCTACCATTTTCACACTTGTAATGGATTCTTGTGTTTGATATTCATCCAAATATGGCATGGATTGGAAGTTCCCCCATTAATATACTAGGTGTAGTTCATGACTTACCACATAATCTTGAGAAATATTTACCAATATTTAGTCTAATTGGTATTATAACTAATGAATAACATGTTAAATACTTTGAAGCAACTTTAAGATTAGTAAATGTTATTCATGTATATGTAGCCTATAGGTTGTTTCCATTTACATTCAAAGATGATACATATAAATTGTTCCTTAATTTGTCTAATAATTATATTACCTCATGGATTAAATTTGACACTATCATTATTGATCAATTTGGAAAGTTCATAAGCCCCTATGTCATCTATCATCAATTCAAAAATATTTAGAGAGATACAAGTGAACGTATTATGTCCTTCAATGCTAGGTTTCAAAAGATGTTTAATCAGACCTTGGATCCATATAAAACCAAATGAAGCTTTATCTCTAGAGGTTTACAAAGATGTTTTTGACCCCATAACTTTTGTATTTATTAAAAGGGATATCCCAATTATCATCACATTGGCTCAAGCTTATTCTGAAGTAGTGTTTATTAATGACCAAATGCAACCCCAAGGATAGGTGGCTTATTCTATCCCAAATGTTAATCCTCAAATGCTAACATTAAACCTTTTCCCAAATAATAACCAAAATACTTTATTATTAAACTATTTCCCTATCTTGAATGTATTACCTACTAGCCATGCTACCCCTAATCAGAACTTAGGTTTCTTGAGCTATCAAACTACCAATGGATATCATATTAATGACTAGAAGGCTTTAGTGCTTATCAATGGCATAACAATAGCCAAGGTCAAAATTATGAGACTCCAATGAATGAGAATGAATCTATATTAAAAATGGTCCAAAATATTAGCATAGACTTCTTGATATTACAAAATCAAGTTGGTAATGCTAATGATAACCCTAGAAGGAACTTCACTTTCCAAAAGTTTAACAGGCCTAGAAATAGATTTCAGAATGATAGTTTCTACAATAATAAAGCTAATTAGCCTTCCTCTAGTAAAAGGACTATGGAAATTAACCTCACTAATATTTCCTTACTAGACTACTTTAGGGTGCATGATACCTCCAAGCATGGTGAGATTGATTGTATTGAATTATGCAAAGTCTTTGAAGCTTTCAAAGAGGAACTTGACACATTTAAAGTGGTTGTAACCAAATATGTTGATGTAGGTATTTATAAATCTAAACCATCTAACCAAGTGCACATGGTAGAAAATGTTTAGTTCCCTCTTCAAGAAGATAATGAGTCTAAGAGTATCCTTGAAGAAATTCAAGCATTCCAATAGTTCTTGAAAACATATCCTCTGATAAATATGGAGTAAAAACAACCTTTGAATCCTTCTACTACACCTAAAAACTATGGGACCCCTACAGACACTGTATCAAATAATAATCCAGAAGCTCCTGAAGGAAGCTCCTCCAAACCTACTACTAATAATTAAAACAAAACTAGTTACAATATTGTGGAAGATATGTAAACTATTAAATCCAATATCACTCTGCATGAGCTAACTCAAATCATAGAACAAAGAGACTTACTCTTGGAATCATATAACAAAAGAAGAGTCCCCACCCTTCTTGCTTATAGTTAGGATATTTGGGAAGAATGTCCATAATTGTCTTTTAGATTCTGAAGCCTTAACCAATATCATGCATGTTGAGATATGTGAAAAAATTGAGTTAACACCAATAAAGTATAATAGGTTGGTTACTCAATTAGATAAATATAGAGTCAATTTCATTGGGGAACTATTAAATTTTCATATGCAACTAGATAGTGAACCTAGGGTTCAACAATTTATTGACACATAAGTGGTCGATATTCCTAATGCTTATGGATTGATCTTGAGTAGAGAATGGACTAAGGCCTTAAATGGTTACATGTCTACTAATTATTCATACTTGTGGCTACCTTGGAAAGGTATGCCAAATAAAATAAGATTAGAAAGAGAACCCAAAATGAAACACATGATAATAGAATACAATGTTATCAATGAAAAGATAAACTTCCTAGATTTTGATCTAGGAGTTTGCACTTTAGAAACTACAAAAGAACCTGGTTCCAAGAGATCTCCAATTTTTGGCCTATGGAAGTTATATGTTGATGATGTCAGATCTAAATTAGGATCAGGGGTTTTTATTATATTGATAAACCCTATGGAAAAATAATAGCATGCATCTTATAGGTTAAAATTCCCCTACACCAATAATTTGGCTAAGGATGAGGCTCTCATCCAAGGATTATAAATTGCCATCAATCATAAAGTTAAGGAAATACTTGTTTAAAGAGATTCTAAAATGTCATTAATCATGTAAGGAGAAAGTACCATTACAAGATATCTTACCTTAAGAAGTAAAAATTTAGATTTTGGGACTTGGTGGAATCTTTCAATGCCTTTAATATCTTGTTTATCCTCAGGGAAGAAAACAAACTTGCTAATGAGCTTGTCTCTACTGTAGCTAACCTCATACCCAATCATGATTCTTAGAACCTCAATATTGAGCTACTACCATGTCCCTGAATCCCTAGAAACATAAATCACTTCCATGTTTTCAATGATGATCAACAAATTATAGAATTCTTGACTAATTTTTGGGACTTTGGAGCTCACATTATCAATGAAGCTAGTGAAAGATCTCTTGAAGTTGATCTTAAGGGTAAAATCATCCAGGTAAATGACAATAAGATACCTAAAAATATGATCTCATTATAAAGGTTATTTGACCATGATAAGATTTTGGAATTACCTAAGAAACCTAAGGTAAGTGGTAAATACTATCATGTAATGAACCTTGACCCACATGATCAGCCCCAAATAGTGAATATAGGGAAGGCTTGAAATGAAATGGAAAACAAAAAATTAAGACATCTACTTACAAAATATAAAGATATAATTTCTTGGTCCTATTAAGATCTGAAATTATTTGACCCAAGGGTTATTACTCATACTATACCTCTCAAAGAAGGTTGTAAACCCTTTAGGTAGAAGCAAAGACTAGTTAACCTAGTTTTAGAACCCATGATATTTAAGGAGGTCAAAAAATTATTGGATGCAAGGATCATGTTTCCCATTAGGCATTCCACTTGGGTTGAAAAATTGGTCCTAGTTAGAAAAAAGAATGGGGAAATAAGATTATGCATAGACTTCAGAAATATAAATAGAACATCTAAAAAATACAATTTCCCCTTCCCTTCTCTTGACCAAGTTATCCAAGTTGTTTTAGGATCTACCATGATGTCATTTTTGGATGGATTTTCTAGATATAACTAGGTTCTTATTGCTCTAAAATACAAGATAAAAATAAATTTTACAACTAAATGGGGAACATATGTTTACAAGAGAATGCCTTTTGGATTAATTAATGTAGGGGTAACCTTTTAAAGAACCATGGACCATGTTTTCCAAGGTCTAGTGGGAAATTTAATCATCATATATATGGATGATCTCATATCATTCTCTAAGAATATAGAATATCATTTCATGTACTTGAAGCAAGTATTTGATAGATGTAGGAAATATGGTATATCTCTTAACCCTAAGAAATGCATGTTCTATGTCACTAAAGGAAAATTATTAGGGCATGTCATTAACAAATATGGAATCTCTATAGATCCTAGTAAATTAGAGGCCATTTTTGAAATTAGGCTACCCAATAGTTAGAAATATCTAAATTCATTGTTTGGCAAGATTAACTTCATGAGGAAGTTCATTTCAAGTTTTGTTGAGATTGTCAAACCTTTAAATGATATGCTTAATAAAGATGCTAAAATTTCTTAGAATGAATAATCCAATAAAGCATTTTCTGACATTAAATGAGTAATCAATCAAGCCCAAGTCTTGAAAAGTCCTGACTTTTGAAAGGATTTTTTCTTATATTCATTTTCTTCTGACTACACCATGGTTGTTTTCTTAATTCAAAAGGTTGATGGGAATGACCACCATATAGCTTCCATGAGTACCAACTTCAAAAATGTAGAGGTAAAATATTCCATCATTGATAAGAAATCATATGCCTTGGTAAAGGTAGTAAAAAAGTTCAAATATTACCTCCTTAGAAATAAGGTGCATGCTATTTTACTTGACCCAACCACAAAGCTTATTTTGAATCAGAATGAGCTTGGTAAAAGAAGAGGTAAGTGGATGGAAATACTAAAATAATATGATATAGAGATGAAATTTTCCAAATTAGTGAAATCTCAAGGCTTGGTTCACATAATTGCCAATATTGATCACAAGTTTTATGTCATGCAAGTGGATTAATAGAAATTCCAACCCAATGAATGGTATGACTATTCAATACATCTTTTTAGAGTCAATTTTCCTCCAAGACACTTCAAAGAATAGAGGAGAGCTTTAAGCCTCAAATCATCCCATTACCTCATCAAAGATGGAGCCCTTTATAGGAATTTTTTTGAAGGGATCTACTTACGATGTGTGTCGACAAAAGAGGCCTCTCAAATCATGTTTACTTTTCATTAAAATTTGGATAGTGGACATCCTTTAGGGAGAACCATAACCCACAAGATTATTAGGGCTGGGTATTATTGGTCCACCATTTTCAAATATGCATATGAACATGTGACGGAGTGTCATTACTACCAAATATTTAGCATAGAAGAACTAAAGGTAGACATGTTTTTACAACCAGTGATAATAAACAAACCTTTTTCACAGTGGGGATTATAATTCATAACAGTGATTAATCCTAATTCTTCTAATGGTCACAAATATATCCTAACTTTTATGGACTATTTCACTTGGTGGAATGAGGTAGTAGCCATTAATCAAGGCAAAATAGAAGAGGTGATTAATTTCTTAGAAGAAAATATTTGCATTAGATTTAGAACCCTAGTTTCCTTACTTTGTGGCAATGGATCTGCCTTCATATCTATTAAAATGATTGAATAGGCTTATGATAATGTCATCTCTTTTAATTTTGTCTCTAATCATTATCTCTAATGAAATGGAGTTTCTGAATCCACAAACAAGAATCTAGTGAAGGCCATTAAGAAGTTTGCAATTGATAAGCCCAAGACATGGCATAAACTCCTTAAATATACATTATGGGCTGAAAAAATAAAGATCAAACAAGTTCTCAAAGCCTCACCATTCCTATTGGTATATGTTCAATATCCTATCTTTCCCATCACCTTAAATATCCCTATAATCACATTCATGAAATAATATATGGAAGAAATGCAAGACCTTTCTTAGGGCTATTGGACATCATTCAGATGGAAGAGACCAAAGAAAAGGCATTTATAGGATTTAGTAAGTATCAAATAACTATGAAAATATGGTTTGACAAGAGGTCTAAGGTAAAAATGTTTAGATAAGGAGACCTAGTCCTTCTTTGGGATAAAGGATTAGAGCCTAAAGGTAAACATGGTAAGTTTACACCATTGTGGATTGGCCCATACCAAATATCAGGGACCTTTGGTAATAACACTTTCAAATTAAAAGATATTCAAGGGGAAGAGCTTACTTTTCCCACCAATGGGAAATACCTTAAGCATTATTTTTCTACTACTCCACTTGTGGTCTTCATGGAATAAATCTATAAGATTGTTAATGTTTGAGTAGGTAGATTAGCTAGTTTCCTTCTTAGTTTGTTCTTTCTTTTTGGGATTATATATATATTTTTTTTTCTTGTGTTCATATATTTATTTTCATTTATTTATTTTTGTTTCATCTTTTCTACTTGGTGGTATTCCTTAGTTTTAGTAAATCCCATGGATTGTCTTTTTTTAGAATTTCTCAAAAGTTTAGGAATATTGAGTGAGGCTATGAATCCTACACAAGAGGACCTAAGGTTGTAATATTATCTTATGTATAATTTAGGAAATTTCAAAAATGCACACATAAATTATTTACCCCCTAATAAAACTATAAAGCCTTGTTGTAATAAGGATCATGTATGTGGAAGGAGAGTTCAAAAGTTAAATCATAAGCATGATTACACTTAAAACACATCCTTGTCTAGGACTAAAGTTTAAAATAAAGGAGAGTATCCTAAGGCTAGGACATTTGACCAAATTCTTAAACCTAGCTATCCTAGCTCCCAACCTTTGTTAAAAAAAAGGATACTTGATGATAAATCAAAAGAGGCAAGTGTCTAAGGTGATTCAAGAAACCTCCACCAGGGCTATGATCATCTAACTAATAGTGTAACAAGGCCATGAGTGGAGTCAAAGGAATCTCTTTCAAGGCTATGAATGCCTAGCTAGTAGCAGAGCAATGCTCAAGCCTCCCCTAAATTAAGATCAATTGTTCCTAAGAGAATATTTAAATATGCTCAAAGTCAAATGCAATGGACAAAAGGATATGAACCTAGATGTTGTTTCCTAAAGTCTCATGACAAACAGTAAGTGGAATTAAAGCACTCAGACAACATGTTTATGCTTTGACCTAAGGATTTAAAATTTATGCATTAAAACCTTTTTAAACATTTAATTGGCCTAAATAATGATATATGGATCCAAGGATATAAAAATATTTATGTGTTGGTCTAAATTAGAGTTTCTAGGTTCTAACATATTGCTATGTTTCCCCTATGATTCACCATTGTTGTTGGGACCAACATCCCCCTCTTTCTTACACTTTAAAAATGGGGACCCTTTTAAGTGTTTTATAATCTCTACATTCTAATCTAGTTTTATATAAGGTTACTCTTGTTAGAATCTAAAGATCTTCTCCGTAAAAAGGGATGAATCTTTATAATTTTTAAATATGCTTTATAAACTAACCTTGCTAATAAATGTGTTTGGATGACTAAGCATAGGTTTCAAGGAAGAAGATAGTGTTCCTGAACAAGAAACCCTCAACGTACAAAGTAAAATTCTGTGAGAGTTAAATTAGTGAAAATAAATTAATAAAAGGATTGATGAAAATCTTGAATCATGTTTTAAACATGGACCAAGCCTCTTTCCATCCCTTTTTTCCCATTCTTGCATATTTTGATATGGGTCTAAATGGCTCATTTTATAAAGTTCTTTCAAAATGTCATCCAACATGGGATAAAATATTAATATTAAGGCCTCAGTTCTTAGTCTTGGACTTAGCCTTAATTATTTACCCCAAGTATTTATATCTATGGTTTTAATTTTTATCTTTGGTTCTCTTTGTAAATTTGATGGTGATCACTTGGTCACCGATCTCCATCCAATGACACATCAATCTTGAAGAATTTTCAAAGGCTTCATGAGATCAACACATGGATGATCACCCTAAGAATAATGAAATTAATGGTCTGGGCCCATTAAAGATCCAATGATGATCTCTTTCTCACCAATTTCCATCTAATGTTACATAAATCTAGAGAACCTTTAAAAGGCTTCATGAGCTTAACACGTGGCTGATATGGACTCAAGATAACTGATAATGCTAAGGAAGGATCATAAATTACCATGAAAGAGATAAGTGGTTTCCCAATAGATGAAAGAGAATATTTCATAGGAACTAGAAAATAAAATCATGTAATTAATGGTTTGGGCCCATTGAGGATCCAACAATAATCACTTGCTCATTGATCTCTATCCAACAGTGCATCAAGCTCAAAGAATTTTCAAAGGATTTGCAATCTCAACACATGGCCAGTGTATGCCCTAAGAAGTATGCATTTAATGGTTTGGTCCCATCAAGGATCTAATGGTGATCACTTTCTCTTTGATCTCCATCTAATGATATGTCGAGCCAGATGGCTTTTCAAAGACCCCATGAGCTCAACACATGGCATAACCATGAACTTAAGGATCAAGGGACCAATGATATCCAAGGGATTGGATTTATGTTTTTATAATGAAATAAAGAGGCATTTAAAATCCAATGGCTAGTGCCTAAGATGGCAAGTATGAAAATTTCCATAAAAGATACAGAGCTAGGTCACTTGGACTCCACGTAAGCCTAGAAGATCTAAATCAAATGATTTCCTTATCTTGAAATCACAAAAGATAAATGGGAGAGAGTGATATAAAAAATAAAGAACATATATAGTTAAGGCCTATATATTTCACCATCTCAGGGTAATAAGAAAACTATCTTTAAAAGGAGGTCCAAGTTAGTTTAATTAGACATAGCATAACCAGGATAAACATGACTAAATCTCAAGAGGTAGGTGTTGGTGTAAAATACTTAGAGACCATGCAAAATTTATTCAATACAATAAATGGTAGTTGGTAGGCAATAAATGAATATGAAATAAAAAAATTATCTAACTTTAGACAGTGAAGGGAGGATCTTCAAAGACACAGACCTAGATGTAATAGCCTTAAATGTGAATGGAATCAAGAATTGGTCTAATTTATTCTTCTTTGTGGAGGAATTATAGCCAATTTCCTATGAGGAAAAGATTAATGCCTCCATACATCAAAGATAAAATGACCTAGTCTCAATTTAGCTAGTAGGCCTTCACCATGCCATAACCAAACTAGAGGTAATATATTGTATCAACGTCATTACTCCTATTTTTATTAATTTTAAGATAGATAAAGAATGGATAACTAAAGAGGTAAGCACTAATAATGTTACATCTATCTCCATTATGGCCTTTGAAACCTATTATAAACTCCCCTTTTCTCATTTTGATCTTCCAGCCTTGAGAGAGTGGGCAAATTCCTAAGAACTAGATTCAGTCCTTTTACCCTACCTGATCTAAGGATCCCATATTTTTAGGCTCCCTAATGTTGAGATTAATATTTTCTAATTTAGGTAAATCATTAGGATAGCTATGTCCTTATTTAATCAAGCCTTTTATGTCCCATCCACTTCTTATGTAAGCAAGGTATAGGTATCTTATGTTTACTACATGTTAGAATGGAACTTTACCCCTCCCATTGGAGACATAATAAGATTTTTCTTGGCCAAAAAATTCAAAACCATCAAGAGAAGGACCTCAAAATAATTTATTATGATTTCATATCTCTTGGATTCACTCTTGGCCTTTTTATCCTTCCCTAACATCTTAAATTTGTCCCTTTATGGTAGAACCACTATTTCTCATCACTACTCTAAATTGCATATATTCAAATAAAATAGCCACATGAATTTTATCTATGATGGTGTTTTCATAGATATCTATGAGGCAATCATAAATGTCCCTATGCCTAGACTCCACCCTCTAATTAAAAGTCAAGTAGAAGCCATGGGGGATGTTTCATTCTATTTAGATTGCATTGTGATAAGAATAGAAGGAATCATGATTCAACCCTATCAATTGCTCATTCATGTCCCTAGTAAGATTTCAAAATAAGAGATTTCCTATAAAATAATCCATGATGTGGATGGAACATGAAACAAAATTAAGAAGGCTCAGGTGCAACCCTTTCCACTAGACATTGGTAAGATTGTGATCAAGGATTGGAAGCAACTAGAAATTATAGTGATCCACGAAAAATATTTTTACTTCCACCTAGATGACCTTAATATGTGGGACCATATTAATAAATTTACCAACCACATATAACATAAAAAGGTCCCAAATATTGAATATAAACATCAATTAGGTGTGGGAGATGGTATCTATACAAGAGCAAAGAACTTTGAAGAGGTCATGTCTGGGATCAAAGGATACAACATCTAGTTGGAGCATAGGTTGGTCAGATATAATAAAAACTTGAGAGAGAGATGGAAATTACATCCCTTGTATTATCACTTGTTTCTAGGATAATATAGGGCTACTAATCAGGAACTTCTTATTGGAGTACAATCTTCTGAGCCTCAATAAGTAGAATTGACAAAGCAATCCTAGGTTTGGAAACCTAAGGATATAAAAGGAAAGGGTAAAATTATGTTTGAAGAGATAAATATAGGACATATACCTAGTGAGGTTATTTAACCCAACACATCCCCATAGATGTCTCCTTACCCAATGAAAATCATTAGCATGATTTCCCTAGAGTTAGGAAAATTAGTGGAGAGTGCCCTTATTAACATTATAGCTACCTATGGTTCTAATTTGGAGGAGGATCCCTCTAATACAAGAATCAAGGATTTGAATCCAATAGATGGAGGAAAGAGACAATTAGAATTGGACATGGTGCCCCTATAACCTAAAAAGAAGCCTAGGTTAACCTTCACTCAACCTACTAATGAAGTTAACCTCTTTAGTGATGAGAACCCTGTTTATGGATGAAACATTCTTAACTAGTTTGTTTATGGGAAATTACCAAAAATCCCATATCTCTCTCCATTATTGGCCTTAACATGAGTTGGTGTAGATATGTAGGATAATGTCAATCCATGGATCTAGGACATTGTAAATAGACAAGTAGAGAGAAGGATCCAAATCATTCATAACAAAGAGATCTAGGGGATTAACACCCTAGGGGCCTCTGGGAGTTCAAATGTAGAAGTTCTCAAGCAACCAAAATTTAAGGAGTCTAACACAAAGGTAAAATTCAATCTAGACACATCAAGTTTTGAGAGAATAGTGACAAAGAAAGCCACCATTGGAATCAAGGAGTTCACCTTTCAAAAGGTGGAACCTTTTGTCAGCTTAACTACTATTCAAAGATAGGTAATAGGAAAGCATCCCATCCATAAAGAGGATGTGGATAGTTTAGTGGTGGCACAATCAATAATGATCTTGGCTAAAATACAAGGAATGAAATAAAGGATCACCAACTTGGAGAAATAAAAGTAGGATTTAGAAGCCCAAGTCCTACTTTTAGTCCCTAAAGATATAATAACATTGCTAAATAAGTCCTTCAAAACTTTCGAAGGGTTGAAGGCCTTAAAATCCATATCAATTACCTTGGATCATAAACTTGAGAAGGCATATACATTAATTACTCAGTGGAAAAGCTCTATAGATTATACAAATGAATTGATCAATATCTATAATGCCAAGCAAGTCCAAGGCATCAAGATCATCAAGTCAAAACACTTCCATGCCCTCCTGAAAGTCATGGAAGACATGATATTGGACATGATCAACTAATGTGACAATGTTAGTAGCCTTTTATAGGATTAAAAAATATTAATGGAAAGGATGGAGGATATCTTAAAGGACCTATTGGGAAGACCATCCAGAAGAATGCCATAGGCCTAATAGAAGATGAGGAGTTCATATAGAGGATTAGTCAACACATATAAACCATCAAAGACAACCAAGGCCAAGATACTAAGGAAAACTAAAACTTACTTAGCGTTGTTATCACATATGAAAATAAAATTGTAGAAGATCAAGTCATTTAGGAACTCAAGAGCAAGAATGACAAGGAATTTGACATAGGAAAATCAAGAAGAGGATTGTTTGATGAGTCTTGTTGTAGATTTTGAGCTCATTAATGAATAATACACTAAGGTAAAAAAACATCCTTGGATACTAACCCACAGGCCCTATCAGTGTAGCATTAAAGAACACTATTTTTTTAAAATATAAGCCAATCTATTCACATATACTTATTTTTTTTAGAATTGGCATGAAATCCTCTCACATTGTGTCTTTGTATTGAGGATAGTTGTCCTTATCCTACATTTGGATATATTGAGAAAATTAATTGGTGAACCACCTATGTTTCCTATAAATAGGTAGGGATTACCATTTTTTATGAGAGAGAAAATTTTGAACAATTTTATACTAGGAGCATTTAATATAATTAAGGAATTCTGAGAAGATTGTCTATATAATTTGTTAAATGTCCATATTGTCTCTCAATTTCATATTGTCATCTTGAATTTGAATAATTCTTCATATGTTAAGTCACATTATCTATCATAGGGATATTAATTTATGCTAATTATAGATTAACTATCATTATCTCTAGTACTTCATTTAATTTTTCTCTACATTTGGATGTGGTTAGGCTATTCAGACCATAGTAGCAAACATTTAAAGTAAACTTGATTCTTACTTATGGTTTATAAATTTCCTTTGAATTTCACCTAATTTGTGATGTAATTTGATTTCATGCTATTTTATATCATAAATTTCTTCATGTGTGCTCAAATTAATTATAATTTTATCATAATATTTGAGATGAAAATTTTCAATCACACCTTTCTCCTTTTTTGCCTTACCCTTCCTTTTTCACCCTTTTATCTGAATTCATCTAGTTTAAAGATCTTGGTTAATATCCATTTAGATTAATCTTCCCACTTAAACTATCACAAAAATTTAGACCCTGGTGACTCTTAACCACTAAACTTAAATAAATATTATGGATAGTTCTCATACTCTACTTCTATTCCACCACAGACATCATCAAATTGTCACAAACTACAACTCATGCCTTGGATTTTTCAAATCCTAAAATGATAAGTATTCATCAACACTGAAGAGCACCTATGGTACATTTAGAAGCATTAATAGGTGGAAATAGGGACTAATTCCAATGTTACCTCCTTTTCCTTCTCCTTTTTTATCTCTTTAGCTTGGGGTTGAGTTTCTTCTATCTATACCTCTTCTTAATTTGATTGATAAAAATTGGACAATGGTTTTAGAGTATCTTCCACTAATTCCTCATGGTCTAATAATATTATGTTGATCTCCATAATTGGTGATCTTGGTTCTTTAGGTCCAGATAAAGATGACACCACCTCATTAAGTCTTATATCTTCAGGTCTTTATTTAATATGTGCCTCAGCTTTTGCATTTCTAGTTTTGGCTATGCTAGAGGAGGTCTAGAGTATGGACCTCCTTGAAAATGGTATTTCTTGGGTCCCAAATTCCATATATCATCACCTCCCTTCTACTCCCTTAAAATTTTAGCCTCTGGTTTGATGTTTAATTTATTTAACCTCCCTATGACTTCTATGAATAAAGATGCCCTAGTGTACATGCAATCTTAAGCACCAAGATGGTACTAATAGGTCATATTGATCATATTTACCTTCAAGTGTTTCCCAAAATTTTCATAGGGTTCTCAATGCCTTAGTTCATAAATATATAAACTAAAATAATTTTTACGTTTGGAGGTGGCCTCTGTATTATCCCATTGAGAAAAAACAATCCAACCAATAGTAATAGATAGGTGATGGAGCAACCCATTCCTCTTGGTTTTACACAATATATCAATCACATTGTATATTTGGTAGGCTACTTCTTGCTCTTCTAACTTGATTAACGCATGGAATGGTAGCCTAAAGGGTTGGTTTAGAGTTCCCTCAATCTTAATGATTATGTAATTTGAGTGGATCCATATATCACCCATGTATTTAATAGTATTTTTGATTAGAGGGTTGACCCTCATCATTGGGATCCCTATGATGTGGTAAACTAAGGATGGATGGACACAATCACATATAAATTGTATGCGATCTCTATACTTAAAAATATGCAATTTTGAATAGTATTGGATGACTATATGTGATCCCTTAGGTGACCATTCTTTGATGTTGTGGATCTTGGTGGTAATAAGTAGCGTATAAAATAGTTAGGACATCATGTAAAACTAACCCTCGGTATTATTCTTTATTTAATAGAACTATCTACTCAGACAAGTGTTAATACCTTCCCTAAGAGGAAGAGTGAGTTCTTTCTCAACCATAAAATAGACCAAGGAGACCCATAGTTTTTCCACATATATGGTGGATAAATTACCACATAGCCTATTAATCAATGTCATGATTATCCTTATCTTAGGTCTAAATTATCTAATTTTGATGTCACCATTGAGGTTAGATAATACTTGATTTCCATAATATAGCCATGGAGTAAGGATGGTCTTTAGATCATTCTTCTTCACCCATTCATTGACTTTGGGTACATCCACTTGGGTTTTGGGAAATTTATAGTAGTTCTTTAAGGATAAAGGACACATATAGGAAAACTTAATATATTTAGGCTCATAAACTATCATACCCTTATTAATTTTGAAATCCTTAGAGACGGGATAGATAATGTCAATATAATGTAGTACCTCTAGTTTGACTACAAAAAAATGAAGACCTGTCATCTATATGGCCACTATGTCATAATATCTTCTTATCATATATGCATTCCTCTCCTCTTCCCTTGAAATGACTTGTTACTCTTGAATTTCCTAGAATAGCTTGAACCAATTGTCCCCTGTATTTAGAGCCATGAAATGAAACTGGGTGTCTTTAAAGATTATACCTTCTACATCTGAAGTCAGATAGAGCTCTACATCTTCCCTAGATTATCTTTAGGCTACCATGACCATGATATTTTTTAAATTTATCATTAGTTATCTATGGTTTGATTATATATTAAATTGATCTTGCTCACATGATGATTCACTCTCTTTAACCTAGTTATGATCAATTAATGATCAAATTAGGGATTTTATACACATTAGGGTTTTTTCATAGCTTTAATAGTAGTGACTATTTACATATAAGTAAGCTTCATGACTTAAATTATCATTTGGATCATGTATTTATACCTTCACCTTTTTGATCCCACAAGATCTTTAAATTTTTTGCTTTTTGCCTCTGTGGTATTGTCATGGTCTTTATGTGGCATTTTCATTACACATAGCTCATTAATGCTTAGAAACTGATCATTTCCCTTTGAAAAAATATTTTTATCTCAAACATTTAGATTATTTTTCATAGATTAACATTGTTCATTTATCTCAATCTTGAGAGTTAAATTCCATTGTCTACTATTTGTACATGGCCCTGAGGTCATGCCACTTAGCAATCTCATGGGCCTTTTGAGCTTCATTGAAACGTCTACATTAATATGAAACCATTGGATTCTATAGGTAAAAATCAACATGTAAAATTGATATTTAAAATATGTTATGGCTTTAATGTGTACTAGGCCCTAATATTTTGCCACTAGCAGTCCCATAGGCCTTTTAAGCTCTATATTCTATCAATTCTACTAGTTATCATGCTTTCTCAAAGTAGCAGCCTCATATTTATCCTAAGATTTTTTGAAACTTTGACCTAATAAACTCTATTTATATAGATATGTAAACTTGAATTCATACCATCGATCTTAGATAAATTGTTATCTATTTAAACTAGGGTCCATATATTCAATTTTCAACATTGATCTCACTCTGTTCGATCCATCCATTCATGTAAACATGAGTCATTATGATCCATTGGGTTGAATGTGATTGGTTCTTTCAATCATAAAAATTAATTACATAATCTCAAAAAATATACATCAAATCATTAGACTAATTATTTTACTCATTTTAATAAATATGAATAAATATTTAGACTAAAGTCTTAATCTAGGTTAGAAACATGATAAAAAGAGGACCATATGAATAATAAAAGTCATAGAATAAGTATTTAGCCTCTAATTTTATTGTATTGATAAATATAATTAAAATATTAGGGTAAATTCTTAGTCTAAATCCATGCCATAATAAAATGGACCCCTTTAGTTTCCTATTTTGATCTTGAATCATTAGATGTTTATCTTCTATTAAGATGCATGCCATTGATCATGATCTATGGGATTGATCAATATTGGTCACTTAACATTATTTTAATAGAATGATGACACATGTCACCACCTAGATTTTCTTAGAAATATGTTGAAAATTACACTTGATATGCACCATTAGATCAATATTGTCCTAGAAAACACGTATCATTGATCCTGGGGTCAATGAAAACATTAAGTTAGGCTTGAGGATATATGGAACTTACACTAAGGTTTTAGAATAAGGTTTTATTTGAATTGATAAATTTGAATAAAAATTTAGCCTAAATTCTTATACTAAGCTTAAAACATAATAAAGTGACCATGTAAACAATAAAGTTAGACCAATCCAAGATAAAAGGAACAAAGGGGGCTCAAGAGATAAATGGACTAAGTATGAAATTTTGGAATAATGTTTGGTCATGTTAATAAACATGATGAAACCTTAGTGTAAATATTAAACTAAGTCTATAGCATATTTAAAGTGTTCCCATGTAAAATATTCCTACTAATTTTGAATTTGGTCAAAGGAACCTATGCTAGGGTATTTTGAGTAAGGGTTTCAAGATGATCCAAATGCATTCAATTTGGATTTTAATAGACCAAAGGCTATTGAAAGTCTATATTGAGATAAAACCATAAAATTATGAAACCCACACATTGTCTATTTTAAATGAACTCCATTAGAAATGTAACCTGAAATAAGAAGATCCATTATTAGAAAATATAGAGAAGGTTAAACCAGATCCATGAACAAATAATCCAACAAAATAATAGTGTAGATGATCTTTAAATAAAAATAATGTGCAAACATGTTAGTGACACTCTGATCAAGTTAATTTTCAATTTTAAGTTACAAATTTGCACAAATTAACACACTGGTACCCATTTTTTAGAAATGGGGCTATGTTGACATTAATAACCTAGTATAGTGTAATCCAAATGATTAGTGCCTCATATATATCAAAAAATATTTTTGGTAGACTACCAATGACTATGATGAGGGGCATGTGCAAACCTAGATACAATCCTAACTAAAAATGAAATGTCAAGGAAAGTATGGGTCAAATACATAAGACTCTAAACCATCTACCTATAAAATATAATATTGCAAAGTGGATTATTATAAGTGGTAGTGATATTCACTCAAAACTAAAAAGGAGGACTTATATTACAATATACCATGCCAAAATGTTGAATAAGATCAAGGGTGTAAATCTGATAACTCTAATAAATCCATGTATCTAACTGTAAAAATATATAAACCAAGGAAGAAGTGTAAAAGTATAAGATATGTCATATTAAACAATGCTAAAAGTGCCTAATAAATAGCTTAAATCTAGGATGAGTATCTACTTGTGATAAGTATATCATGAACATACAAGACTAACATAACAATGTCCTCCCTAATACACTAAATATACATTATGGGATCAGGGTGGTAGTGAAAAAAAAAATGATTGAAGAGAAGAAATGAATCCATCTTCTCATACCAAACCCAAAGGGCCTATTTGAGACCATAAGGATACCTCCTAAGTAGACAAAAAGAGAATAATCATGAATAAACCCATCAAGCTACTCCATATAGATTTTCTCATGTGTCTATGAAAGAAGGCACTCTTAACATCCATATCATACACTAGCCAACCCTATTTTGTATTAAGATAAATTATGAGGTGAATAAAATTCATCTTGGAAATATGCATAAAAGTCTCAAATAAGTGAATACCTTCAAGCTATGAGAAACCATTTGTAAAAATATGTACCTTATACTTATCAATGGACCCATCAGCTTCAAAATTGGTGAGATAAATACACTTACACCTAACTAAATTTATAATCTTAGGAAGAGGTACCAAATCCCAAGTGTGATTCTTCTTCAAAAAAGAATACCCATCAATCATCACATCATCCCACCCCTATATACCATGAGCCTATGAAATGACTATGCATCCCCATTTAATGTATAACACAAAATGATAGCACCTATAGAATGTGCACAATGATTTAAAGTGGGTGGAAGATCATATATGAAAGGTGTTTCCTCAAAAATTATAGTATGAGCTCATATAGGCATAGTGGAAACATCAGTGTGAATAGGATCCTCAACTTCTATAAACTCTTTAGGGGCCTCTTGTACTAGTTCCTCAAAGAATGAATCTTGAAGAGGAGGTGATGAATCATCAAAAGAATAAGAATAAGTCATGGAATAATATGAAGAGTCATGAGATCTAAAGTTCTCAACAAAATATACATGTGTTCAAAAATTAACATCACGAGTGTCAGGATCTAATAGATGATAATATCTCATGTCCTTGCAATACCATAAAAAAATCAAAGGTTTTCTCTTATTATCCAATGCTTTCTTTATTTTATTTGGTAAAAATTCCAAAGAAAGGCTCCCAAAGACTCATAAAAATGAGACATTAGGGTTGGTTCTAGACCAAGCTTCCCTTAGATGTAAATTCTCAAGTGTTCTATGTGGTGTGTGGTTTTGAATGTAGTTCACATAATTAACTTTCTCTACCCAATAGATAGGAGGTAAATAACATGAATTCATCATGAATTTAGCCATCTCCTTCAAATTTTGGTTATTTTATTCTACTAATCCATTATATTGTTTATTATGTGCAATAGAATGCTAGTGAACAATACCATGAGCTGCCAAAAAACTAAATAACTCTCTACTAAATTAATCCCCTCATTATTTGTATGAAGCTTATTAAAGAAACTAAAATATTATTTCTCAACCAAATCCTTAAATAATTATAATTGAGTAAATACATCACTCTTGTACTTTAGAAAATAAACCCTAGTACACCTCTATAAATTATCAATAAATGTAATTAAATACTTATATTTATTTAAATGAGTAGGAAATACCATCAAATCATTGTATACAAGCTCAAGTGGAAAAGAAAATATCATGGACATACCCTTAGGAAATGGATCGTGGTGTTGTTTCCCTAACGCACAACCAAGAAAAATTCCATCAAGACATGAAACTTTAGGAAGACCCTTTACCATACTATGAGTGATCAACTCCTTCAAATATATATAATTAATATGTCCAAATATCTCATGACAAATCTTACTCTCAAAATTTACATGAGAAATAAAAAAACATCCCTGGAGGAGGAGTATCATTAAAACCATCAAAACAATAGATTCTATAGCTATTATCAACAACACCCTATGCAATAAGTGTGTGTAACTCTAAAAAATATTGAAATTTATCACCCTAAAGTGTGAATGTTAATATCTTTACCTAATTATAATGGCAAATCTGATAATTGAAAGTAGACTGGTGGTAATTTTTGTAACATATAATGCATCATTGATGCATCCACCATCTAGATGTATACCACCCTTTCCCTTAACATAAATAAAGGAAGAATCTCCAACATCAATTTTAGAATTATAATTCAAACCAATAGAAAAAAATAAATCCTTAGAAGAAGTCATGTGGTGTGAAGCACTAGAATATAGAACCTAATTATCTAAAATTAGTGATTGTGATCTTCTGATAATATTAAGTACTTTACAATTCTCATGAGATGGAGGAGTGGAGATAGAAATATTACCTTTCCTAATGGCATCCTCTAGGGCTTGCATTCTCTTAAAACACCTAGACTCTTCTTGACTAGTCCCCCCACATTAGGAACAATATAGGTTAGACTTATTCCTAGATTTGGAAGATGATTGTGGTTTAGATGTGTTGGTGTTGGGCTTAAGTGGATTTTGAGATGGAAGAAGATTTTTATTCTTCTTACTCTTTATTTTTCCTTTGTTATTAGATGTGATTATACTAATGCTTTTTGAGAGGTGGAAGACTCTCTAGTAAGTCTCTCATAAAACAACTCTGAATATGGCATTTTGAATGTAGCACCTAAGGCATCCATTTTAGAGAAAAATGTAGAAGCAAATATTGGGAATGGACCACTCAACTTAGACAAAATCAAGTACACACACTCTTCATATTTTTTATCTTATCCAATCCTCTTAAATTATGTCAAAAAATTCTTAAATCTAGTAAGGTAATATAAAATAGAGGCAAAGTCATTCAGATTGAGTGAATTAAGCTCCTCTTCAAGATACATGGATCTCATGTGATATACTTTACCAAATAAACCCTTAGATTAGACCATATTTTGAATCAAGTGTCACACCCATCCAAATTAAATAAAAAAATATCACTTACATAAGTCCTTATAAAACCCATACACTCTTGAAACTCACATTGGTGCTAAAAATTTCAAACTCTCATGTAAATTGTGGTTGAGTTTCATTCATTAGGGGCCATAATATTTTACATTTTATAATTATTTTCATCTTAGGTATCCATATATGGTAATTATGTGTATTCAAATGATCACAATTATCAATAATATAAGTAGAATCCATGCTAGTGAATCACCAAATAGAATAAAGAATTTAAAAAAATGTAGAAATTAGCACTAAAATAACCCCCCAAAAGATTGTATTAAGGACCCCTCCAAATTTGGTACTTTATAAAACTATTATGTTTTTAAAAGTAAAGAAATTAATGGATAGAGAATTGAAAACCATAAACTTTTGGAAAATTAGAACTCAAATTTGATTTGTGGTTCAAGAGTTAGAGGCTTTACAAATTACCATAAATGGGTCAAAAACATTAAAAAGGACACTAAAAATAGATTTTAGCGACCAAAATGAAATTGAAAGTAGATGCAAAACCACTCATTGGAACCATAATTAAACCATAAACATATAAAATCCAACCAAAGTGAAAAATATCTTATTGGTGACCTTGGTATGCATATAAGTGGGTTTGACTTCCTCTTTTAATAAAAAAATGCAACTTAGTAAAAAGAAATAATGAATGTTTAGTTTTGATAAGAGGAAAAAAATGAAATTACTATTAATATTTCACCTAGCTATCAATGAATCTTGTATGAGTGGAGATATAGGATGATGATTAGTATATTTGTTACCAATGTGTTTTTCTAACATCTCAATAAGGAAATTTGACAAAAGTTAAACCTCCAATCAGGAACCACACAAACCTAAGCAACTTTATTGATCAATTTTCATGGCCCCTATATAAATATACCTTGAAAAACATAGATTTTTATAGGCCTTAATTCCATGTAAGATGAAGTCCACTCAAAAAATCACTAATAGAATTCTCAGAGAGATAACATCTCTCAAAAAAATGGTAATGTGCAATCTTGAAGACATAGTCAATGAAGTCAACAAAAAGAAAATAAATAATATTTATTCTCTTCAAAATGATATGCTACCTCCTTGAAAGCTAAAATGTCATTATGATAGGTATACAATAAGTTTGAATGTGTGTATTATAACTTTTTCAAACCACTTATATTTAGTAGTTCACCCTCCATGTAATATTAAAACACCTATCCTCTAATGTATCAACTCTTCTTAGATGGATCCCGATGAAAAATTAAAAAAAGATGCCTTTAACTACTCTGATCTCCTTCAATACCTAAAAAATACACAAATTTATCTAGTGCCTCTCTCCTCTCTACCATGCAGTCTTTCCAATAGAAAAACACATTTTATCTCTCATCAACCCCCTTTCTCTACATCCTCTCTTATAACACCTCTCCACTATAGTGCTTTGGCTCAGATTTTCGATGCTAAGAAAAAATAAAAAATCCAATACTCTTTAGTCATTCTGTAGGTCCAATGCCTTCTTCACTTAATTTATTCAAAATAGAAATCAACTCAATTTCATCAAATATTCAATGAGTGTGCCTCTCCAACAATATTGTATATTTAAAACATGTAAAATAGGTTGATGATGTATGACAAGGGAAGTAGCAGCTTTGGTAAGGGAGGTAGAAGTAAAATATCTTAAAAATTTAAAACTAATTGATGATTTCAACTCTCAAACATATGGTACCATGTTAGGAATGGTGAAAACACTCCAATAATCCAAGATTTAAAGAGTTAACAATAATAACATCACATAAGAATTTATAAACAAATGAGATACAAAACAAGGCAACTCAAATGATTACTCAGAATGAGATCCTAGTAAAATAGGAAGCCCTTACATATGTAGGCAAGGCAAAAAAGTAACTAGACTAACTAAGAAATGTGGGATTACTCCTCACATATGAAAAATTAGTAAACAGAAAAAATACGTAGCTAATAAACTAGCAAACATGAGAAATACATACTCTAATATCCACCATCCACTTGTATGGTATTAACTTATCATCACGAGTGTGAAATTAATTAGTTACTTGGTTTATTATAAGTTTGGAATCACTACAGATAAAAATATGTTTAATCCCACATTGTATAGCAAGTTTGATACTAGCTATGAGAGCTTCATACTTTGCAATGTTGTTGGTATGGAAATTCAATTATCACTGCTTTGGGAATACAATCCACATCTATTGTGACTAGTAGAATACTTACCCCTGAACCATGGTTTGTGAAGGAGGCATAAAAAAATAGTTTCCTAACTATATTTTCATTACTAGGCATTATTTATTCATCTCAAAAGTCTATAATAAGGGGTGTTTTATCTTTAAAAGGTTCCTCTACTAGTGCATCTGCTAAGACATGTCCCCTAATTAATCTCTAATTAGCATTATCAAGATCAAACCCATATATAAGTATAACCCACATATCCATCCTACATGTTAAATTTGTTTTAGATAAAAAGATATTTGATAGGGTCAATTTTTGTAATTTTTTTGGGTTTGATTATTGAACATTCAATGATGGAGGATTTTTGAATAAAAATTAACTATGAGATATGCCTATTCCATTTGGGAATAATTAAACTCATAAGATTCTAAGGTATTGATGAGATAATACACTATCCTTTCTGACCCAATATCATCATGGTGATCCAATAATGCCCCTAAAGCATATCAAGTAGATGATATGTATATAAGGAAATGCCTATCAACAATAGGTGGCATTAAAACTAGTGGATTGGAAAGATATTATTTAAGGTGTTCAAATGTTGTAGCATAATTATCATTCCAAGTGAAATGAGTGTATTTATTAAATATAAATGTAAATGGATGACAAATATCTATGATTCTAGATATGAATCACCTGATTAATTGGATCTTGCCTTGAAAACTTAAAAGTTATTTGATATTTTTTAGTGGTGTCAGATTCATGATAGATAAAAAGTTAGAAGGATCAAATTTTATGCCAGAACATAAAGCAATTAATCTTATAATATTTCTTGATGTCACCCCAAACACACATTTCTTAGGATTTAATCTCATCTTATATTCTCTCATTCATTTAAAGATATGAAAATTTACTTTGGTATGCTCTTCTCTAGATTTTGATTTTGAAAGTATGTCATCAACATAGTCTTCCATAATGTCATGAAACATACCATGAAAAACTATAGTGATTTCCCTTTGGTATGTGTCTCTAAAATTATATAGAGCAAAGGGAATAACTTGGTAGAAAAAGGTCACCCTTGGTGGTTTAAATATTTTTTTTATGTTGGTCTTTGGGATTTATTCTAATTTAGTTGTAACCTAAAAAACTATCTAATAAAGATAATGCTACATCACCTATAATAGATTCCATAATCATGTTTATATTAGGCAAAGGCAAATAATCCTTTAGACATACATGCTTTATTGATATCATAGAAGTGTATATAAACCTTGATTCATTCTAACTTTTTTGACATACGTATAATATTGGATATTTCATGTAAATAGTTAATGGAGTGCATGAAACCAACCTCTAATTGCTTTTTCAACTCTTCCTTCACTAATAGTGCTATATTGAGATTCATTTTTTGAATTTTTTTGATGGGTTTTTCATTTGGATACATGATAAAATGATTCACTAATAATTATGGATCAATCCTTAAAATATGTGCTCAAGACTACGAAAATACATTAGAAAATTCTTGAAGTAAAATAATGAGTATTTCTCTTTCTTCTTGGGTTAGGAAAGAATCAAGCTTGACTATTTTAGGATTTTCCTCTATTCTAATGTTAAGGGAATAATGTCCTCAACTAGGTGAGTTAAATCTTATTTATACTTTGGTGGTAGTGGAGGAAGATTGAATTACTCTTCTAGGTAATCTTGATTTGATGTTGATGCTGAATTGATTCTATGATGTGATTATTGTTCCCAAAATATGTAGAATTATCTGATTGAATAGATAATCCCTTTTCATGATCCATACTATAATTTGGTCTAATATACTCAAGAATTATGAATTTGCCTCATCATTTTTAAAATGTTCATGTTGGTCCCATTTGATTATGGATATGTGAGGTCAAGTGTCAAAATGGTATTTTCATGGAAGAGATTAGTAAGAGAAAGGTCTTTGAAATGGATAAGAAAGAAATCTATTTCATTATCTAGATAATATATCTCTAACTCACTAGAATAGTCACTTTGGAAAAGTATGTTATTTTAATTGAGTGTATTAAACACTATCCCATGAGTGCCTTCATTAGTTTTTAATGTTATTAGTTCAACTAACCCTTATTCATGAATACCAAGGCCCTTACCTTTGTAATTCATTATTTTACATATAATGGATTTTGTGACATGGAATTTATTACTATTTAAGCATGTATATAGTTTATTATAGTAAATTTGGGATGGATTAAAATATTTGATGTGATCATCAAAAATAAGACCGCCTAATACAAATTTTGTTTTGCTAAATATTCTAACCACTTGAGTATATATTTGATGGCGAGGACTACCATAATTATTTGGGGTCATATGCATTGTGATTTTCTAATAAAAATATTAGATTTTTTATTCATTCATTCCTTTATAAAAAAATTGAAATGGGATGAAGGGGATGAGGTAGATCTAGAAGTGGATGGTTTATTGGAGCCTTGACTAGCGGATGGTTGATTGGAGGCTTGAATAGTGGATTGTGTTTCCATTGAAGTGGAAGTAGTTGGTGTGTTTATCCAACCACTAGGGGAAGGTGTTTAAAATAACATAGACATATTTTTCAAGCATAGGTGATTCCTCAATGAGAGTGAATTTGTCATCAATAACTAGGACATAATTGGATTTTTGATATCAACCTTCTAGTAGCTTAAAATATTGTAAGGGTTGAGGATCACCTTTAATGGTTAATTTCATGCCATCATGGGAGAATTCCAAACATTTATGTAGAGTGTAGGGTAAAACATTCATTTAATGTATCCATGAATGTCTAAGAAACAAGTTATAGGGAAAATCAAGATTGAACACATAGACTAGTGTTTATTTTATAACATATCCCACCATCAAAACAAGATAAATTATACCAATAGATTTCCTCTCATTATTATCATATGCCTTTATGATGATGAAGTTGGATTTTAATGTTTTTGTCAAATATATTAAGTGATTAATTAACCTTAATGTACATAAATTTAATTCCAATCCATTATCTATAAACACCCTATTTACATTGTGTTTAGAGATAATAAATTTTATATACAATGGAAGATTTTAAAAAATCCTAAAGTTGATACATCATAATGGTTTAATGTAAACAATTTATTAGTTGTAAAATTTTGAAATAATTATTGAAAGCTTGAGTGGTTGATGTCTTACTATACACTAGACTCTTGAAGGACTTTATACAAAATGTCCTTATAGATAGGTGAAGTATTAAGAAGATCCAAGATGGAAATATTGGTGGGTTTCTTCTCAATATGATCAACATTGGACAATGATGTACTAAGAATGGTAATTATTTCATGCCTTGTGGTAAAGGTAAAATATTTAGATAGTAAATTAATGACATTAACATAATTATGTGTGTAATAGACATAATTGATTAGGGAGTCAAAAGGGTGATTACATATGTTTATAATACATTCTTGGTGTGATTCTTCATTTTTTTAACCGTTTACATACTCATGTTTAAGTAATGTATCTTTATATATAACCAATTTTTTGTTGCTATATGAGGTATTTGGTTAGTTTTTGATGGATATGTCCCATTGATGGATAAGGTATTGGACATTATTTTTGAGTGTAGACACCTATTGGTAGAATGTTATTTTATCCTATGGTACTCATAGTATTCATATTCTTTATACCAATTGAGCTTAGGAACATTTTAGTCAAAAGGTTTGGTTTTTGTCCAAATAATCATGTTAGCTTGGACTAAATTTTGAAAAATGGATTCACAAATGTCACACAATTGAGTGAAATTTAATTTGTGGTTTTCTTTTTGGGGTTGACAACCTAGAATAGTAATGTTGTTAATAGGTTATGTGTAAGATTAGATTTTTTTAGGTTATTTGTAGAATTATTTTTATCTAGGTTGGATTTGAATTTGTTTAATATTGGTCACACCATAACCAATATATTTCTTGTTCTTGGAAAAAAAATTATGTTTTTCAAATTGTTTTTAAGAATTATTCTTGCATTTGAATATCTTAATAACAACTTTATTGATTAAATTTATTTCAATTTGAACCCCCTTTGAATAATTTCATCAAAGGAACTTGGGAAAAATAGTTATAAATGGTGTCATAAATATATATTAAGATTATTCACAAATACAACAACAAGTTAAGATATGAGAAAAGAATATGAAAAATGGATTTCCATTGCCTACCATCTTTATAAGGAGGAAAAGGTTTCACCATTGCATTATTTAGTGTTGTGAATGTCTATTATGGTCAAGTTATTTTCTATATTTTAAGAAAGTGATGAAAAAATTTCTTATAAATGTACTCCAAAGTAAAGATAGATAATTTGAAAATATTTGAAAACCATTCAAGGGATTTACCCTTGAGACTTTATGGAAATTTTTATAACATGTACTCATTGCTATAAGAAACATTTGCACATGCGTGATAAAAATATTTAAGGTGTACCTTAGGATTTCCATTACCCTTATATTTTTCAATTTTAGGATGTTCAAAGTTATTACAAAAAAGTGTTGTCATTGGACTTAAATAATATGAGTGATAACACATTTATTCAAATTTATATTACTTTTGTCATGAAAAACTATCATCTTGAAAACCTTAAACTCTATCATTCATGTTTTGGAATTCCTGATTAAAGTATGGGGATATATATTTCATTAAGTTTGAATAGTTAAATAAGTTGGAGGATTGGTATATTAATGGGTTTGGGTTAGTGTAATTTTTTTAAAATTGGTTAGGGGGTCTGTTGCTAAATTTTTGATTCGGTGTTGAGTTGAAACACTTAGAATGATATTGATTTGAATAGTTGTTTAGATTAGTTAGATTAGTTTTTAAGTTAAATTTTGGGTTTGGGTTTGTATTCATTAGATTGGGATTGTTTACGTAGTTAAAATTTGGATTAGATTGATCTGAGTTGGTGTTCAATTTAGGGTTGGTGTTAAATTTTGATAGATTTAGGTTAAATTTTATTGTATTTGGCTTAAGGTTTGTTGGGTTTGGATTAAGGTTAAGGTTAGATTGGCCTAAAAATTATTGTTGGTTGAGATAGATGGATTTGGGTTATCTTGATGTTATTTTTGGTTTGAGAATGTATGTGAACTAGTCATTAGATTAAACTAGGTGTTAGTGTTAAATTATTGGTAAGGGTTTGGATTAGTTTTAAATGTATCAGTTTTAGGTGGTGTTTGATTTTAACTAGATGGAATGAAACCTACAGATAATTAGAAAATTGGTTTTGGAAACTCCCCAAACTATTACTTGGATTTGGATTAGTGGGTACACTTTAAGGAATAGCCATGTTTGGATTTGATATGGATTGATTGATTAGTGAGCTATCATGGATATTCAATCTTAGATTATGATTTAGATTGATGATGTTTTTGATTGGTAAGATAGAATCGATATTTAAGATCAAATTATGATTTGGATTAAGGATGTTATTGATTGGTGAGTAGTGGAGACCCAGATTTGGATTAATTATTGACATTGAATGAATATTTGATCTTCGATTGGATTGATTATATATGGATAAACTTCAATGTATATTCAAGTTATGATTTATGATGGGTAAAAATTAATGCATAATCAAGTTTGGTTTAAAATGAATTATGATTGGGGAACTTGAATTCAAATTCAAGTTAGGATTAAAGTAATTTATTATTGGTGAACTTGAATGCATATTCAAATTTAGATTAGTTAGATTCACATTTGTCAAACTTGAATTAAAAGTCAAGTTTGGATTAGATGGATGGATGAATAAGGGTGAATTGGTATTTAAACTCAAATTTGGATTAACCAAATATTTTTTTATGGATAAGATTTTATATTTTCAATCGCTTGGATAATTTTCTTAACATGGGTTTCCATAGAAAACCCATGACTTTCTTTAGAAGATTATTCATAAAGGAAAAAATGTTGTCTTGGGAGAATTGGGGATTAGAATAAGAGGAACCTATGAGGAAATTAAAAAACTCTAAAGATATTTTTTAAATGAAATTACATGAATATGGGACAAATACTCTTTCTTTTCAATCAAATGTTGTAAATTTTGAACATCGAAGTCAGGTGGAAAATTTGGCTCTTAAATTTAAATATTGAAGCAAAAGCTCATCTTTGTCTAATATGCAGTATTAGATAATTGAATGAGGGGGTAAAATGGATTTTTAAATACATTCATCTTGGTATGATCCCTCTTCTTCTTCCTCATGATAATTCATTTCAAATATTTTTAAATGATGAGTTCGATGGTCTTGATTAACAAATTTGAAAGGATTGTTGCCAAAAGGATTTGCCATTACTATAGGATTGTTTCTGAGCATAACCATGTGCCTTATTATGGGTTAAATTTATATGGTAATGACTTTACACAAAAAAAAATTACACTAAACTACTAAAGGACCAAAGTGATTAAAAACTTGATTGATAACTAAATACTTTTAAGTTTCATTTTAAAAAGTTTGATTTTATATATTTATGGATAATAAACTCAATAAGTATTCTTGGTTACAATAAATTATTTTAAACACATTATAAATCATAAAGACACAAACAGACAAAATTTATGTTAAACAATCATGTAATAAAAAGGGTGAAAATATAGGCATAAGGTGGTGAACAACTTTTGGGCCTTTCGTTGTCACTTACTTATCCATACTCTTAGATACAATCTAATATTTAAAGACACTAACCATGAAGGGTCTTCCCATTCCCATGGCCCACTAATTTTGGTTTTAAGTGTGTGTGAAAAGTAACTTCTTGATGCTAACCACTAGTTCAAGTACCAAAGCTGAATGACTAATAATATTACATAAGATTGATGTTTTCACCAATTCATCTAATGGAGTTATTGATATAAATTTTGGTATGATGAGTCAAAATTCATGGAATAAGCCAATTATTTGGATACACACTATTCGGTTTAGTCCCAACATGCCCACCATAGTTGTAGGGGTCTCAATATGTTAATGTCAACAAAATTTTACTTTGGTTTATGGTATCTAGGGCCTGGGTATTAGAGAATGGAAGCCCCTTACTTCATGGCATGCTTAAAATAGATAAATTATTATACATAAAAGATATCTCTAATTTAATTTATATAAACCCACTAGTACATGGGGTTTAGCCTACCACATGGTGGTCAAATCCATGGTCGATAGAGATCTTAAGAAAATAAATGAAAAATAACAAATGTTTATTCTAATTACTAAGTATCATCACCAATGTGACATTGAGAGAAGAGCATTCACATAATTATTGTATTGGGAAACCCAACTTATAAGGCTTATTTCTAATTCCCAAGTATCATCACCAATGTGATGCAGAGAGAAGAGCATATAAAACACAACTAAAAAACACACACAAATGATGAAAAGGGGAAGTTATTAAATCAAAGAAACCAATTTTTATTTAATTATTTAAAAAAATAAAATTATAAATAAATATCAATCAATCAAAAAATTTTACTAATAAAAATGCAAAAATTTGGTTTTGTTTGGTTTTTGTTCAATTTTCTTTGAGTTGTATCCTATAAAAAAACTATTAGAAGGTTTTTGTTTGGATAAAAATAAATGAAACCTACAAAATAAATAATAAAAACCCATCAAAAAATATTAAAAACAAGTTTCTAAAATGATTTTGTAGATATGCAATTAGAAAAAATTATGGAATTGTTACCTAATCATAAATAAAAACCTTAAATAAAACATAAAAATCATGACAGAACATTTTTTTAATTAATGAATTTTTTAGATGATATTTTAATAATTTTTTAGATATGTAGAATAATTTCACTGATTGATATAACTGTTTCAAAAATCAAGTGAACAATTATGCTAAAGATCTTCATGTTTTCACCGCTGGCAATAGAAAAGTAAAAATAGAAAATGATATAATAATTTCTTAACTAGGTAAGAAAATTTTTAAAATATATATTTTTATTTTGATAAAGGATTAAAAATATAAAAAATATTAGGTTTAAAAAAACTCTTACTTAGGTTAGAATTTCACTATTTTGTTCTCCAATTTCATAGTTAACTGCCATGATTTTGTTAAAATTATCTATTATTTTGCAATTTTCAAGAAACAAATAGTTATTAAAAATATAAGAGACAAAATAGACCAAAATAAAAATAAAAGGATTTTGGAAGTGATAAAACAATAAAAATATCCCAAAAATTAGATAATTAATTATTATTTTTATTATACATTATAATTTCACTAACAGACTCTCCAATTTCGTTATTTTCTAGAAATAAAAAATTATAGAAAATACAAAAGATAAGAGAGACCATAATTGAAATTAAAAGTTGTTGGAAATGAGAAAATAATTATAAATATTTTAAAAATAATTAAAATGATTATTTTGTAATTATCAACTATAATTTAAATGGTAGAGTCTCTAATTTTTCTATTATGCATAAAATAACTGTGACAAATATTTTAACACCATAAAAAGACTTGAAACTAAAAATAAAACTTCTAATACCAAGATAAAACATACGTGCACAATAAAAAATACAAATATCATTTGTAAAATACTTTTAAATAAACCTATGATTATTGTGTTATGTAAAATATGATGGAAAGTCGCACTGGGCATGCCAAAATGTGTTATAGAAATCTAGATGAAATTAAGCTAAGAAATAAAGTAACAAACTAAAATATAATCTAAACTAACTTAACCTAGGATAGATATACAAATGAAAGAAAAAATAACACAAATTATACCTTTGTACCATGATATTCCACCATTTCTATTTGAATTTTATTTTCTCTTTAAATTGTAGTTACTCACTCTTATCTAATGAAATGGAAAATGGGCAACATTTTGGTATGTAAATGCTCTTTTGATGGCTTTGAATCACCTCAAACTAACTTGTCAATTTGATAACACCTTCTTAGCATATTTATGATGAATGAAGGAAATGGATTTCACATCAATTTATAGGTATTTAGGAGATAGATTGAATGATGGAGAATTATTTGAATATTTCAAATTAGTCAAATAATTGACAATGGACAATCAATCTTTATCCATGACGATGATGACCAATTCCATATGCTAAGATAAAAGGGGAGTTGGTTGAGTGAGTCATGAATAAAGGGTCAAATTGGATGAAAATTCAATGGGTGACTCATAATAGTGTTTAGGAAGTTAAGGGATTGGTTGTATGAGTCAACATGTGAGGGAAATAAAGGTGGAGGATGTCTTGGTTAGGTGTCAAATTTATATTTATTAAATAAATTTAGATAAAATATGAGAATAATATTTAATTAAATTTTAACTATTAAATTATTTTAATTTGGAGGGAAAATGCATTTATTTTGATTTAAACTTAGGGAATAATAATTATCTTTAAAGGTTAATTTTAACACTAAATGAAATTTAGGTGTTTACACAAGGTTATAGATTTATTTCTCCATCTCTTTAACATTAATTAGGTTAGATACAACTTATTTTTTGATCTCATCAATCAATATTAATGCCCTCAGTCCTCTCTTTCTCTCAAGTTATTATGTTCTATCTCTATTTTGAATATCTTCTATGGCATTTGGTTGGAACATACTTATCGTGTCTTTAGGAACAAGAAATCCTAAAACTCCAAGGTGGATATAAAAAATTCCAAATATATTAAATAAACCTGATAGACCTTTAACATGCTCTTTAATTCCTTGATTTCATCTTTATAAATTCCTATCCTCCAAATATTAAATCTCTCTCTTGATGAGGGAAATATATCTATCAATATAAATATAGACAAGAAGCATATCAAATGGAAGAAACCTATGATAATTGATTCAAACTCAACTTTAACGGCACCATTGAAGGTAAGTTAGACAATGTTGATGGTGGTGGTCTAATAATATATTATTATGACTATTTGGTGGTTTGATATTCTATCCAATGGGACATAAATATAACCATGTGGTGGAGTCCACTACCATTCTATATGAAATTTAGTTATATTTTTATTTGTAAGTGTTAAAAATCCTTATCAAAGGAGACTCAATGAACATTTTTAATAACCTCACTATATCCTTGACCCCATTACAATATAATAAGAGATGATCAAGACATACTGAGAACTTTTGAGGAGACCCAAATCATGCATAATTATTGATAAGGCAACATGTGTGCTGACTTTTTGGAAAATCATTGGGTCAACATCTAAAATATCACTAATTGTACTCAAATAGATCAAATCCATTCTAATTTATCTTCCATGTTCAATGAGGAAGAAATATGTTCAAATTAAGGACTTTAGCTTCCCATCCCATATCAAAACCCTCGATCTCATGAGAAACAATAGTTACTCTTTAATCGTCACTGAGGTAAAGTCTAATGTGAATACCCTGCTCATACATTTTAATAATGAATCCACACATTCCTTAAGTCAAATTATGTCCATGAAAATTATGAATCACTATTTTATTGATGAGGTCAAATAATACTAATAAAACTTGTGGTAAGAGGCAAATCATCCCTACTATCAAATATCTAATTACACTCACATTCTCTATTAATTTGACTTTGTCTTTAAATAAAGGAAATAAGGGAGATTTATATTCCATGAGATGAATGAGAGAGTTCCAAAGTCAATATCAAACCTCTTCCTTGAAATAATATCAAGGAATTCACTAAAATATAGAACAAGTTTAAATAGGGATTTCCCACTCATTTAATTGAGTGTATCTATGGATACACCCCTCAACTCACCCTAGAATTTTATGGTATTAGATTATAGTTCACATGAGGTATTTTGTGTTATAATCATATTATTGTAGCATTGTATTATTCACTAAAATGGTGATACAATTAGCTTGATTATTCAATAATAGAAGCATAAAGAAGGATGTAGTTTAGGCTCTATTTAAGTGTTATGAGTGAATTCATCACTTTGACACTAAATTTCATAAAATGATGCTTCCTTACCATTATTATTAGATTTATATCTACATAATTAATTACCTCACCTTGGAAGGTAAGTACTATTTCATATAATTTCACCATTTTATTCTACTAAATAATTTCAGAAATAATGCTCACATTATCCTTCTTTTTTTCATACACATGTGCCTTGAAAGTAACATTAAAAAGTACCAAGAATGAAAACCAATGTCCTAATCCATCAATACCTTAAATTAATTCTCATTAAATATACCCACCCCATGGTTGAACTGACCATTCTTTTAGTTATGATGAGATCCCTACTAAAATTAAATGGGAATAATACAATATCCTATCCCAATTCAATAGTAACATAAAAAATTATAAATCCTATAAAATGAACTGAGAAAGGTAAAACCACATTTAATTAGTATTATAAATGGTCTAATAAATCCAAATTAATTCCCATCAATTTAGATTGGAACATTGGACTAGGGACCAACACATATGTTGATAGTGTCTCCAATATTGGAAATACCCTCCTCACTTAGCTCATGCTAAGCCAGATAAATTATTAACAGAATGAAAATGAGAAATAATTTGTGAAATCCAAAATTATATTCATGATTCAAGTTGGAATGATAAGAAACATTAAAATATAAAATACCAAATGACTGTTCATTTCACATTCCCAATGTGACTCTTCTTATTCCTATAGTAATGGAGAACTTATTGAATAAGACAAAAACACAACACCTATGCTAGACACCTAGGATTAATAAAAATTACATAAAGTATTGTTTTATCCACTCTTTATCTACATGGGTCTTTGTTATACTAATAATTCCTTTGAAATTTTCAAAAAAAAAATCATCCAAGTTCTTTTTTTATGATATCTACTAGTTGCTCTACTATTAAGAAATGTTGTAACTTGACAATGCCATCTTTGACATAGTGAAAAATTAGATGAAATTGGGTATTAATATGCTTAGTTTAGTCATGAAAGACTAGATACTTTTCCATCTATATTATAAAACTATTATCAACCATAAATGGTGTTGATGAAACCTATTTCTCCTTCATGTTTGAAAGAAATATTATGATCCACAAGATCTTTCAAGTTGCCTCTAAAGTGGCCATATGTTCTAATTATATTGAATAAATTGATGGAAATGATTGATTATTATATTTCCAGCTAACAACTATTTTTCCTAAATTCATCAAAAAAATTTAGATGGTCTTTCCATCTTCATGATCATTAGCATAGTTAGATTCAGAATACCCAACCATGAAGTATTTTACCCTAGAATATTTGAGCCCAAAATTATATGTTTCCTTGAGATATCTAAGGACGTTTTCAACTACCAAATGACTATCCCTAGGTTATGGCATCAATATTAAGAGGGAACCAACAAAAAATGATATATATGGTCTAGTTGTGGTGACATAAATCAAACTTCCCATGAGTTGTCTATATTTAGTGACATCAACCAAATATATTAAATCCTTGGATGTCAATTTTAGATTATGTTCCATGGGAATGTTCAGAGGATTAAAAAATTCCATTTTAAACTTTCTCAGAATGTCACCAACATACTTATACTTAGTGATGAATAAATAATTTAGTTTTTGAATTACTTCAAGACACAAATAGTAATGAAGATAACCCAAATTAGTCATTTCAAATATTTTCATAAAATTTGATTTGAATTTTATAGTGTACCATTCATTGTCTCATATGATTAAAAAATAATCAACATACATCACCATAAATACAACTATTTTTTAAACTATTTTGATGAAAAGATATTCATCTTCAAACTCAAAACATTTGAAGTTCATGTTCTTGAGTTGTTCAACTAGTTTTTCAAACCATGCCTGAGGGGGTTATTTCAAACCATATACCAATTTTTCTAGTGTTCACTATTTGCTTAATTAAAAACCTTCATGTTGTATTATGTTCACAATTTCCTTGAGGTCTCTATTTAGGAGTTCAATTTTGACTTCTAATTGGTGAAATTTTTATTTATTATGAGCTTCTAAAGCTAATATGGTTTTAATGGTAGTCCATTATATTGTAGGTGTAAATGTTCCATTGAAGTCAATTTACTTTGTGCTTGTCAAGTGATCCATCAACTTTGTATTTGTTTTGATAGACCCACATGTAGCTAATAGGTTTATAGTCAAATAGAGGATCAACTAATTTCCAAGTTATACTTTTTACCAATGAATTTTACTCATCTCTCATTGATTTTATCCAAGATTAAAGCTTTTCAACCTATTTTAAATATTTTAGTTCTAAATCAAATGAAACATTGAGTTATTATTCTAGAGTATCATTCAAGATGAGTTTTTTAATTTTACCTTAAATTTATTCAATGGATTTACTGATTGTGGTATAGATACATGTGTACTTCTTGTCCTAGTTTTCCCAAATTCATAATATTTCACATCTTTCAACATTTTATTAGCCCACTTAGGCATCTGTTTCTATGTTTTAGGTGCTTCAAATTCATCCTCTAAATTTCCATCACTTCTTACCCTCTATTTTGGTCACCCATATTCATTGTCTGATGAATAATCATTCTCCCATTCAGGAGGAGTTTCAATATTATATATAAAATAATGGATTCTCAACTGTTATCCCACACTCATTGTCTATAACATCCAAATCACTCTCTATGTAGACATAAAACTTTGCATATTTTTCAAGTCAACTCAGCTTATTCATAAAATACAACTTATCTTACAATAAAAAAAGTTCTTGTCTTTCTAATCGTATAAACTATATGTCCTGGAGGATTCAAAATGTCCCAAGTGGATGCATTTTCAACTCTTATGCTCCAACTTATTTCTCTTCTCTTTTAGAATCAATACATAACAAGTGGATCCTAAAATTTTAAGTTATGAAGATGACCTCATGACATCTCATTTGGACTCTTAGATTAAAGAGATATTGATGATGATATTTTAAGGAGGTATACTATTGTTTTAGCTTTTTAGGCTTAAAATTTAATATTTATACCTTTTTAGTACAACATAACATTAACCATATTCATCACTATTCTATTCATCCTTTCTAAAACCACATTTTAGTATAGAGCATAGGGACATGTGAGATGGTGTTTGATATTATTTTTCTCAAGATAGGAATCAAACTTATTTTAAGTGAATTAACCACCATTTTATATCCTAAGTGTCTTAATGTGGGTTTGAGATTCATTTTCACTCATGTTTTTAAACTTTTAGAAAGTATCAAAGGCTTTTAATTTTTGTTTAGAAAGTATATCCATGTTCTATGACTATAGTAAAGAATGACTAACATGAAGTAATAATGACCATGAATATAGAGGACTCAAATAAAACACATGTCTAAATGAACCAGTTGTAATTTTTTTTAGCTTTCTATTGTGACTTTGGGAAGGGTTCTCTTACATTTTTAACCAAAATTCAAGATTCACACTTTTCATCTAATTCTATGGGCAATGTAAGCATGCCAAAAAAAACTATTATTTTTTCAGTACATGAATTTTTTTATAGTCAGTGTGCCTAAATATTGCATGCCACAAAAAAATTGGACACATTATGTCTTCCATGAGATGAGCATAATTCCTTGAATATGATCACTTGCCCTTGAGTTTGAGTACTTTAAATTCATCATATCCAATCAAGATTACTACATTATTAATTTTTCTCCTAATATTGACATAACCAATATCCAACATAATGGAATGACCTTGTTGTCTTATGAACACTAGGGACAAAAAAATTAGAGGACATTTTAGAGTTTTAAATCTTGATTCCCTAGACACTTGAGTCTTATTATACTTCTTATTTGTGGTTGTAGACTTGATTTATTTGTGAGGTATAACGCACCACAAATTTATTCACTGAAATCTTAAAATAATTATTTTAAAAATTAATATGTAGAGTGGCACAAATATCAAGAACCTAGTAATAAAATCATGAAAAACTAACTAGGAAACTATTTACTTCATCATCTATACTAGAAATTACACATTTAATAGTGTGTTTGGTAGAGTTGGACTCTTTTATTTTCTTTGATTTTTCCTCTTTCTTATCACGGTATACTTAAATTTTTTGCCAGGGAGTTTTACATTCATGAGTCTCATGACTTCCTATTCTATCATAGTATTTAGAATAGAGGTTTTATTTATCATTATTTTTTGCCACCTTAATTTTCATTTTTTCTACATTTTTCCTTGTACTTATTATTTTACTTGTTATTGCCTTCATTTTTGGAGGACATGGCATTGCTTAATGTTTTGGAAGATTTTGATTTGACATAGAACACACTTTATCCTGATGTGGACTCAATTTTTATTCTAAATGCCTTTTCTCTTTCAACCATCTTGTCAACTAATTGATAAAATTTGAGAATATTCAATTGATTGATTGATTTTAAATCATATAAATATTTTGAATAGATAGGAGTAATTGATTTTATGAAAGTGGTCATATAAATGTTGATTTTGACACCCCTTGTTTTTACATCATGCTTAATGGCATGTATATCTAAATCCAATCTCATCACATCACCATATTTCAACTCAAAGTTTAATATCTTCAACTCCAATTGAATGAATTCCAA
Organism: Torreya grandis; assembly: GCA_037957365.1. Lineage (NCBI taxonomy): Eukaryota > Viridiplantae > Streptophyta > Pinopsida > Cupressales > Taxaceae > Torreya > Torreya grandis. Next base: position 287,633 of record JARHVA010002600.1, read on the forward strand.
CTCTAAGTGGGAATAATATAGATAATTAAATTTTTGGAATAATTCTGATGGATTAATATACCCTTAAATATGATGAAACACATCTCTATCGACTTAGGCCCTTATCAAGGCCAATGTTTTCTTATGTTTCTACTTCCATGAATGAATATCCTTTTCATTCCCTATTGTCTCAATTGATTGTGTACCTCCATTAAAAATATAAAACCATATATCATTGAATATGACTATTTTCTCCACTTTTTGAGACCATTCTAACCAGCTATTTTTGTCGATTAAGATTGTGTGAAAGATAGATTTGATTGAATGTATGTTTTTGAGTTTTGAGTTTTTATTAACCTTAATCAGTTCCTTATCACTCCAAAATTGTTTCCTTTTCTATACACCACCAAACTGATATATCAAACCTCTTGATATACCCACTCTTCCTATTTACCCATTGGTACATGGAAGAAGATAACACTTTTGATATACTCAATAGTATGTGAAAGATGCATTAAGGTATATGAGAGAAGAGTGGTACATAGTATCTATGTAGCACATGAAAAGGATTCACCCTGTCATTAACATCATCTTAACACAAAAACCACATACATCAATATACTCAATTTTATTGATTTTTAGATTTAAATTTTTTGATAGTGATGAATGGGTAAAAGAGTATCTGTCCTTATTTCTCCTTTAATTTTTAAAATTTGGTTATTTTTTGCCAAATTTTCTTAGAGTATATTTACTCAAGGCAATTTAAAATGAAAATTTAAAAAAAAATAAATGCTTTATAATTTTCAAATTTAAATGTTTTTCAAAATTTTAAAATGAGAAGTTAAAATTTTGAAATCTTACTTTTTAAATTAAAAAAACTTAAAATGTACCTTAATAACTCTTCCTATTTTATTTTATGTGAAAAAACAATATGCCAATATTGTAAATACATCCCTACATGTATAAATACCATGGTCTCCTTAAAAAATATGAATACTTTCACATGGAAAATGATTACCACAACTATATTTAAGATATCAAAATGTCTACCAAAGAGCCACATGATATATTACTAAATCCTAAAGCATCAATTAATATATTCCATGTAGTTATCAATAGTATATTTATAGGGTTATGCATAGCCATAATGTAAAATGGCTTCTATGTAGTATAATGCCAAATTATAGGCCTTTTATTCAATCTAATGCCAAATTATATGCCTTCTATGTAGTCCAACTCCACATACAAATGAAAATATTTCTATACAATCTAATCACCACTGAACATAATAGTATGCCTTGGATAATTCCCGCGTAGGTTCTAGAAAACAAAAGGATTTATAATAGATAATAAATAGGGAAAAACTTATACACAAGTCTCCCACACACCATAAAGTCTTTTAACACTACCAAATTTGATATATTCAAACATAAATTAGTTATAAATGTCACACATAGGTCTATATTTTCAAAATAAACCCTAAAACAACCAATTCATAGTCATTTAACTATCTCTAAGATGTTTTCAATAGTTTAAAACCCCACGATGAATTAAAAATGCACATAATTCTGGACTTCTTAGAATACAACAAGAATATATAGAATTCAATGCAACTTCTACATAATTTGGAATGCCAAGAAATTTGAAGAACAAACTTTAAAAGAAAATAATGTTTTATTTGTTGTATGATTAAAATTTAGGAAAATGAATGAATAAAATTTTCTAGGCTATGATACCACTATTTATATGGACAAATTATTGACATAATGATAATGAACAATATTTAGTGCAGGCCAAAATTATCTCCATGATACAAGTTATCATGAGAATAAACATTATGATATAAAATCCCAAATGGATATTCACTTAACATTTCTAATGTGACTCTTCCTATTCCGATGGGAATGGATGACTTATTGAATAAGATAAAAACATTACACATATGATATACACCTATGATTAATAATAATTATATACAATATTGTTACATAAATACCTATTTAATGAATTAAATAAATTTAGGAAACCCATCTTTGAAATTCAATGTAAGATCAAAGGCTAGGAAAAGGAATTTAAACAGGACATTTACAACAAGAACCAAGCCCTTCTCCAATTATAAAAATTTGTTATTAAAAAATGGTAGAGATTAAGGAAATGAATAATAATACCAAATATAAGGTGGTGGATGGTTTTAATACCCCTAAGATGACTAAATGTCAAGGTAAAATTAGTAAGAAGAAATTCTTGGAGAAATGAGCAGTAAAGGAAAATACTGATGGGCCCTATACATAACCCATGGTAAGAAAAAAATCAAGAGTAATCACGTCCAAAAAATAAGACACTATCATTTACATCAATATTCACATGTTCTAAGAGGACATAAATGTTGTAATTAGTCTTGAAGGCATGGCTAATATTTAAGTTCACATTGTTTCTATTGATGATATTTCTAGATTATTTTTTCAATGTTTGTTTGACTTATGGTCTCTCTTTGGTCTTCCCTTTAATGGGAATATTTAATATTGTTTTTATTTTCTATACTCTATTTTACAATCATTATTTTTTATTTGGTTGGGGGATTCCTATAAAGTCCTCTTCGAATCTATTTTTAATTGGCTAGGGTATCCTTGTAAAACCCTCTTTTTTGCATATCTTATAAAAGAGATATACATATAAAGTTTGTTTATTAATTGAAAAATTAAAAACATTAAATTTGTCACATGTACTTAGATAATTTAATATATGTGTAGCTAAATTAACTATTTATTCTTCTAATCTAACTTGAGTGGTATAGAACCTACTATTTATTTATAATTTTATTAAAATTTTAGACCTAAAATACCTAATTATGAAGATATCTATTTTTTATTCTGATGAACACATTAATAATTTTATTAAAATAAATTACTATAAATTACTTCAATTATGATGATTATGTGTTGAAATTCAGAGATTATTTGTATATTAGTATTAATAAACTACCTATTGTATTTGTATGTCTTGAGTTCATGATTGGTCAAATGTCTTTAAAAATAAAGAACTTTCATAAAAGATCATAGGAGAAACCACTCCAATAAATTTGGTAATTGAATAAGATCCCAAATATATTAATTTTGGAATCTAAGGCATAACTCAGGAAAAGGTATATTTTATCATGTTATTTAAGGAATTTGTTGATGTTTTTATTTGGTTCAATAAATATCTAGAGGAATATAATAAAAAATATTTCAATATGATATACACATAAAACCAAGTATAAAATATGTGAAACATAAATTTCAATGAATAAGCTATTTTTTGGAAGACACGATTAAAAAATAGCAAGATAAAATGATAGATGGTAATGTCATTTACCTTATCATATATTATGATGGGGTAAATGACCTTGTTCCTCTTCATAAAAAGAATGGTGATATTCATTTATTTTTACATTTAAACTATTTGAATTGTTCTAATGTTAAAGACAACTTCATTTTAAAAATAGAGATCAAATCTTACTATAGACATCCAACTATCACTATTGTGTTGAAATTGTCAACTTAAACAACATTCAACGAAAATGCACAATTTAGGCCAAACTCACTAAATCATGATAAATGGTTTGAAATTTTCATGTATAGGTGCCTATTTATGCTAATGTATCCTTGAATGGGGCAATGCATTTTATGTGATTATTATATTTTCTTAAATCACATTGAGTCAAATTATGACCATGGAAAATGATGTTATATACCACTGAATTCTTCTAATTTGGTAGCACACATCATGTTCATGTTCATTTATAATGCCCTAAATGGGGAATTTTTTCATGCAAAACTGACACCTTATTTTAATTATACTTCAGTCAAATTATGACTCAATAAATTGACATTTAAAATAGTTTGACTTAATAAGAAATAAATTTTGAAAGAATTACATAAAAATTAATTAAATCTACTTAAGTAAATTAAACCAAATCAAGGGCCTAATCCATGGAAGTTTTTAAAAAACTATTAATTATAAATTCATTCCTCAAATATGTAACACCCTATGTCATCATCAGTGGGGTAGCATCCATAAGCCATTAATGGAACAAATATCAAGTTTAAGCACTTATATGCCTTATTAATGCCCCATTTTTCTAAATATTAGTGGGGATATTTATGGATTATCTCTCCCAAATTAAATTGATTCATGGCCACACATCTTGATCTCAAGATGGATAGCCATGTTTTATTATGATATTTTAAAAAAAGATAATATAAGTAAAAGGACCAAGAACACCATTTTTAAGCTTCATTCATGTAAACTTATTATGAATAAATTTCAATAGACAAGCTTGACCTATTTTTAGATATTAATCAAATTCATTATCTTAAGCCATTGGTTCACTAGTAAATGATGGAGAAGCATGCTACTCTTCATTGAAAAAGACTTGGAGAATCAAATTTGAGGAAAATCATGCTTCTTAACCACTCTTGGAAGGAATGATGCTCTTTGGAAGGTTTGATGGTATATGTCTTTCTTAAATGGCTCTTATATTTCCTTATAAATACCACTCAAGGGAGTAATATTAGCATGTTTTTTCCTTTATTATTATTTTAGATTTTTCTCTACTAACACATGGACTAAATTTATTTTAAATATTAATTTACATTTAAAATAGGTATTTGGTTTCCAAATGATGCCTTTACTATATGAATTATTAGGATACAATCAAATACTTCTTAACCTATAAGATATACATATAAATACTTTCACTACATGCAAAGATACATTCACATTAAATATAATTCCCTTTAAATTAAAAATTTTAGGTGGTAATTTTTAAAGAGATATGCATGTATCTTTGGATAATTTATATTGCATTATCATCTAGTTACACTTGAATGATTTAATTACTCATTATAATAAATTAAATAAGTTCTTAGATCACCTATGTGAAATATGTTTCAGATTCACAAAATATGGCATATCTTTAAATCCTAAAACATAAATATTTGGTGTAACTAAAGGTAAACTTTTAGGTCATGTGATATAAAAAGAATATTTTTCTATAGATCTTGATCCTATCAAAACTATTAACTAATTACCTCCTCCTAAAGAACAATCTAGTCTAAGATATTTATTTTGTAAAATTAACTTCATTCATATATTAATTTTTGATTTCATAGATAAATATAATCCATTGCATAATTTATTTAATAAAAATCAAGATTATCTATGGGAACCAAGACTAGATATAACTTTTGATGAGATTAAAAATATAATAACATGTGATCTTGTACTTGAAATTCTATTCATGAATAAGCCCTTCATATTAAATGTCAATATGAATGACAAAGCTATATGTTTATTAGTAACTTAACATTATAAAAATCATAAATAAATACCCATTAGATATATGAGTCAATTACTAAATAAATACTAAAATCACGTATTTGTTAATTAAAAAATTTGTCCTTTCATTAGTTTTAGCATTAGGAAAGTTAAAATATATTTTAATGGGAATAATTTTTTTATAGATTAAAATGTTCAAGTTTTTTTATTTATTAAAGAAACCCATGATTATGGTATATTATACAAATGGATTTATAGAATTCAAGAATTTGATTTAGATTTTTAAACTTTTTAAACAATCAAAAGTAATAATTTGGCTAAACATCTTGTTGGAAATATAAATAATAACATTATTCTTTTAATTATATTAGTTGATGATGATTTAAATATAAAATTTCACTTTAAAAGGATGAGAGTTGCTAAAATTTCTCAAAAAATCAAGCTAGGAATAGAAAAGTAGGAATAGGTTTGTTTACTTTTTATTTAACCCGGAATTGAGATGGTTCAATATAATATATGGTTAATAATATAAAAATTAATGAGAAAAAATGGTGATAAATATATCTATAGTAGGCCAATTAATTTTTAAACTTAGATAAATGATATTTTGAATTTATATGCTGATATGCCAAAAATATAAAATATAATTACTAGTTAATATTATGATGAATTATAAACAAGATGCTTATCTAGTTTGTTTTCCACATGAAGATTTGATATGGAACAATACGGTTTTAGAATCGTTATAGATTATGTATTAATATTTATATTCTAGAAGCTTACATTCCATGGCATTGGATGCTTACATCAGACCTAAATATTTACATCAATGATGGTGTCTAGGCTAGACACAAGTGTCCAATACAAAATATTTCCTAAATCTAAGTAAGACCACATAGAACCTTTTATATTTTTATCATGTGATCTAGTGTATTCATATCTCATGCATAAGGTATTTGTCTTTCTTAAAATATCAAAACCTAGCTTCATCAACCTTAGAGTGATTGTGGTAAAAATGGGTTAGTAGGCACATGGTGTCAAGATACACCAAGGATACCTATCCCATTGGGGACTGACTACATTTTCATTACTTTGAGGAGGCACTCAAACTTTTGTATTTATTCTCTACATGTTGGATTGTGTGTACATAAGGATGAAATTAGTGATAATAAAATACTTAGAGTGACCTAGCTTGTAACATGGCAAATATGGATCATGGAACACTCCATTAATTAAAACATAAATGTTGGTCATCCCTATGAATTATATTGAAATGGGAAGGAATAGGGAATATTTTCTCACTTTAATGTTTGATTTAATACCTAGGGTTAGTGGCCTATTGAGTTGTTAAGTCTATGATAGGTGAGAAATGAATGTGGATTGATCTTATATATATACCAATCCCTTTTGTAAATATCTCACATTGAAGTATTTATTCAAATGAAAAGGACACATTACAATTACAAATTTGATGACTTTAGGGCACTTGACAATTATTTTGGGACATGACACAAGCTTTGACTTAGGTATCTAACTAGGATGAAAGTGTTTAAGAAGATGCAAAATAGGTACAAGTCCAATACTTATAAAGGATGAGAATAATCATTTATATAACAGTTTGTATAGTACATAAGGCATGGTCATTTAAATAACATATGGTTGGACTGAGAGATAAGTAATAGGTACAAGAGATGGTAGATATGATCCTTTCAGTAGCATGAAGGTAATAAAATTGAAGGGTATAACAATGATAATTACTTCCCAAGTATACAATACTAAGGTGATATATATTTAATACTTAGTGTATACATTCCCCCCTATAATCTAGTAATTAAATTGATAGTTTAAAGGAAATTAAATGCCTACATGGGTGTGTATAATAGACATTATCTTTTGTGAGTCCAACTTGAATGCTTTTCTAGTGATTAAATTACAACTAAGAGCATGTTATGGTATATAATAAATTTATATAATATATAATCAAAATAATTTTAAATGATTGAAAATAAAGAGAGCAAGGTTAGGAGAACAACTATGTATTGATGCAATCATATTACCTTTTGGCCATTTTATTCGAATATATGCTTTAATGTGAAGCTGTGGAGCCAAGATTAGGACAATGTAAAACTTTCAAGTGCAAATATATAGAAATTTTGGAGGATAAATTTTGAACAACCTTGGAGAAAAGGTTAGTTGACACTCGATAGTTAAGATTATCACAACCATGTAACCAAATCATAATTATACCCTAGTGAGCATGAGTGATCCTAGTCAACTCACACTACAAATATGGTGAGGGTAGATGATTTGATCACTTCATCCTATATAATTGGTAACATTGAAAGATTTAAACACCTCAACCTTGCCAAAATCAAACCAACTACTATAGTATATTGTCTCAATAGTGATCCATAAAAGTTCATCCTTATGTAGGCTAATGTCCATAAAAGTATTTAAAATCTAAAATTTTATTTTATTTTGAAATTTACGATGATTTTTTTATGGAATATGCACTTAATATATGTTTTGAGATGAAACCTAGGTTTAATAATGGTACTAATGTATATCACATCTCCATAAATATCTATATGAATCTTATAATTGTGAAATTTAGCTAATTTGAAAATTTGAAACTAATGAAATATGAAAATGTGAATGTGTGAAATTAATTCATATATGACATTACCCCATTGATATATCCCCCTTTTGAGGTGAGGGAAAGTAGAAGATAGTATTTACTTGACCTTAAAAGGATAATATAATTGTATAATATATGTGTGGATCATGTATATAATGACCCTCATGATTAAAAAAAATGTGACTATAGTAAACCAATGGTGGTTATACTCCCTTGGTGGTGTTAATTGTGAAGGTAAAAGGATTGTGCACATTATAACTATTAGCTAAAGAAATGATTAAATTATCACCTTAGGATACAAATGAAATTACATGTGCATTAAGGTATTATAAGAATATCATTTCATGACCTAGTGAATTAATTGGTAAGCTAATTATGTTGGTTCACATAAATGATCTAGCATGATTATGATTTCAAGCCTTTGATTTTAAGATAGAATATTTCATGGGTGTAATAAGTGTGAAAGAACATGAAAAGGGCATATGAAGGAAACAAACTCAACCAATCATGGTTATATCACTAATCAATTTTAAACCTTCCTAAACCCTTTCTCAATATTTGATTACCTATTTTGCCACTTACTAGATGAAACATCTAATTATTGGTTAGATATTAATTTTGGTTATTGGAACTTGTTGTTGTCTAACCTAATGATCTTACAACCAACCTCTAAAATATCCAATGGCATATTATTAGATATTCATTCAATTACCTTAGTACTAGGATAAATTAGGAAAAAAGGTAATGGAGTCTTAGAAGAAACCATATGAGCATGTGCATCTAACATGCACCTTATTTAAACATGGAAAAGAACATCCATTAATGAGGCATGGGTTTGAAAATTACTGTTGGTTGGATGATTTTTAGAATACTATATGTAGGAGTTGAGCTCCATTAATTTAGTAATTTTTATCCAATTTAAAAATAAGTTAGATGTAGTATAAGATAAGGGAAGAAGTAGATAGGAACCATGGGTTAAGAGAGATGAGTATAGACAACTAGAGGATACCACATAGGTGGTCTAGAGGTTGATAGGTGAGATTCCTAATAACTTATGTTTATAATGCTCATTTGGAATGAAATTATTTTATTCTTTTGATTTTAAGAAAATATGACAAATTGGTTTATTCTACCTATTTTACAATTTTCCCATGGTTCTGCTTTGGATACTACGTAGTGCTTGCCCATTTGAGGGCCTTGGAGAGGTTATATTCCTCATTTATTATCTTATATGTTTTATCTTGTTGATTAAAATATATTAATGTTTTTGTGACATAATGTAATGATTTTCTATGAACATTATGTTCATGGTGGTAGGTTGCATGAACCTTCCATGACCATTGGTAGGAAGAAATAAAAGGATATATCATCTTGATACACTAATATTTTAGTGGGACTTAGTATGTTATAAGTACTTATCTACTTGAATTGTATTTATGAATGCTTATTTTCACTTGTATGATCATTTGAATGCTTTTTAAATTTGTATTGGGGACTAGAAACTCTTTGGGTAAGAACAAGTAATCAGACTATAGGTGTTTCATGTCATTCTCTTGTGTAATATATCCTTAATTAGATATCCACTCTTTCCTTTACCAAGTGATATAAACATGCTTGGAGCTATGAGTCTCAGGCTTGGGGGTGTCTAGAGTAGAAGCTTAATGGTGATAAAATATTAGGCAGTGATCCTTTCTTCTTGGTCAATAGATGCTTGGGAGTAGACAAGGATCACTATTGAAGATTGATTAGACTTCCATTATTTAATAAATCCTAGACATGTGCTTCTTTATTATATGAATAAATTGATGTAATATGATGTAATTTTAGTACTTTAGCAACCAACTTGATGGTAAAATTCTTGTAAAAGAGATAACTTGGATAATATTTCAACTATGGATGAAAACGTTATATTTCTATTTATTAAAACCTCAATGTTAAATTGAGATGTAACTGCTTATGAGGTATTTAATAGTAATTTTGAGAGATTAAACATAGATTTAATAAATGCAAAATATTTGAATCAAAATACAGATAAATAATTAAATATACAATAATAATATTTATTAAATTTATCCTTTAAACACCATTACTTATATATAGGAGGATATTTCATATAACTAAGTATTATGATATTCCTAAAGTATCTCTCCCAAATAATATCCAAACTTTATGTGACACTATATTGTATTCCTAATAATATAATATCAACTATCTAATACAATCTTACTATATTAAGCACATGGTTACTGAAAAACCTATAAGTAATATTTACCTCTCAATAAATAACCTACCAAATATAAATAATATTTTACATAATCTAAATACCAAACTCTAACATTACACCCCTTACTTTTTACATGGTAAAATATATTCCATTCTCCAATATTAGCTTTCCACCTCTATGTGCTCATGGTCAACTATATTAATACAAGTGGATTTCATGGATAGATATAGCCACAATCCATGCATGAACAAAGACCTACACTTATAATCATCCTACACACTTATTTGATAATTTTTTTTAATACTACCAAAAACCTTACATAATTGGTTTTCCTAGTTTACCAAAAACCTTCACAAATGGTTTTCCTAGTTTACCAAAAACATTCACATCATGATTGTTACAATACATATTTTTTTGCACATTATACATTTTTTCTAAAAAAGGGGTGAAATGTAAATACACACAAGTTAATATGAATACTCATCTATTCTTATTTCATACCACACTAAAAAAACTAAAATCTACATAGCTGAAATCTCGTGCCATTAAAGCAAAAGTGGTCCCATAATTAGTGGATAACGAGAGGATTTAATGGCCTCCATAATCCAATGCATAAAACCTCTAAAAGGTGAAGCTTGTTACTAAAAAAAATATGTAAAAATATGCTATGATGGTTCTGGTAAGTTCTCTATTATTTTCTTCCCTAAGAATTGTAACCCCCCATAATCCAGACATCACATACAAGCAATAATGCATCTATTAGGCATTTTATTTTTAATATTTTTTAAAATTAATCTATTGAACCAAGAACTAATTCAAATTGACCATTAATAATTTAAAAATAGACCTAAATTTTTAGCATCCAATAATATATTATTGACACAAATATGTTTTGACTCTTTGGTGTAATGACATAGAATGATTTATTTTAATCTATAAAGCCATTGGCTGAATAAACCAAACTATGTTCAATACTATTATGACACATATAACATCAATAAATTTGACTAAACTCATAAGAGAAAAATTATATAACTTAAATTACTATTTACTAAATATAAAAAATTGAAACTAAACATAATTATTTTCTTAGTATTCTAACAAACACCATAAAAGACTCAATGAATACACTACATTGACTTTTTGAATAAAATGAAACTATTCTAAACCTTATAATTTATTTTTATTGAATAATTACATACATGGTTTATGAATAGATGTCTATTGAATGAAAACTTAGGGAGACAACTTAGACTATATAAAAAAGATAAACTCAAAGACACAACACATGTCAAATAATATAACTAAAACCTAATTTAAAACCCACAATTCACATGAACCAACCATGATAGTTTCATGATGTTACAATTTTTAGGCTTTTACAGGATTTTTCATGATTCACTAAAATTAATGGATGATGTTTATGGAGTAACCAGGTGATAGAATGAAAGACACATATGTTATTGTAAAACTGTAGCAATTACTCATTGACAATAGATAGATCACAAACTTATTTGAATTCCACTTTCCTTCTGAAGATACAAGCACATTATATAAATAAGAAAATCAATCATGAGTTAATTAGATAAAACAATATAGTTTGATCTATAATCACCTTGCATGTATATTAAATGAATATTTATGCAAGTTGAGTCCTAATTCTAATTCACTGAGGAGATTAGAATATAAGATATATGAGCCACTAGTACTAGACAAGTTGTAGATTGATGTGTGAATAAAATACCTAGAAATCAAAAGTTATGGATTTTAATTCCACATAAACAATACCCAAAACAAACCAATGTCAAATGCATTTCTCAATGCTATCGATACAGAGATCTAAATATAGGTTCTTGAATCGATATAAAACAAATATATAATTTAATGACTAGGAACTGAGTAGTATATTTCATATGGAGAGGTAAAAACTAAGTGCATGAATTTGCCTCATATTTTATCTCAAAATTCCATGACTCTCATAGGGTTCACTGAATCTTCTCTATACAAATTATAGTAATTTGGAGAGATTAATCAAAAATTTAATACATGTAGAAGAGCTAAAATTGAATACAGACAAATAATTTAAACACACAATAATAATATTATATTATATTTCTCCTCTAAACACCATTACATATATATGAGGATATTCCCTATAACTCAAGATTCTAAAATCCCTACAATATCTCTACTAACTAATCTCCAAACTATATTCAACATTATATTTCTATTCATAACAATATAATATCAATTATCTAATACAATATTATTGTATTAACCATAGGATTACTAACAACATTGTAACTATTATTTATCTCTCATAAAATAAACTACCAAATTTAAGTAGTATTTTACCTTATTTACATAGTAAACTCTAACATTATTTATTTATAGGATCTTGGGAAGAGTCATATATGTATCAAAAGTCTTTCTCCTTAGAGGCACTTTCAAATAAATTGTCAAAATGACTTCCTTTCTTCAATATTTGGAATGAGTGGCTAGTCTTTTAAGCATTGTGCATCTATTTATATCTGATTGAGAAGAGTTAATGGAATTAAAGATATCTAAAAATGAATGGAAATTAAATACAAATCTAGGAGATTGTTATTGGGAATAGTAATATATCTTGTTCAAATGAACAAAACACTAATGTTTCAAGTATATTTATGCCAGTCATGAATAAAGACTATGTTGTCTTCTGTTAAACCCTTTCTTTTAGAAGTTTCTTAAACTCGTTAGGAGTGTTATATTTAGACCCTTGAGAAATATTTATTATGTAAATCAAGAAATACATTTCATCTTATATATTTTCAAATAAATTATGGTGAGGTATTTGATTATATCTCTGTTAAGATTAGTTATTAATTATGCCTATGTCTCTCCTTGTAATTGTTATGGTTAATCTACTTGGATCAATCTTGTGTAATAATGAGTAGACATATTTATGATATATGGTTAGTTATTTGGAATAAAAATATAGTTAGCTCATTGAATATTTATAATACTATTGTGGATATTAATGTTTCTTTGTGAAGGTTCCCCTTGGGATTTTTTAGACAAGATATGCTACCTATAAAAAACACTACCAACAATGAGATCAATTTTCTATATGGAAATTTTTTATAAAGCCTAGTTATCCTGTAATAATTTTACTAAGGATATAACCTTAGATTGGTTCAATACTCCTACAATTAATGGAATTCATAGTTGACCTCATAACCTAAATAAAGGATTGAGTATTTGAGTCATTGCTAAGTGCATAATCTACTAAGACTAGACCACTCAGCTAATTCTAGAAATCATTTCCATTAAAGACATTGGCTTGAGTAAAATTGCCTTGCATTCATTTTATAAATTTACTAAACCAATGAGTTTATTAGTTTAGAATCATTAAATTTTATCTACATCAATCCTAACCTTCTTTTATGGACTTGAATTTGATATTAGTAATGTAGACATATGTATTTTACCCTACTATGTTTATAGTTAATAGATTCATATCTATGTTTTACTTTAGATCATAACTTAACCGATTATCAAGTTTTTGTTGGATTTTTTCCTTAGTCATTTTCTTTATTGACTAATTTTGTGTCTTTCCTTAGTTGTTTTTTTTAGGCTTTCCTTTTGGATTTTTACTGTAGCCATTAGGCAAGTTACCTTGTGTAGTATTTTTCATAGTTTCTTGATGCATTCCCTATATAACACTTGTCTTAAATATTCATCAATTTCCCTTGTAAAACACCTTTCCTTATAGGATTTTTAGTTCTAACTTTTTGTATCCTTTTTTCCTTATCTAATTACCAACTTTGGCATTTATATTAATAATTTTGCCTTAGTTGATATCCAAACTTTTTAAGAGTGGTTTAGAGGAAGCCACATGTCACCATCATATTAAAATAGGAATGACATTAACATGATATTATGTATGGTTTGTGCTAGATTAATGAGATCATGGGATGTTTTCAGATGGCATCATCCCAATGACCCATGATCTTAGAGATGACCATATAATAAGCTTACCTCCAAGTTAGCAAAATCATGAGATATTTCCATGTGGAATGAACCTAGCAACCCATGATCTTAGAGAGGACTATACAGGGGTAAATTCCTTTGCTCTACTAGTATAGTGGGATGTTTTCATATGGTATCATCATGGTCACTTGTTGTATGGGAGATGTTAGTGCACAACATAGATTCTATGCATAAGTGGGTGATTAGGATGATACCACATGGAAAAGTCCTACTACTATACTATTTTTAAGGAATTTGTATTAATGGTGAGACCCTCAAGAAATTTTTTCTACAAGATGTTTCCAATTGGAAAAAAATATTCCCCATATTCTTAAGTCTACTCGCATAAGCCAAGTGGTGAGTTAGATTAGCTGGAAAACATTAGGTTATGATAGATATAAAGGAATGTACTTAAGATCCCAAAATGAATTTTCCATGGATTTGGATCCTTTTAATAAACCATGTTGATGTTGGATGCATCATCTATGACCTAGGTTGATCTTGTTGGTTGTTTCAATGTCACTATGCAATAGCCTTGGGAATAAGCTTGCATTCAAGTTTGTGGACACTTGATCAAGCAAAATTAGAGCTCAGTGAGTAGCTTGTGAGTGAACATATAGTAATTAAAATTACATGGATTGACTATTTGCATTTATTTAGATTCAATTATGGTGTGTATTATTATGTATTTTAGTGTTTAGTTGTAGTAGATTGTGTCATGCCCATCTTTTAGAGAAACAATGGGCATAATATTTTGGTATCAGAGATTGATTTTAACTCTATGATCTCTAGGAATGTTTATCTAATTTCATCACCTTTAAAACTTTGGTTAATCATGATTTGTATAAATTGATTATGGTGCATGTTTCTTACTTATTTTATTAAAATTTTAATTATGTAGACAATATGTCACAAAAGGAAGAAATGGAAGGCATAGCGAATGGTGGTCACAAATATATATGAATTATGTATCCAATTGAAATACATGTTTGAACTATTGAGACCCTATAGTGAATAATGGTTATGCTATATGAAATTTTGACCCAAGTTTCTATGATACAAAAAGGAGGCTTACCACCCTAGAGAAGGGATGGGAAGGTTGGGAAATAGTTAATGTCTCCTCATAGAAAGAGGAAAAAAAATTACATTCAGAAATACCATAAGAGGCATTGTTCCCTAAAAAAAGATACAACTATGAGAAACATGGACTTGGGACCAAGTAAGTCCTAATGAACACACTTAGGAAGGGATGCTATTTAAGGTACTTGTTTTAACTATAGAGATATGGATCATTATGCATGGAGTTTTCGTAAGATTAATTGATGAGGGGATACTCAAATAATTATATGGACTAGTTTTGGGAACTAAATATTATTATAATCCTTATCATACTTATTTTTATTTTTTTTCATAACATGAAATGACTGTGGTATGCTACATATTTGAAAGCACAATGGGCCTTCTTATTAAGAATTCATTGATATTTGATATATAAATATGTATTTGTATGCTCTTATTGATTGTTTATTTTAAGTGAAAATTGTATAGATTCACTTTGATTAGGGTGTTACCATATTAATGAGAGGACATGGATCTGAATGAATTTATCTTGATATACTTGAAATAATGCTCATATGATAATAAATTTAACTAACATATATAAAAAGGTTTCATAACCTCTTTTGGTAAATTATGATTTCCCTAGATACATTTACTACGTATGAACTGAATATGTGAATGTTACCAAAAGTGATTCTTGATATTAGAGCATTGAAACCACTCATATAATCATGGACTAGTAAATATCTAATATTAAGGTTATGTCTTATTCAATGAATAAATTTAATATTGCTTATACTAACCAGTTGAGTGATAATCTTGCATAAAAAGGTAAGATGAATATACTAGGAACTAATCAAAGTAGGTATGTCTCCATATAATTATTCTTTCATAAAAGTATCATGATGTAGTTGACTAGTTTTGGGATGCCTATTTACTTTTCTGTATATATAAGCATAATTTGATTGTTAATATTGAGTAGGAGAGCATATAATATGGTTTCAAGTGTAACTTTTTTGGTTGTGGAGCATATAGAATGGATTGAGGTAACCTTGCACATTATTGATATTATGATAAATTAATCAACAGATAAATATGTATCTATGATAATGTTGATTGGATAAATGAAATAATAAAAGATTTAATAGTCATGATTATTGAGATGCTCTGTGATAAAAACATTGAAGGAATACAATAACATTGATATTTTTTCTCATAATGCAAAGGTGTAAATTTTAATATATGGAATTGCTAATTACCTTGGGTAGTTGTAAAAGGCTGTGTCAACATGAATCCAAATTGGCACCCATGGATGTGCCCTTCTCATGAAATGATAGATCTAAATGAATTAAGGATTAGCTCTAAAATTAGACCAACTACATCTATTAATTAAAGAGATTTTGCTGAGAGGAAGTGCAAATTGTTATGATCAAGGATTTAAGTGTCCTTATGAGTTAGTCATATAAAATTATCTTTATGTTGAAGTGCTAGAAATAATATTGAAAGAAAATTATGGGAAATGGAAACGTTATTCCCCCTTATTTGTATGAAGTGATTTTATTCTTGTGTGCATGTTGTTATATTTTGTTGTGACATTGAGTGATGATGGTATGTGAGCAACATCTTCATGTTTATAATGTATAAAATTAATCCTATGTTGGGCATGTTCAAGGGTTATTCGATCCTCCCATAAATGTCATATTTGTAGCATATTAACATCATCTTGTGTTGGGCATAGTGGATGGTTTTATGATCCTCTCATGAATGTCATGTTGGTAGCATATTTCCTCATGTGTTAAAGTGGAAAGTTATTTTATCCTCCAATGAATTCCCTTATGGTAATGTGGAAAAATATTCCTATGATGGGCATGGTAAAACACTATTTTACCCTTACCTATTTCTCCTGATAGTAACATGGTAAAGTCATTCTATGATGGACATGGTGAGATGTTGATTGACCCTTACCTAGACTTCATGATGAAATCATTTGAATTCCTCTCATGTTGGACATGATTATAGCTTGTTCAACTTTCCCATGACCATTTATAGGAAAATTATGTGAAGAAGAAGCCTTAAACAAGTGGAAGAATTGATTACATCCTTAAAATGATATTTATTACTTATGCTACAAGTTTGAAGTGGTTATGTCACACCATTATACAACCAAATAGAAAATTACTATTGAAATATTAATAATCCAAGGTTGTATAGACCTTGAAAAATCAAAATATGACTTAAAATATTGTAGTCATGTGGGCCAACCCATAATATGTGCTTAAACAGCCCTACAAATGCTAAATGAAAAAACTTAAGGGCGATTGGAAATACAAAGGAATAGTGTGATTATTTTTAGGTAGTAGTTAGCCTCCACATTAGAGAACGTCCTTTATTTATGAAATGAAATTATCACCTTGGATGCATACCTAGCGTGGCACACATATAATTCGAGATGATGTTACAATAGTCTAGTGGATTTAGAAACCTTTTTTGATGAACAAAGAAATCAAACATCAAGGATAATGGCCCTTTGAAGGGGGAGAGGGGATAATTTAAGGACCCTCATGATAAAACAATGTGACTATGCTAAACCAATGGTTATACTCCCATGGTAGAATTGATTATGAAGATAAGAGGATTATGCACATGGTAAATTTTAGTTTAAGCAATGACTAAATTATTACCATAGGTTGTAAATTAAATTACATTTGCATTAAGGTGATGTAATAATATCACTTCATGACTTTATGAATTTCTTGGTAAGCTAATTATGTTATTTTAAGTAAATGATCTAGCATGCTTATGATTAAAAGCCTTGGATATTAGGATAATGAATTTGAATAGTGCAATAAGTTTGAAAGCATAGGAAAAGGTCTTATGAAGGAAACAAACTATGGCAAGCATGGTTATATCAATAATCCTTTTTAAACCTTCCTAAACCCTTGATAAATATTTATTTGCCTAGTCTACCAAATAGTATATGCAATGTCTTATTGGAAGATAGTATTTAAGCACAGTTGATGGAACTTATTATTGCCTAAGCTACTGATCTTACAACCAACATCTAAAATGTCTATTGGTTGATTAGCATATCTTCCTTTGATTTCCTTAGTAATAGGATCTTGTAGGAAAAGAGGTAAGGGAGCATTAGAAGAAACCACAAGAGCATGAATAGCTTATGTAAGACTTAATTAAAGATGGAAAATAGTGTCCCTTAATGAGGAATGGGTTGGGATGTGACTAGTGGTTGGTTGAATCTCAAATGACTATATCTAGGAGTCAAGCTCCGCTAGTTTGAGAATTTTTAGCCAATTTGAAAATTAATTATATATATCGTAAGAGAAAGAAAGTAAAACATAGTAAAAAAATCTTAGGAGAGTCAAGTCTAGACAAATGGAGGATAGGACCCATGTGGTCTAGAGGTAGATAGGTGGGATTAATAATAAGTTATGTTTTTATTGCTCATTGTCAATGAAATGATTTTATTATCTATTTGTTTTTTTTATTTCAGGAGAATAAGACTATTTGGTTTATTCCTATCTATTTTATGGTTTACCCATGGTTATAATTTGGCCTCCATGTAGTGTTTGCCCATTTGAGTGACTTGGAGAGGTTGTGTTCCTCCTTACTTGTATTAGATTTTTCATCTTGTTGATTTAAGTGTATTAATATTTTTGTGACATAATGCAATGGTTGTCTATGAGAATCATGTTCATGGTAGTAGCTTGCCTGAACCTTCCATGACCATTAGTAGGAAGCAATAGAGTGATACATCCTCTTGTTAGTCTAATATGTTGGCAAGCCTTATTATGTTATAATTAGTTTACCTTCGTCACTTATATTTATTAATGATTAGCTTCTCTTGTGTGATCATTTGAATTCTTGTTTTCTTTGTATTTTGGATTTTAATCTCTTTGGGTAAGAACCGATAATATGATTATAGGTGTTTCATGGTAATTCTCTTATGTTAAGATACCCTTGCTTAAATGTCCACCCTTGCATTTACCAAATGATATAAACTTGCTATGAGTTAGAAGTATCGAGATCAGTGGTGTCTAGAGTAACAATTTAATGATGATGAAAGGCTGGGTAGTCATCCTTCTTTATAATGGATATCAAATTCTTGGGAGTGGATAAGGATCATAATTTAGGACTGACTAGACTTCTATTATTTAATCAATCCTATATATTTCAAATATGGATTAAAACATATATTGTATATTTATTGAAACATTGGTGTTAAACTAAGGTGTAACTATTTATGATTTCTTTATTTATAAGATATTGGGAAGAGTATTTTGAGTATTTAACCTTAAAGGCACTTTAAAATAAATTAATAGAATGGTTTCCTTGCTTAAATGTTTATCATGAAAGGTTGGTATTCTAATCATTGTGCATATGTTTATATTAAATTGAGAAGAGTTAAAGGAATTAAATTTATGTTAGAATGAGTGGAACTTAGATAAAAATATAAGAGATTATTATTAGCAATAATAATATAGCTTGTTGGAACAAGTTAAACATTAATATTTCTAGTATATTTATGTGAGTCATGAATAAAGACTATGTTGTCTTGAGTTGAACCATTTTTGTAAAAAGAGTCTTAAAATGGTTAGGAGTGTTGTATTTAAACCCCTGCGAAGGATTCACTATGTAAATGAAGAAAGCCCTTTTGTTTTATGGATTTTAAAATAGAAGATAGTGAGTTTTCAATTATATCTCTATTGATAAATTAGTTCTCAATTATGACTATGTCTCTAATTATAATAATTATTATTAATTTACATGGATCAAGCTTGTGTAAGAATGAGTAGACATATTTATGAGATATGGTTTGTTACTAGGAATAACAATATAGCTAGATCATTTTATCATTATGATGTTATTGTGGATAGGAAGGTTGATTTATGATGGTTCCTCTTGGGATTTTTCAAACAATATATGTTGTATGTAATAAACCCTACCAACAATAAGATCAATTATTTTTATGGAAGAGTTTTATAAAGCCTAGTTTTCCTATAATGATTTTAGAGACGAAGTAACCTTATATTGATTTTAGAATCCTATACCTTAATTGAATTCATATTCAACCTCATATATTAAATATAAGAGTGAGTATTTGATTCATTATAAAGTGCATAATCTACTAATACTAGACCACTCAACTCATTATAGCAAGCCATTGCTTTAGAGACTTTTGACTGAGTAAACTCGCCTTGTGTCCATTTGATAAATTTACTAAACCAATGAGTTTGTTGGTTTAGAATCATGATTTTTGATATAAATTAAGCTTAAGCTTCCTTTCTAGACTTGAATTTAGTAACAATAACATAGACATGTATATTTTACCTTGATGTGTTTTCATTTAATAGAGTATGTTCCATGGTTTACCTCAAATTATGCCTTAATTGGTTATCAATTTTTTGGTAGCTTTTTTCCTTAGTTATTTTCCTTATCAACTAATTTTGTGCCTTGCCTTAGTTTTTTTCTCAAGCAAGTAATCTTACATACTTTTTTTCATAGATTTTTTATGAGTTCCCTATGCAACTCTACTTACACAATGCGTGTGTTAGTCATTCATTGGGTTCCATTTCCCAACACCTTACCTTATAGGATTTTTAGTTGTAACCTTAAGCAATTTTTTTCCTTAGCTGATTACCCACTTTGGCATTTATATTTTTTTACCATGGTTAATTTCATGACTTTTTTTGAGTGGTTCAGAGGAATCAATGTGTCATCATCCCACTAACCTAGGAGTAATGTTAGTATGGTTTGATGTATGGTTTGTGTTATGTTAATGAACTCATGGAATGTTTCCATGTGACATCATCTTGATGACCCATAGTCTTGGATATGACCATATAGGAAGCTTGCCTTTGGGATAACAAGCTCATGTGATGCTTCCATATGGCATCGACCTTGTGACCCATGCTCCTAGAGAGAAATGTATATGAGGTGATACCTTCACGATAGTGTGATAGTAAGATGTTACCATGTGGCATCAAGGAGAATTTTGGAAGCTATTTATAGCCAAAATTCTATAAGTAGGTTTTTTAATTTTGAAATTAGCAAATTCTATAAAAATATACACTAGTCATATAGACTCAATTTTATACAATCTATTGTACAGGTATTTCTAATCACCTTAATATTATACTCGATCTTATCTTAGGATACAAATTCATAAGAGTTAAAAAGTATGTACGGGTCTATCTCACCATGAAATTATAAGAGATATGTATAGGTTAGTCTATAATCGCTGTGTGTGTGTGTGTGTGTGTGTGTGTGTGTGTGTGTGTGTGTGTGTGTGTGTGTGTGTGTGTGTGTGTGTGTGTGTGTGTGTGTGTGTGTGTGTGTGTGTGTATGATAAGAAATACCTAGGACACAATAAACTTAAGTTAATAATTATATTTTAGTTGGCATGGTTTGTTAATTAAAATAAATAAATATTTGAAAGGCTAATCGTGGACATGGTTAAAACATTTTCGTAGACCTTATTATACATTTATAATTTTAAAACTATGAAAATGTTTGCAATTTTTTAAAATCCATTTATAAAATATAGTAAAACAAACATTCTCTTCATTGTATATGGTTTTAATAACTAATAAAATCAATAATAAATAATTTTCAAACCTAATGTTTATTTCATTTATAGCATTTAATGTCTTGTGTGTAGAATTAAATAAAGGAGGATTGAGCTTTAGATATTTTTATATCCCAAATTTTAAACCTAGATAATTCAAACATAATTTCTCAAATTTGGGATAACATGGAAATATCTCTGATTATATGTAGATTACTACAAGAGATATATCTCTAGATTATGGGCTAGCTCCCTTGATCTAACCATTTAGACTCTCAACTACACTAGTCTAATCAATTACTAGGGGTGAAAAGGGAAGAAGGAAACATGAAAGTAACATATAATGATGGATTTGATACACCAAATATATCTCCATAAACATACTTGAAACTTGCATTATGAAGGTAGATTATTAAAACTGAACTCAACTCAAGGTTACTCTAGGATAAGTGTTTCTCCATGGAGGCATATTTCCATGCAATTCCAAAGGTGGGTGAATAAGATGTCTAATATTATAGAATAATAATCCCATTCACACTTCAAAATATACCTAATAAACATTTACAATTTATTAAACCTATTAGAAGTATTACTCACACAATGCATATAAGAGTGGAATGGAATGAAGGAGAAAACAATGATCACTTGTCATCAGAATAGACTAATTGACATGCTTAGGCAAAAACTTCAAAGACTAAACTAGCTTAATAATTTTATTCAAAGGCAAAACAAGATTTAAAACTAGCAAGGCTTTGCCATACCAATTTTGGATAGTTTACAATGCCAAAATAGATTCAATATATAGAGAAATAAGATAATAGAGAGAAAGAGTGATATTGAAGAGTCATAATTCCAAGTGTTAAGTCTTAAAAACTAGTTACAATTTAAGAGAAAGAGTTGTAAAATAGATCATGGATTTCTCTTTAATATGTGTTAATCTAAAACATGACATCTTCCTCAAGTTGGTGTATGGACACTACATTATCCTTCTTAAAACTATTTTCTTGATGAGGAATCCACTTATCTATCTTGAACTACCTTGGAAGTCACTAACACATGTATATTGAATAAATAATGTGAAAACATGATTGGTGAAATTCATTATTGACCCTTCAAATTTATGATGTTCTCTTTTTGACTTATTGTTTACTTTTTTTTAGCTACTTAATAGCCCTCTAGGCCTAAACTCTCCTATTTATCAATAGGGTGACTTGAACACACTCAATAAAGTTCATTATATATATGTAAAACATATATTAAGGAATTTATTTTTCATCTATTCTATTATGTAGACCTCAAAATAACTCAAAACCACACTTCCCATCTTCAACTTGTTAGCTACCTTTCTACTCACTATTTTTTCCAAGATTGCTTACAAAAGTCAGCTTAATAGAGGAGTTTCCATGTATGAATGAGGTGATAATTGATCTAAGAAGTTATAATACATCTCTACACACATTCCATCATGATTTTTACTCATCTATTCTCTTTTCACTTTAAAATCACCTTCAATCCTACAAAAAACATAGAGTTTGACTCATCCATACAAGTGATGGTGTAAAAAAATTGAGTGTTAGGGATCCTGAGAGAGTGCCAAATAGGTAGAAATGAATTTCGAAACTAGTTTACTCCTTAAGGATTCATTTATATTCATATTTTCCTTATAAGGCTCTTATGAGGGTTTTAGGAGGGTTTTAAGTATTTTAGGTTCTTAGCAATGATTCATAAATATTATGAACCTAACTGTCAAAACAATACCACTAGTTATAATTTCATGACCTACCTCAACTATACCCAAGATCTTGAGATCCCATTCATATATTCTGTATAAATATGAGTCAAAGAAGTTTCTTCTTGGGTAATTACTATGCATTCTAGACACTCTTGACATAAATTGAGGCCAAATTGACCAATACAAGTTATTATTTTCAAAGTGATGAGTCTCATCAACCTCACACTCTCCTAGGAAATATATCACATTACTTGGGAAGATCACATGATCACATGAGTGAAGTTAGAATCCTAATGGTTCATGCATAGTTCTAGGTCTCATAGACATGGACTAGATTTTCAGAGTACATGACCACTTATGAGTGATAATAATACCTATATGACCTCCTAAACACTTTCTCACTTCCAATTCATTCCTATATATCATCTTGCAGCGCCTTACTATATCATTCATCCTTTTCTCTTAATGCACTAGTTCTACAAGTTTCACTTATTGTGTTGTTCCTTAGGTTTGAGATAAAAAAGTGACCACTTATAATATTAGTATAACCTAAATGATACCATGGGAACATAGTTAAAATCATGATGAAACTATGTATAAATTTTCAAAGTCTTACCATGATGCAAGATCATTCAATATCTCAAATTCTCAAGACTAGTTTATAGGCCTATAACTATGTGCAGGGTTTTGATTGATTGGGTATGAGGTTTTGAAACTTAGCTTATATAAATATTTAAATTTTTTATTTGCCTATTATAATCACATTAAAGTTTTATATTATCACTTTGAGAGTGATTTATATATGATTATCTTCATCTTGCACCTTTGCCTACCAACTAACATTTCATCTTTCATTTGCTTGAGGCTAGTCTCTCTCTTGAGTCAGACTGTAGGTGATTATTAGGTAAATCAAGGGATTCCTTTAGGTTATGATACATTTTTTAGAATTTTAATTCATGATTTTGGATCATTTGAAAGTCAATAGGGCCATTTCACACCTTAATGGACTCATTTATACTATGATACCATGCTCTTATCCCTTTACTATCAATGCACTAGGTGTGCAAATTACGTTGTTCCAAGTTAATTTTGGCTTAATGGCACTATAATTATCTAATTATTTACCTTATTATCTTTAATTATTTTAAACCCATTAAACCATCATTCTATCTTGACATAACAAACCACTCTTGTGTTAATATGGGACCTTTCCATATAGGCTTCAAGAATGAAACTATTAGGCTTTCATAGATGTCATAGACCTTCACCATGGGATGACATTTTGTGGAGAAAAACATTTTCTTATAGAATCTAAGGTCAACATATTATTTTCACCTTTATTTAAATTTTTAACTTTCACCTTTCTCTTAGTTTATGAACATTGATCTTAGGTTTTTTATCATAGGTTGAGGTTCGAAGATGTCTCACCATCTCAATAAGTAGATACGAGATCCATCTTATGGATAGGCCAAAAAATCTCATTTACTGAATATCTTTCCACTTTCTCAATGTTTCAGGGCTTTATTGTTTTCTCATTCCTATATGTCTCCATCAAGTTTTGAATGTAGGTAATGGTTTCTTTGTCCTGAATATTTAGCCCTATTCCTGAATTGGTAGAATGTGTTATGGGTCTTGAAGGTGATGAAAACCTATTCCATAGCTTAGAATGAAAAACTTGGATCTCCCACAAATAATTTGCACCTATAACCTATGAGACATGCTTACATAATGTGTAGTTTTCTTATAGATGACACTGAGGATATAGGTCCATTAGGACCTCAAACTAGATGCTTGCATGATCAACTAAGAATTAAAAATCACATTACACTATGAGGGTATTCATTTCAAGTTGTTTTGAAAACTTATACTTCACACCTTTACCTTCAACTATCAAAAAACTATTCTTATATTTCACCAGTGTTCACTCCTTACACAAGATAATTATTCTACCTATCTTCCATGGTCACACATGCCAAACCAGTTTGAAGTCAACATGAAATGGGTGGATATGATATGCAAGTCTATATTTACTATTTATTTGACATAAACAAATCATCAAATTGTAATCAGATGATAAACTAATTCTTTGGGATTGAACAACCAATTTTTAGGTACTAAAAATATTAATGATTGTTTAAACAACACAAGCCACCAATCTTGAAACTCTAACCATGAAATGTAATATTATAAGGACCCCTAACATCCACCAAGTGCACTCATTCCAACTCTCCTTCTCCAATCCATACCAGATGAAAAACAATGACCCATCCTAAACTATCCAAAGGAATGATAAGAGACAGAAATTAGTTTTCATTAGTCTTGGAATTTTTTATTCTACCTTAGCTTCAAAATGACCTTTGGGGATGCCATGACACCTTCTAAAAGTTTTCACACCAACAAATGAATCAAACCAGTCTGTACAACTACCTAAAAATGACCTTTTTGTAGATGATCTTCTTCTTTTTGCATTGAACCTAAAATATTTCAAATTTAGAGCCTTTCTCTGACATGAAATACATTAGACTTATTCTTGACATTTTTTATTTTGATGATAAAACATACATTTATTTAAAATAGACAAAAAGGTTGCATAAAAATACAAAAATAAAATGGACAAATGTGACAAAGGTTAAAACATGTTGTATGACCCTCAAAGGTGTGACTTGACTTCATTCAGGACCATGGTGATTATTTTCAAACCTAGGGGAGCTTATGTAAATTTTAAAAATGCAAGGGTTGACCCAATTTGACTTGGGGTAAAATTTTGGTCAGCATTTTGGCAATTTATATGGGTGGTATGCTTTCTATGGTAAGGACCATTTGTTTTGACCTCCCATTCAATAATGAAATCACTCATACACTGTAATTGACATTTATATGCCTCTAAAAAGACCCCAAATTCACAGCAAACATAATATGAAACAAACACACAATATAAGACACCAAGACACACATGTGATCTATGAGCACTTAGGGGAAACACACAACTTACACAAAAAAATGTACCCAAAAATTATGGAAAATATACACCTATCCTAATATATACAAGACCTCAAAACACTTGAGGTGAAGAACAACTTTTTCATTACTTTAACCAAGGTTAAATACAATGCTTCTAGAATAATTGTTACTCCATGAAAACAAACCATTATGGAATGAATATTTGTAACTAAAAGCTTACTTATGGAGGTAATCAAAGGACATACCATTCTTGGATCTTTTTCTAACTGTAAGTGTGTCACTTGAAACTCTCATGAATGCTCCATCTATATTTCTTAGAGGTTTGTTTGAATTTGTAGCTTTCTTAACCTTTATCATGTCCACTTGGCACTCCTCATTCTGATCATTAGGAGTCATGAAAATATTCCCTACTTCAAATGTGTTTGAATCGTGATATGCTTTCTATTGAGAGTCATCAAGGCTATCTTCATTTTTCTCATTAGGTACCTAATTGACCTCATCATTAGGCCTATATTATTTTTAAATATTTTCATACCTACTTACCTCTTCAAACACCTACACTATGGCATTTAATTATTTTCACATATCATCTACCTTTTTCTTTAGGTTTATGATCATGGGTTTTCCCTTATTTTTCAAGAATAAATGAATTCTCACTAAGACTATCATGCTTTGTTATAGCTGGAATAATAACATCATCATCCATGTGTAAAAGGTAGTTTGACCATGCATCTTATCTTAGAGTGTCATCATAATTTTCTTCAAGAGATCCATTACATTCTTCATGAATGATATATGTACCAAGACTAGTTTATTAAATATTCTCATATGAATCAAATCCATATCGATCAACTCCCCATTCATCAAGGTGAAAGTTATATATGTCATCAAGAAGTGTTAGAGGTTATTCATCACTAGGATGATATTCTTCATCACTAATATTTAAATTCATTTTTTATGTATAGGGAACATATGGATCCATATAAAAATTATATATAGGTTCATATTTAATTAATACTTCAGCACCATACTTAGTCCTAAATGCCATATAGAACCAATCTAACGTCAAATATCCTCCAATTTTAGAAATAAAATCTCTTGACAAGCAAAGGGAAATGTGAGGTGGCACATCCACAACTAAAAAATATTGAGGAATATTGAAATTAGGACAATCATGGAGAACAAATTACAAACCTTTGATTATTCCAATTGTCTTGGAAACTGAGCCATCTAGTTATAACAATCCTTTAGAATGAGGCTTATACTTTAAATTCAACTTATTATCTACTTGTTTAGGAATAACTGAAGTACTTTATCAATTATAAATCCAACTATTTTATATAAAATAATATCCAATGATGATAGAAGTATATAATGGAGGATGTTTATCTACTTTCTCAATTTTGTTTGGTTGTCCCTCACTATGCTTCAATGTGTTTGTCAATGTTACCTATTTCCCACTAGGCTGCTTAGTTGTCATACTAAATTTGGATAGATATTTTTAGAGTAGGTATAATTTTATAATTATTATAAGTGTATAAAATATTGATACATTTACGTGATCCTTCTTAATTTATCTATAATATTAGCGAAATATCCACTAACCTTAGCTTGTCCACTAATAAGAATAGTGTTGCCTATACGTTGAAAATTTTGAGGTCTAAAATAAATCTTAGTGTTCTAAATTATTTAATCTACTTGTGAATTTGGGAATAAATTATAGATACCTTCACCTTGTAGTGTTTTAAATCTCACTTATGGACCATTACCATCCCTTTAAACCTCTTCAATTGCCTTTCTCTTTGACCGTGTGTTTGCATCTATAGCACATGAATATTTTCTTGATTGCCCTTGGTAATCTATAGCACATGAGTCATATTTTTTCCAATTGAATAAATTAAAACCAACTTGAGTACTCTTTCCACTATTTTATCCTCCATTAGGTACCTCATCTTGAGTCATACCTAGCATTATTCCCAAATTTTTAATTAAAGCTTGATTAAAGGTTTCATAGGCATAAATAGATGGATCATGAGATTGATCCCCTGGAGGTTGGCCCTAATTATCTTGATAAAGGTTATTTTTAGTATGAACTAATTATTTTGAGGTAGATGGAGGATTTTAATTTTAACCATTATATTCTTTTTCTTGAACTATATGCCCTTAACCTTTAAGATGACCTTTAATGGGTGGTTTATTGCGTTGATAGTTTGGATAGGATTGATTGTGTTGATAATAGATTTGGAAAGGTCTCACTTGTTGCTATTATATGATCCTCTTGATACCTAAAATATATTTCTCAATATCCTTAATTCTTTCCATCTCATTACATTTACTTGATTCATTAAGCGAAGTTGGCTTATGTTTTGGTGTAGGTATGGGAGTAACAATAGGTGCAGGGTTTTGTAAATTATGGAATAGAGACATAGGGGCTCTTGGTGAAATATTCCTATCCTAAATAAAATAGTTATTAGCCTTATTGGCTACCTCTTAGGCATTATGTAATGTGTTCCCTCCCATAGATTATAACATCATAGATATATCACTATCAAAAGCCTTAAGATAATAAAAGAAAGCATGATGTGTAATAGGTCTTGCCAAGATTCAGATCATATCCCATGTCTTATAAAAGCTTATGTTGAAGTATCGAATATATTATTGGGGTTCTCTCCATATGTTGGTTACTTTATTAGTTAGTGATAAGTCATCACTCTTCTCCTCAAACCTTCTCCTCAAAGCATCACCCAACTCATCCTATTTGGTGATAGATTCAGGAGCCAGAGTATCATACCAATCAAGAGATTTATCCTTGAAAGAGATCCAAAAACTTAATATCTATATTATAATCAATGATGTGATGTATGTTGTAAAAGTTAGCAATGCTTCTAATCTACTCAATAGGAGTAATGATAGTCTCACCTATGTATGAAGTGACACTTTTGAAGGCTGATATGGGAATGTAATCATAATGGAAGAGTATTAGAGGAATATATACATTGAAATAAAAAAAATTAGGATATTTTCCATGATAGATTTAGGAATTTGTAAAATTGGTCCAATTAGAAACTTTCTAATAGGTCTTTGAGCAAGGTATGATCTCTTTGGTTAAGGGTGTGTGTTATCAAATCTATATGCTTTTACTGCATAATGATAAATAACTTGGAAATAATAATTAATTACTTTAGTATGAGAACTTTTTCTTACTTTAGGCATGAAATCATGCACTAGTCATCGACCAAAATTCAATAGTTGGAGTTACCAGATACTATAGAAAGTATAATATCATAGCCTCTTTATTTTGAAGACCAACATCCACCTTAAACAACCTTATTCAAACACATGTCCCACTGGGCATGCCATAAATATTATATACCAAATTTATACCCTAGATAAGTGAATCATACCTTCACAAATTTTGGATAACATGGAACTATCTCTAAGTATATGTTGATTGCTATAAAAGATAGATCTCTAGATTATGGGATAGATCCCTTAATCTAACTGTTTAGGCTCTCAACTACACTATTATAATCAATTATTGGGGGTAAAAAGGGAATAAGGAAAAATGAAATTAACCTATACTAATGGATTTGATACACTAAATATACCTCCACAAACATAATTGAAACTTGTACTATGAATTTAGATTACTAAAAATGATCTCAACTCAAGGTTCTTATATTATAAATATTTCTCCATGGAGGAATATTTCCATGAAATTCCAAAAGAGGGTGAATAAGAGGTTTGATATTATACAATACTAATCCCCTTCACACTTAAAAATACACTTAACAGGCATTTACAGTTAAAGAGACTTGTTAGAAGAAATATTACTCACATAATGCATACAAAATTAGAATGGAAGCAAGGATAAAATAATCATCACTTATCATCCAAATAGGCTACTTGACATATTTAAGAAGAATTTAAAAAACTAAACCAAAATAAGAATTTTATTTAAAGGAAAAACAAAATGTCAAACTAGCAGGGCTTCACCATACCAATTATGGGTAGTTTACAATGTTAAAATGGCTTTAATAAATAAAGCAATAGAAGAAGAGAGAAAGAGTGACATTGAAGAGTCATAATGCCAAGTTTCATGTAATGAAGACCAGTTACAATACAAGATAAATATTTAGATAATATATCATGGAGTTCTCTTGAATAAGTGTCAATCTAAAACATGACATCTTTAAGTTAGCATAGGGACACTTAATTATCCTTGAAACTATTTTCTTGATGAGGAGTCCACTTATCTCTCATGAACTACCTTATAATTCATTGACACATATAATAACTTGAGAAGGTGAAAACATGATTGTTTCAATTAATTATTCACCCATCCATCTAATGATCTTCTCTTTACCACTTGTGTTTTACTTCTTTGCAGTCGCTCACTAGCCCTATAGGCCTAAACTCTCACATTTATCACTAGGGTGACTTACACACACCAAATAAATTTTTTTACATATATTTAAAACATATATTAAGGACTTTATTTTTCCTCTAGTCTATCATATATCCCTTAGAAGAACTCAAAACCACACTTCTCATCTTCAACAACACAGCTACCATGATTCTCACTATTATTTCCAAGACTGCATGCAACAATTATCTTAGTAGAGGATTTTCCATGAATAAATGAGGTTAAAATGGGTTTTAGGATTTATAATACATCTCTACACACTTCCACTATGAATTTTACTCATCTATTCCCTTTTACACCTTCAAATCACCTTAAATCCTATAGAAAACATAGAGTCTGACTCATCTGTACAAGTGATGGTATGAAACATTTGAGTGGTAGAGATCTTAAGAGAGTTCCAAATAGATCAAAATCACTTTTCATGCCAATTTAATCCTTTTAGATGAAATTATATTCATCTTTTCCTCATGAGGCTCTTATGAGGGTTTTAGGTAGTTAAGTTTTTAGTGATGATTCATAAAGGTTAGGACCCTAACCTTGGAACCAATTCCATTGGTTTCAATTTCATAAACTTTTTAAACTATACCTAAGTTATTGAGATCCCATGAATCATTTCCATATATATGTGAGTGAAATAAGTTACTTCTCAGGTAGTTGTTTTGCATTCTAGACACCCCTGAGATAAATTGAGGAAAAAAATGACTAATATAAGTTATTCTATATAAAATTATGAGTATAATAAATATTCCACTATCCCATGAAATTTTTCACATTTTTGGGAAGGTCACATGGTCACATGAGTTAAGTTAGAATCCTGATGGTCCATGCCTAGTTTTAGGTCTCATAGGCATAAACTAGGTTTTCTAAGTACATGACAACCTATGAGTGATCACAATAGTTATATTACCTAATAATAACTTTTTAACCTCCAATTTACTCTTACATATCATCCTAAAATCCCTTAATACTTCCATTCATCCTTTTATCTCAATGCACTAGGTCTACAAGTTGTACTACTTGTGGAGTGTCTCAAGTCTGAGATAAAATAATGATCACTTAAACTATTAGTATAACCTAAAAGAGACCACTGTATTATATTTAAAATCATGATGAACCTATGTGTCAATTTACAAATTTTTACCATACTTCAAGATCCCTCAAAATCTCAAATTATCAAGACTAGCTTATAGGCCTGTGACTATGTGTAGGGTTTTGATTGACTGAGTATGAGGTTTTAAAACCTAGATTGGATAAATATTTAACCTATTTTATTTACCTATAATAATCACATGAATTTTTTATATTATCACTCTAATATTTATTTCTACATTATCATATTTAACTTACATGTCTACTTACCAACCAAACTTGTATCTTTCATTTAGTTGAGACTAGTTTGTCTCCTGAGTTAGACTATAGGTGCTTATTAGGTAAATCAAGGGATTCCTATAGGTGACGATACATGTTCTAGAATTTTATTTCATGATTTTGTTTCCTTATAAGGTCAATAGGGTCATCTCACATCTAAATGGACTCATTATTTCTTTGAGACATGCTCTTATCCCTTTACTATCAATTCACTAGGTGTACAAGTTACATTGCTCTAGGTTCATTTTGGCTTAATGGTACTATAGTTACATGTGTATTTTCATTAGGCTATTGATTTATTTTAAATACGTTCAACCATAATTCTCTTTTCACTTAACAAACCCCTCTTGTGTTAATATGTGACCTATCCATATAGGTTGTAAAAATTAAACTATTAGGCTTGCCTAGACCTCATAGACCTTCACCATGGGATGCCAATGTGTGGAAAATAATCATATTTCAAAGAAAATAAGGTAAACTT
Organism: Torreya grandis; assembly: GCA_037957365.1. Lineage (NCBI taxonomy): Eukaryota > Viridiplantae > Streptophyta > Pinopsida > Cupressales > Taxaceae > Torreya > Torreya grandis. Next base: position 320,414 of record JARHVA010002600.1, read on the forward strand.
TTCATTTATAAATTTATTCAATTTTATACCTTCCATATTTCTCCTAGTTTATGAACATTGATCTCAGATGTTTGATCCTAGGTTGAGGTTTGAATATATCTCACCATATCAATAAGTAGATATGAGATACATATTGTGTTTAGGTCCAAAAAACTCGTTTATTGAATCTCTTTCCACTTTCTCAATGTCTTAAGCCTCTATCATGTTCTCATTCATGTACCTCTCCATCTAGGTTTGACTATAGGTAATGGATTCATTGTCCTAAATACTTATCCCTCTTTTTTAATTGGAAGAATATGTTATAGGTATTGAAGTTTATGAAGACATATTTCAAAGCTCATAACATATAAATTGACTCTCCCAAAAATCATTGGCACCTACAACCTCTAAGACATACAAAATGTGCACTTTGATTATAGATGACAGTGAGGATATAGGTCCATTATGACCTCAAACTATATGCCTACAAGATCAACTAATATTTTAGAAATCACATTACACTATGAGGGTATTCATTTCAAGTTGTTTTTAAAACTTCTACTTCACACCTTTATCTACAACTATCAAAACATTGTTATTATATTTCATTGGTGTTCATTCCTAACACATGAGAATGATTTTACATATATTCCATGGTCACACATGCCAAACCAAGTTGAATCCAACATGAAATGGGTGGATATGCTCTTTAATTTTACATACTCTATTTATTTCACATATACCAATCATCAAAGTGCAATTAGATGATAAAAACCAAGACATTGGGATTGTATAGGTAGTTTAAAGGTACTAAAAATCATAATGATTATTAATACAACACAACCCAGACTTCTTATAATTATAACCATGAAATGGAAGCCTATAAGGACCCATAAAATCCACTAAGTGCACTCATTCCAACACTTCTTCTCTAGTCTATATCAAATAAAAACTGTTGACCCTTTCTAAATTGTCCAAGGGAGTGATAGGAGAGAGAAACTAGTTTTAATCAATATTGGATATTTTTAAGATACTTGATGCTAAAAAAGACATGTGGGGATGGAATGAAACCTTCCAAAAGCTTTCACTCTTATAGATGAGTTACACTAGTCTATATAACTACCTAAAACTGACCTTTTTATAGATGATCTTTTTCGTTTTATGTTGGACCTGCAATATTTTAGTTTTAGATCCTTTATATTACATTATCTAACATGAAATATGTTAAAATAATTTTTTACGTTTGCCCTTTTGATGAGAAACTATACATTTCCTTAAAATAACCTAAAAGGTGAAATAAAAAGACATTAAGAAAATGGACAAATGTGACAAAGGTTAAAATATGTTGTATGACCCTCAAAAGTGTGACTTGACTTCGTCTAGGACCATGGTAACCATTTTAAAACCTAGGGGACATTATGGAAAGTTTTAAAATGTTGGTTTGACCCAATTTGACTTAGGGTATAATTTTAGTGAATAGATCTTACTCCAATTTTTTGTGAATTGGCACTGACATATTGAGGGGTCCAAGGCAAAATTTAATGTTGGTCTAACACATCGCCCATAAGATTATTTTAAGTTTATCAAATATATGTGTGATGGTTTATCAAATTCTCTTTTCATTTATGTAAGATATTAGTAGAAGTGAAGATATGGTAGTTTGAATACTGGGATGAGAGGTTGGAAACAAAGGTGTAGATAATTTATAAGCTGATTTCTTTGTGATTAAAACTATAAGGTATGGATTTGTGTGTTTTTTTTTAATGTTGAGATAATTTTTTTGAATTCATGGTAATTTGTCTTCAAATGATAAAATATAATGATAATATCATTTAAAAACATTTCTTTAAACATATTTTTTGATGGTTTATCAAATTTTCTAGTCATTGATGTAAGTTATTAGCAGAATCAAAGCTATGATAGTTTAAATATTAGGATGAGAAGTTGGAAATGAAGGTGAAAAAATTTATAAGTTGGTTTTTTTTGGGACCAACATACCCCCATTTTATTTAAAATTGGGACCCTTGAGTTCTTTGAAATTTAACACAAAATATTTGGCATGTTTGAGTTTTATTGGAATGTGAAGATTATCCCCTTTGATAAAATGGCTTATTCTCTTTTAATTTTTGAACTTTAATTTTCCTAATATTACTAATGATTTATGCTATGAATGTAAATTTTAGGTTTCATGGATATAAAATTAATAAATGTTAATCAAAAGTTTCATATTTTGGTACAACCCAGTGTTTTACCAACCTTTGGTCTATGGGGAGTAGATCCTGACCCTCATTCAGCAAAACCCTAAGCTTAAAACCCTTGGTTAAAATTAAAATCTCAATGGGAAAAATTCAATTAGAAAATTTTGTTATATTGTAGACTTAAGCCTAATTTTATATTAAGTCTTTGCTGTGTTTCTTAAACACAACCAAACCTTAACATAAAAATATGCTTAGTCCTCATGTATTTTTTCACCTTTTCATTTCCTATTTTTCCTAACCATGTCTAAAGATGGTTTTATAGGGTTCCTATTTATATTTTTAATGTGTTCCCTTTTGATTTATGCCTTAGCCTATGGTTTTGATCTGAAGGCCCTATCATATTTATTAATATGAATGAGACCTGAGTCTTATCATCTTAGCCTAAGTTGTTTATATCCTATAGGTCCTAACTTAATGTCCTCATTTTTTCATACATCTAATGATCCTCATTATTTAATCATGGGACATGATCTAATAGAGCAAATAAAACCTAATTTTTGGCCTTAAAAATGTGCATCTTGAGAGATGTAATGGTCATTTCTTTCTCACTTTATCTAGTCCAACAAAGTGAAGAGTTCTAAAAAAAGTGAACACTTAACTTTGGGACCAATCACGTGCAATTATCTAGATCATCATCTGATGGTCCTTGCTACTTAGCTTTTAATCCAATAGAGTAAACATGATATTGTAAATTAAAAATGCAATGGATAAGTTATAGAGACCTTCTGGGGTGTCAAGAGTGCCTAGAGTAAGTATGGAAGTGCTTCATTTTCATCTAATCCGTCATTGTGTTCATCTAGACATTCCATTAAAGTGGCATAAAATTTGAGTAGCTACTTTGCTAACATCACCATTTTCATGTTTGGATGAGTCACATAAAATTGGTCATGTGGGTGTGTTCACATTTGTTCTATGTTTATATGCCCTAATTTTTGGGTCATCTATATAATCACATCAAAATTTATTAGCCTTCAAAGTTGGTCTCTAAAAAAAAATCTTTCATTTTCCCATACATAGCCATTTTTTTAGGGAGTCCAAAAGAACTTGGTAGGCATTTTCATGAATTGAAATCTCTCAAGTGATTCAACTTTAGAAGAAATAGTCAAATGGGTTTGTTCACCTTTGTACAAGGAACATTTTTGCTAGATTTAATCTCATGAGACATAGCACGTCAAAAGATATAAGTGTGCAAATTTGGATCCCAAGTAGTTTTAGGTTACTTTCCTGACAAGTATATGAACATCATGCAAAATCATGGAAAATGGCTTATTTCAACATTTTATAGGTACATTTATAAAGCTCTCAGAACTAGTGGATCAAATGGGGGTTTTTTTTTTTTGTTATTAAGTCCATTCCCTAAAAATTTGGTTCCTTGATTAGTTCTATGCTTCAAGATAAAAAAATTAAAATTTGGCCAAAAAATAGATGACATTCGTACAGATGTCAAATTGAATCTCATGAAAAAATTCATATGATCTTAAATTTGATGGTCTTCAAGACATCAAATGATGGTCGCATGGATGTCAAATTTAAATATACGTAAAAAAATCACATTATATTAAATTTAACGGTCTTTAGGACATCAATGATGGTCATGTGAACATAAAATGGAATTGAAAATAGAGCCTACTAGGCATATTAAACATGTCATATCTATCATGTATTATAGTTTCAAGATAAATGTTCAAATGGGTTTTTTATCCCTCATGCAAGGAACGTGTTTACCATGTTTCAGCTCATGTGATATATCAAATCAAAATTTACAAGAATGAAAAGTTGACCTTTAAAGCATTATAGTTAGTTTTCTAGGTCCAAACGAAGCATAGTGGGAATAATGAACAAGTTATATCTCACATGAACTAAATCTTTAGGATAAATGCTCAAATAGGTTTGTTAACCTTAATACAAGGAACAATTTCACTAAATTTGAGCTCATGCAACATAATGTATCAAAATTTATGGATGTGAAAGGTTTCCCTCCAACGCATTTTATATTGTTTTTCTAGGCAAACAAATTTTTTAGGGTACAAATATATCTGAGTAAGCATATTGGCAAGGCCATATCTCATAAGAGCTACAACTTTAGGAGAAATGATCAAATGCATTTTTTTCACATTTATGACAAGATCATATACACCAAATTTTATCTTATGTGCTACTACACATCAAAAGATATGAAGACCTAAAGTTGGCCTCCTAGCCATATTTCATTTTCTTCCATACTCAGTCATTTTTCAAGGAGTGCAAACAATAGCAGGATATTTCACCAAAACAAGGACTATTAGCTAGTTAATAATATTCTATTTTACAGCATTTTATGACATTTTGAAATAAAATATTTCATTGAAAAGGTATATATGAGTTTGTTAGCATATTTGCCTATATGTCAATCCACTTTGGAAAAATAAATGTACGCTATTACTTGGTAAAAAGTACAGTTGTCCTTATCTTTGAGGTATTTTGTATCTTATGACTGACTGATATATTACATTTTTCTTTTATAAAAGGTAATATTTTTTATTTTTTAACGGGAGGAATTTTGAGAAAATTGTGTACTTGGAGTAATTAATTCATCTAAAAAATTCTATAAAGATTGTCTCTATGGCTATGTTAATATTTATTTTATTTCTCCCAATTATTTGTCAAAGTCTTGAATTAATTACCAATAGCCTGAATCAACAAATATAAAAATTGAAAACCCATCACATATGTATTCAATGAACTTAATTATGCTTGAATACATATGAATATCTATAATAGAGTTTACAACTATTATAGACACATTGTCTTAATCAAATATAAGACTAAGAGAATTTGTTTGCATGCAAATTTGTTTATCTTGATTCTTTAATGAATAAATATAATGATAAGTTCCTTGAAAATCATTTATTTAAATATTTTTTATTTTCATCCTCACTTTTCATAGTTGTCTTGCCTTATGGCCCCATAGTATATTTATTATTTTTACTCTATACTCTAATTTTTTGTCACATTTTTTTCTATATTATATTTATTATAGTATTTGATTGGTCTATACCACTAGTTTCCTCTAAGAATTAATGGAATGCAAGATACATCTGTTAAACAATGGACAAATAATAAAATAAATTATATTATGTGGTTAGTCTTTACCACATACTTATTTTCAATAAACAAGAAACTCATTTCCTCTAAGTAATAATGGCATTTAAGATACTTCTTTTATAAAAAATAATAAATGCAATAGAGCCTCATGATCATTTCAACCATATTTTTAACTAACTCGAAAATACCCATTTCATAGATATTGAGAACATATCAACATGTGATAAGTAAGAATTAGTGAAATTAATAAATATAATGATAGGTTCCGTAAAAATCATTTATTTAAAGATATTTTCTTTCCATCCTCACTTTTCATAGTTGTATTTCCATTTGGCCCCATAGTTGATTTATACTCTATACTCTAATTTTTTGTCACAAATTTTTCTATACTCAGTTTAATATATTATTTGGTTCGTCTTTACCACGTACTTATTTTTAAAAGACAATAAATTGATTTACTTTGAGAAATATTGATATGCATGACACTTATTGTAAATAATCTATAAAGAATAAAATGAATAAATGCAACAGATCCTCATGATCATATTATATTTTGTATTTAAATGTTTAAGGTAATATTTATATTCTAGTAGGCATGGTTTGTTAATTAAAATAAAAAATATGTTTGAAAGAACTATATGGATATGGTTAAGACATTATAGTAGACATTATTATATAGTTTGTAATTTTATAATAATAAAAATATTTTGATTATTTTTTAGTTGTCATCGTCACTTTTCATAGTTGTCTTTCCCTATGGTCTCATAGCTAGTTTACACTCTATACTCTAATTTTTTATCACTATTCTTTCTATACTTAATTTATTATATTATCTAGTTAGTGTTTACCACATAATTATATTAAATAAAAAAGAAATTGATTTCCTCTAAAAAATAATGACATCTATGATACTTATTTTAAACAATGTACAAAGAAAAAATTGAATAAACACAATAGAGCCTCATGATCATAATATATTCTATTTTTAAGTATTCAAGGTAATAATTATATTCTAATTGACATGGTTTGTTAATTTAAATAAAAAATATTTTAAATGCCAATATGGATGTGGTTAAGACATTTTGGCATACCTTTTTATATAGTTTGTAGTTTTAAGATTATGAAAATGTTTTGAATATTTTTTATTATGTCATCCTCACTTTTTATAGTTGCCATGCCCTATTGCCCCATACTTGGTTTATACTCTATACTCTAATTTTTTATCATTTTTTTATTTTATTGGGTAGAAAACTTGGTTTTAAAAGTATCTAGGAACCATAAAAGTGTTATACAATAGAGTACCAGGCCTTAAAGGCTGGAACAACTAAAAACAAGAAAAAGTAAGCTAGTTAACCCCTTAGGTAGCAAAGCAAAAAAGGAAAAAAAAAGATCAAGAGGGGTGACCCTATGGTAGTTCATTTTCATCTTAAAATATATTCTTAGGTATACCCCAATTTTTCTTTGAAACTTTTTCCTTCATCCTATTGTTGGGTCCTTTAGCATCTTTTCAAGGGAGGACCATATACAACCTTTCTTCTCCCTATACTTGAATATGGGTTTTCTTGATTGCTAGGGATATTAGGTGCGGGGGGGGTGGGGGCAGGGGGGTGGTTATTTATAAATTTTAGAGGATGATAAATAGGAATTCAATTTAATTTGTTGTAATGGAATATAAATTGGATAGTCATATCCACTTGCTTATAGAAGGCATTTCATTCTTGAATGAGACTAGCTAGGTTCAACCTAGCTTCCTGAAACTTATTTTTGAACATATCCAATTTATCTTTATTGTTTTTAATTTTTTTAGATAAGATAAATTTACCTTTCTTGATAACCTATATGGAGGTGACATAATCCATAACAATTTATTTGGCATTAGGGATAAACAACTTCAATGGGAGGTCATTAGTAGGGGTTTTTGACATGTTAGCTTTTGGGGTACTAATAGAAAAGTGGTAGGATCATGAGGTGGGATCCTCATCCAAGTAGTATTCCTCAACTTAGGACCACCCCAGGGGAACCTTCCTACCTCATAAGGTTTGACCATGTTTTACCCATGGTAGTATAAGTCCTTGATGTAGTATGGAATTAGATTCATTACCCTGATGGGTATGAGTTATGCGTTCCAAAGAATTTAGAAATTAAAATAGGAAACTAATATTGTATCCATAGAAATAATTTAAAAATAATTATTATTGGGATAAAATTAAAGTATACTTACCCTTGAGAGTGACGTATCTCTCCACCTGAAGGCAAACTTCTGGCCAATACCGTGGGAGATCAACATAGGGGAAACCCTTCTTATACATTTGTATGAACTTGTTTGTGCAGAAGAAACATTGGAGGAGTTATTAATTTTTAGTTTTATATTTAGAATCCTTAACGCCTTTGCACATCATTCCCATGTTTTCACCTATAAAATCATCTATGACTTCAATCTTAATTCATCACATCTCACCCATAGGCTTATTCCATCTAGCAATAAAATCCCTTTCTGCATCATCATCATGCTTGATAATCCTCAGCATTAGTTCCATGATTCCACCCTACCATAAAAAATTTCAAACTTTATTTAACCCCCAACTGTATAATAGGAGGTAGGATCTAATTGCTCTCTATTCCCCCCCCCATTAGTTTTATGCCAGTGGACCTAAGGAAGATGTTTAAGAGCTTCTAGAACAAATTGTTTTGAATGGCTTGAAATAAACTTAGAAATCATGTTGCCTCCATCTTAGTTAATAAATCCACCTCAATTTTTCATAATTATCCTTCATTATTTTTTAAACCCATCTCTTGATGAGAGATGTTTGTGCATGTGTTAGCTTGATTATTATCCTAGTATGTTGTACTTTCATTTTGTATAGTCTATCGGATGCTTTTAGAGATGTGTCCTCCCTTTTATAATTTTTTTATATACTTGTTTTATTATATTATATGATTGGTATTTATTACATACTTATTATAAAAAAATGAATATTGATTTCCTCTAAAAAATAATGATATGGAAGATATTTCTTTTAAACAGTGTGTAAATAATAAAATGAAGAAATCTAAAAGAACTACATGATCATACTTTATTTTATTTTTAAATGTTTAGGGTAATAATTATAATTTTATTGGCATCATTTTTTAATTAAAATAAAAAATTAGTTGAAAGGCCAATATGGATGTGGTTAAGACATTTTGGGAGATCTTATTTCATAGTTCATAATTTTAAAAATATCAAAATGTTTTGAATATATTTTATAGTTATGTCATCCTCACATTTCATAGTTGTCTTTCCAGATGGACCCATAGTTGGTTTATACTTTATACTTTGATATTTTGTCACAATTTTTCCTATACTTAATTTATTATATTATCTAGTTGGTTTTTTGAGAGAATTATATAGGTCTATACTCAAATTATACATAGTAATATGGCCATTAAATTTAGCACTTAAAAAATAATAAATTTAATCGTTAAAAAGAGGGAAAAAAATAAAAATTAAAAATAAGGAACCATAAACAAGATATCAACATTAAAATTTTCACCCTATAAACTCTTTCTCCATTGGTTTTATAATTAACACAAATGACCTCTTATAAAATAAATCTACATAAGTGCTTCAAATTCTTTAAAATGATAGAACCACGAAACCCTAAAAACTAAATTCTTATAAATTAGGTTATGTTAATTTTTTATTCCTTTGTGGTCATGGGAATTACTAAGTGAGTGAAAGTTGCATGAGGAGGCCCAGGAGGAGTATAAAAACCCAATAATGAAGTAAAATCCAAATAATAAATACAAGTCTTACATGTCATGAGAATCATGAAGGGAGAAATAATTTCAAGAGGAGGCCAACGATGAGTCTAAGTAGCCAATAATGAAGTAAAATCATAGTAAGAAATACAATTCATACATATCTAAAAATATTTTCATAGTTTTAATGAATTCCACCTATCTTTTAAGGGATTCAAACTATTGCCATGTTGTTTTTATCATTAGATCTTTGATCGCAGTGTGAAAACCTTTTTTATCTTATATCAAAACACTTAATATTAGAGAAAAATTGGTTATCATATGGGATTGTTTGTTTAATAATGAGATGAATAAGATCTTTGAATTTTTTTGGGATTATTTTCTCAGTAATGAGATTATCAAGACCTCAAAAATATTATGAATGTGTGGTTGAGCATTGACGTGGTGATGACTTTTTTTAGAGTCTCACACACCTACTTAGGGTTTAGGTTTGGGATGGGTATATAAAAATACTTTTTTTTGTTTTCTCTCATGTCTTATTTAATTATATTTATTTATTTGGGAAAGTATTTGAAATGGCTAGACTTCCCCCAATTTCATAGGGCAAAGAAAAATAGTCTTTCTAGAAACATAGGGTATTCATTAATCATAATAATTATTCCACCTCAAGCATATTTTCCCAATAAATGTGTTTGGGGAAAGGGGGTTAACATAAAATTTTCACCATATTTCTTGATTTGAATACAATTCTTGATTCTTTGGTGGTTTATAATTTTTTTGATAAAGATAATAGAAATTATCGATCAATTTATATCGACATGGCAATTTTTCCAAAGATTTACCTATGAAATTATACCTAAACTTTAGGATTTTATAAGAATTTATATTAATATTTTGTGGGTCCATTATTAGAATTCTAACTTCATAAAATCATCCCTATATCCCACTATCCTAGAGATATCAGTGTAAAATGTAAAGCTTATAGGCAAGCAGGTGAGCAGGATGCTACCACATGGTAATATCCCATTACTCTACTATTATGAAGGCATAAATATCAATATCAAGGACCTAAAGTAAGTGGATATATGGAATGTTACCAAGTGTCAAATAATATACCTTGCAGTCTTGGGGATACTCATATAATCCTAGTGGTGAGTCAGATCAATAAGCAATGGGAAGGTCATAATAGATAGAATATAATATCCTTAGGATCTTGAAGAGAAGATTATGTGGCCTTAGAGATATTAGAGTAGCCATGTGGATGTCACATGTGTCAGTTATGACCTAGGTTGATTATGAAGTCATTTCAACATCATTACACAATAGGCTTGGGCATAAGCTTGCATTCAAGTTCATCGACACTTGATAGAGAAAACATAGAGCTCAACAAATATCTTACAACTGACCATAGAGTAATGATGATTATAAATATTACCTATTTGTATTTAATTAGATTAAATTATGGTGTGTGTTTATTTTATGTTTTTGGGTGTTTATTTTTATTAGATTGTGTTGTGCTCATGTTTTAGAGAAAAACCAAGCATTAAAATGTATCATATAGATGTACCATGTGTAGACATCAAATGCCTATCACCATTGTGTTGATATTGTCAATATTACTAAAAATTCTATGATAATACATAATTTGGGCCAAAATCACTAAAACACACTAAATGGTTTGATCTTGTAATGTATAAGTGATGATTTAGGCTAAAGTATCCATGAATGGGGAAATACATTTTATGTGTATTAAATTTTCTCAAATCATTTTGAGTCAAAATGATGATAACATAATTTGATCCTCTGAGCTACTAAATTTTTCTAATTTGAAAGCACACAACAAGTTCATGTGTTATTTTACATCCACAATGCTCTAAATGGGGAATTGTTTCATACACAACTGACACCTTCTACTAATTATACTCTAGTCAAATTATGACTAAAAATTGACATTTCGACTAGTTTGATTAAGTGAACAACCAATTTCCAAAGAATTACATAAAATTAATTAAACTCACTTAGGCAAATTAAACCAAATTAAGGGCTTAAGTGGAAAATACATGGAAGGTATTGAAGATATATTAATTAGAGGTTTATTTTTAATATCTACATCATCAAGTGACATCATCAATGGCATGGCATCCATAGGCCATAAATGGAATAAATATATGGTATATGTCCTCCTTTGATTCATTAATACCCATTTTATCTTAATATTAATGGGGATATTTATGGATTGAGCCTAAAAATTTTAATTGATTCATGGCCACACATCTTGATATAAATATGGATGGTCATGGTTTATTCTAATCATTTCCAAAATCTATAACTAAAAGGGATCTTACTCATCCTCTCAAGATATTTTGGTGTAATGTTATTATGATAAATTTACAATAGGATAGCTTCAACCATTGGCATACATTGATCAATTTCATGAGCCTAATTTATTGGTGCATTGAGATATGATGAAAGAGTAAGTCAATCATCACTGATAAATACTTGGAGTACAAAAAAGGGGAAAATCATGTTTTTGATCTACACTTAGAGGAGGGATTATCTTGGGAAGGTTTGATGTTGGATTTCTTCTTTTAATAGATCTTAGACTTCATTTATAAAACCCCATGAGGGAGTTTGCTTAGCGAGCTATTGTATTTATGATTATTTGGATATTACTTGACTAATGCATGATATAACTTGTTTTGGATTTTTACTCTATATTTTCGCATATCCGATGTGACCACACATGCCATAAAAGGAGACTAATATGAAATGCTTAGATATTCTAATGAATTCTTAAAAGGATTTAAAAATGAAGTCTTGTATTCATTTTTCACATATTGTTGTTTTTTGTAATGACTTATACGTTGCATGGACCGATGTTATATTTTAAAATTGATAGGATTGATGCCAATTTTCTATATCAATGTTGATTAGTAGAATTCACCATGATCCTTATTTGAAAAATAGGGCATGGAAAAAACATGTTTGATGAGTTGTTCTTGAAATTTTTAGTTGTCATTTTATTCCTAAGTATATTGAATTTTGTTTGACTGATTATTTTACTCTAGGACTTAATTGATGTTGATCTCTATAGATCAACATTGATCCCTGTTTAGATTGATGATGATATAATTTTTAGACAAAAAATTAGAGACTTGAGAGCTTGAATTTTAAATCTTATTTTCTAATTTGGTTTTAGACTTCAAGGAAGACATAAACCCTCTGAAAATTTTAGGTCACAAGATGGACAAGAGCATAATTTTTAAAGTTATTAAGTCTGAAACTTCTCATTTGATGCTTAAAAATAATTTAGATGATTTATGCCTAATTGTTTTTCGGAAGTGTTTAAAAGTTTTCAACTAAGGCCAATGGGCAAAAAAATTCATAAAAAACACAATTTGGTGCATTACAATAAACAATCACTTAGATTAAATACTCTTAAGATTGTTTTATTTTATAATTATGTTTTCCAATGTTATTTATTTTGGTAAAATGATGGATGCACATATGATCTCTCCCATCCCCTTTAGGGAACTCAGGTGAGCAAAACCACTCTTTCTATGCCTTTTTTCTTTTAGTCTGAAAAGTGTGAAAATAATGTCGTTAAGGCCCTCGATAAATCCATATGCTTTGGGTGATCCAACTACAACCTTGAAGTCTTTTCACTTTGTCTTTTATTTTTATACAACTTGGATTATGAGTGGGAGTTCATATCCTCCTCACATGTTATATAGGGAAAAATTGACTTAAGAATTCATCTCCTAGCATCATTTTAATTCCACTCCATAATGGGGTTTAAAATTTGAGGGTGACCTACTAGAACATTTTCTTGAGTGGTTAAGGAAACTCTATTAGTAGTACTCAAAATCGGATCATAGGGGTAATTTAGACATCACACTACATTGAGAAAGTAATGGTTGTGAAAAGGACAAGATATTTTCACAATAATGCAATTAATGTAGATCAAATTTATGTGAGGCATATCTAGTGTTATCCATAATTGGGACAATTTTAACATATGAAAATTTATCTTTATAATAACCCCACTTGTCTTAGACATATTATTGATGTAGGACAAGTAGCCTAAAGTTCCATATCATGATATAATATCTTGAGATAAGGTATGTGTAAAAACCCTACTTATTCATGCACTTTATTTTGAATTATCACATAAAATCATCTCAAGAGCATGTATATAGACAAAATTCTATGATATGATGCAAACTTATCTATTTTAGGACATTGAACATTATACTTAGTTGTATTTTTTCATTTTATCCTTCACTTTCTTGGTCTTATCAAGTCTAAAACCTATTTGAAAATAAAAACACATCACAAGAAATAGCTTATGTTATCCATCATTTTATTTCAACAAAGAGATGTCATGTTGACTAAATCAAAATCACTTTTTGCCTTGTTTAAATCATTATTTATAAAATTATGTTTGTATTATCTAAGAAACATTTTTATGCTACCCATTTGAGTCTAGTCCATTTTGCAAAAATCTTCAAGTCTTTCATTTTTAATTTAAATTCAAAATCTCACCTTTATAAGTTCTAGGCCAAGGTATTAATCAATTTTCTATTTGTAGTTGGTTTGAGTTAACTTAAATATAATTTACCATTTGGGTTAAAGTCAATTATATAGACTCATCATATTTTTTTATCATTTTGAACTTAGGTTATCTTGCGTTCACTCATGCTCTAAGTTCTAGGACCCTTGTACTTTCTATTACCATATGGTGGCATTTTGATACTCATTTTGTTTTAGATTTATACTTAGGAGTTATTGTGTGTTTTCACATTTTGAGCTCTTTAGTTCATATTTTTATCTTCCTAATCATTCAAACCTTCTTCTAATTTTATAGTCAAATCATCATAATTGTACCTAGTTTTTTATGGTATTTATGTATATTTAAACTTAAGTTTTTTTTGATATATTATACTTTAAGTTTCAGAGTTATCATACACTCTTTTAATTTGATGATTTCAACACACTAAAATTGAGTAAGTTCATGACAATTTATTCTAATTATGTGGTACTATGCCACTTCTATTATTATACTCTCTTTTTACCTTATCACTTGTTTGAATAAATTAGAGCACACCTTTTAACATTTTTAAAAACACATTTCAAATATTATAAAAAGTTAAGAATAATGTTATAAGACATGATGCAATGGTATACTTACAGTGGGGTCTCTTATAGCCCTAGTTATGAGGAAGATCACTTTTTTTGATGGACAATACAATTCCATGGTCTTTTAAGACATTACAACAATTGTAGGATTTGAAAAACGTTATTTTGAACATCAACCCTTAGAGGACAAAGATCAATGTCTCCTAAGTTTTATTAAATCAGGCACTTGGTTGACATTATACTTTAATTTGGGAAAATTGAATACCTTGGTTAGATTAGAAGATCAACATTGAGAACAATCCATCACTTATATTTTAAAATCCAATATGAATTTTTATATCAAAGGTAAGGAATCAATCATAGAGTCGATACCCAATGATCAAGATCTTGACACCAAGATCAAGAAGATAATTCAATGATACATAGACTAACTTATCATAAAACTAACCAACTCTTTAGTTTCCACTTCAATAGACAACAACACTTCCAAAGAATAAGAGAATGTAGTAGAGTAAACATAACATACTCTAGCTTAGAGCACATCTACGATGGATCATAGCATCTCAATTAAATAAAACAAAACACAAGAGGTTTTACAAAATGATTCACTAGACATGGAACATAAATTTTTCAATCACCAAGAGACATTTGCTCCTTTGCAGAACCTAGAAATGAAAAGCATAGTATGTATCAAGGAAATTTCTCATAATACTTTTGCAAGTTACTTTAAACCAACATGTATTTTAATGGATCTACCACAGACTCCCCAAAATCAAAAAAACACTTATAATTCATGGTGACATGTTTCAAGGAATGTTTATCAACCCAATAATTAGTAGATCACTTACTCAACTCAAGGAGTAAATCAAAACAAAGTTGTATATTACAGGGTTTATATCCCTAAAAAATCAATAAAACAAGGATGCATACCACACAAATAGATTTGTATTCCACCTAATGTATGAAACATGCAAGAGTGGAATTAAATGAAGGAAATTATGTCATGATTAGAGATGGGAAATGATTCAATAAATACAAATTTGATGAGATATGTCCATATCTATTCAACTTCAGTATTCTCTATGTCCCCTTTCCTCACTTTTTGTCACCCAAATTTGACAAATACAACTTCAATGGTGACCCTCATGAATATACTCAAGCATTTTTTGTATTGTGCCAAGATGTAGCTTATAAAAACATTTATTTGTTTGCTTATTTATATGGATTTTAGTAGGACAATATTTAGAATGGATCCTTAAGTTACCTAAGGGATCATTGGTGAATTGGAATGATTTATATAAAAAAAGGTCCAGGTAAGACATTAGGCTAAGGTTTCAAAATGTGAATTTAATTAATTAATTATAGACCAAGGTTATTAAAAGATCAGTTTAACATTGAAGCACAAAAAACTAAGCATATCAATTCCTAAATGGACTATATTAAACCTATAACTTGAAAAACAAATATCTAATGTTAGCATTTTAGATAATATTAAACTAGCACCATGAATAAATAAATCAACCAGACCATGGTGTGGATGATCTACAAATTAAAAAAATGTGTAATCATGCTAATGACACTCTTTTCAAGTGAATCTCCAATTTAAAAATATAATATTATATAATTTTACACATGGGTCGCCATTTTTTAGAAATGGGGATATGTTGACGTCAATAAATGGCAACTTTTGGGAGAAACATAGCAATATGTTAGAATTTAGAGACTTTAGTTTAAACTAATAATTAAGACACTTATTCCATTTTATTAGGCACTATTATAAAGATTAGTTCAAGGTTATAATAAATATTACATATTTAAAATCAGGATAAAAAATCAAAACTCGGTCATGTCATGTGTGCTTTGATTCCACTTAATGATTACCAAAGGATTTAGAGAACAACATCTAGGTTCATGAATTTAACCATTAACATTGAATTTTAACATGTGTTAATATTCATTAAGAACTATTATTTATCTCAAGGAAGGCTTGGAAATTACTCTACTTCTAGCTAGGCATCCATGTCCCTAGCATAGATGCATTTGGTTCCACACAAGGCCTTAATCCACTATCATCTAGGCATCCATAGCCCTAATGGAGATTATCGTAATCACATCTACTTAGAAATATCTTTTAAATAAGAATCTTATTTTTGGATTTTTTCAAGTCATTTTGACTTTCTAGCAAAGGTTAGGAACTAAGTTAGCTAGGTTAAGGGATTTGGTCAAGTGTTTGATTTTTAGACAATCATCTTTGGTTGTAAACTTTATCCCAAGAAATTAATATTTTTTAAGTGTAAGAATGATTGTGTCCTAATAGTTTAGGTTTTCATCCTACATGTGCAATCTGTCTTAAAATTAATATTATATAAAAATAAGGTTTAAAATCTCAAGGAATAATTAACTTATCCATCAATCTTTTTAAGCTTCTCTAAAATGTAACATTAAGCTCATATTTCAATAATCCATGATCAACCAATGTTTAAAAGTCATACTTTTCTTAACTGAGAAGTTTCTTGAGCAACTACATAAAACTCAAGCTAAGAATTATTCAAAAGGACTTGTTTAATAGAAAGGAACCAAGTAAGAGAAACAAACAAATATAAACATGCACTATATATAAACAAGGGACATGAAAGAAAAAGGCAAGACACAAAAAATATGAAAGAAACTAAATTAAGCCTGATACTAACTTCATAATGTACTTACCTCCCAGATCAAAAGGAAAATTATTTAGTCTACTATAGTACCTTGAAACATGAACATTTTCTTTTGATGGAATCTTATACATATTATCACTTGTGTGTTCATGACTTACATGTAATGTATCCTAAAGTCTCACCTCCATTTTTTATTACATTAATTAAAGATATGGGTTTAAAACCCAATCATCCTCCTCCTAAATTATTCTAATTTAAAATGGGAGTTCTAATTCTACTTCATCCATAGATATATATTGGCTTATATAATCTTCACTCAATAATGTTAAATCAGATCATATCATTAGATTTATGTCTTCATAAGGTTCATTCTAAGGTATAAATGGACTTCCAATATTTGCACAAAAATATTCCAAGTCATCCCAAAAGGATTATTCATTTTGGTTAACTAAATGATGTTCATTTGGAATCTTAGCATCATAAATATCTTGGTCCCATATTCTTGACCTTTTTATGAGGTCATATGAAAATCCCTAATATGTTTCCCTTGCTTCGTCTTTGTCCTTAGTGAAGAAAGGAAGATTTTCTACCAAATTAAGTTCTAACTCATCTAGTTTTGGGTCCTCTTAGTTATCATTTCTCTCTTGGAACACCTCAATTTATTTTAATGAATCTTGGTTTAATTGCTTCCCATGGTCAACTTCTTCAATAGTATCCTCTATTTCATTAGTGACTTCATATCAAGGGTTCTCATAGATATCTTCTGAAGAGAAGTTAGTTTGTATCTCATCTTTTTCATTGGGCTACTCATCTTGAAGAGTTGTTCCTTCTTCTAGAGTGTCTTTAGGTTCACTTCCCTCTTCAAATGGAAAATCAAAAGTCTCTATCATTGAAACTTGATATGCCCTTGTAAACCTAGATGTCCCTACAATATTGTCTTTGTTAGGCACAAATTTACTGCCATCCCTTTCACCTTGGGAGGATTCAAAAACATTGAATTGATCAGCCAAATCTATATCACAAAAACTCATTTGTATTTTTTCTGATGATCCATTATTAATGTAATCATAAAACCTATTTAGAGGCCTATTGAACCTTTGAGAAGCATAATTTTTGTTATATCTCTCCCCCATATTTCCTACTTGTTTTTGTAACTAAAGAAATTTGGTGATTAGTTTTTGGACCATCTTTAATATCAATTCCCTGATTTTGTGGAAATGGGTATTAGAGTTCCCTGATTTTGTGGATGAAGTGTACTAAGAGTTCTATTTAGGAACCCCATGTTTTGGCCAAGATATATATGAATTAATACTAATTAGTTCAATAATGGTGTCAAATTTAAGGAAAACAAACTTTTATTGGCATCAAGAATGATTTGAGTGTTGGGAAATTGGGGTTGACATTTGGGATAACATATACAAGCTAACCTTGAGGTTGCATTTGACCATTGATTATTAGAGCTTCAACATAAGCCAATATCAAGGTGTTTATTACTCTAACTAAGATTTTAAGGAAGATAAAAGTCATGGGATCCAAATCATCCTTATAAATATTTAAGGATAAAGCCTCATCAAGTCTATAAGGAGTTATGGTTCTACTATATAACTTTCAGAATCTAACATTAAAGGATCTAATTGTCTCACTAGAATCTCTCTTAATACTGCTGAAATACTGATACAAAATGCATAGACTAATGATTTTACAAAATTGATAAATAAATATTATGTTAAAATTATCCCATATAGATATGTAATCCTTTGGAAGGTTGAGAAACCATTCATATGTAGCATATTTGAAACTAAATGGGAATAATCTACATGTTGTGTCCTCATGAACAACATTTAGAAGTCTTAAAGTAGCTTCAAAAAATCTAATGTGTTTTTTAGTTGTGACAACATTATTAGGAGCAAAATAAGGTAAATACATTTTAGTATTTTGAGGAATATCATGTAGTATACCTGACATGTTTCTTGAAGAACCACCTAGCCAAGCCATACCTTCAATAATTGAGCACCCTGACTTGGTGAAGTTGGTCGAGATCTTGAAATTTTATGCTCACCTTAGTCTCAATTTTGGAAATTCTAGATTGTGACCTCAAAACTTGTTTAAAATTTGATGCATCAAACTAATCTTTTCAAATTACAATGATTAAGTTTGCATATAAAGCCAATTTTGCATAAATACATCTAAATCATGACTATCTTTAACTAAATAAGTTCAAAGATACATCTAGACTTATGAATGAGAAGAATATTTACATGTATATGTTTGAATAAGCTCAAATTTATAAAGAACCAATCAATCTTTGTACAAAATTACTTTTAAAAACCCTAAACGTGGAGAATACATAAAGCATCAACTACCTTTGCATGAATATCCATGGATATTCAAACAATATTGATCTTTGGCTAAAAGAATCCCAAAGATTGGTCCACATCCATAAAGATAAATTATCTTTACATAATTGAGCAAAGAATCACTCAAATATTCAAATAATACACCAATTTTGATCAAAGCATACGAAAATTAGTAAAGATTTTTCAAACTCACATAGCTATAACTAAAGGCCCTCCTTTTAATGCCAATAAATCTCCTCCTGTTGATGCCCAAATGTGTACCATAGGTACCTTAATTATTTAAGAAACACTTATCATTTTATAATTCCTAATAACTCAATGCATGAGTTTTAGATTATGATAATCCTATTATATTTGAATGAATAGAGGAAGAACAAGTGAATGTTTCACAATATTTATATTAGTTGGTGTTTGGGAGCCACCATGACCAAATATCAGATCTTATGAAAAATATGAAGTATCTATGATAATAATAGTGTATTATGATCAAGAACTAATCTAAGATGGATATATGCATTTAAAATTATACTAAGATGATTTAGTTAAAAAGGGAGCAAAAGGAAGGGTAGGGCATAAAATAAAGATGTTGATATTTATTCCAGACATTATGACAAATTTCAAATCTCATCTGAACATGCATTTAACCAATGTATGAAGTGAAGTAGCTTAATCACAAATCACAACATACATCAGGAAAGCTTCTAAGGAAGGTATGAAATGATGCAAATAAAAACCAAGCTCACTTTAAAGATTCACTCCTATAATAAAATAGCATTGTCCCAAATTAAAAAGAAGTGCAAAAAATGAAATAATCCTAAGAACTTTTAACTAATCTAGCATTGGCATAAATTATCAACTCTACATTCAAGATACACATCGATAATCCATACAAATCATTCAAATCTTAAAGTGAAACTAGACATCTGAGGGAGAAACCATATATCACTTCACACAAACAAATATGGATAGACTTTACAAAATTCATCATTTGTATTTATTGCTCAAAGTTTATAGATTAATTTAGTTCTAAGAACTTCCTCCTCTTTTTATAATTAACAATACTCCTTTTATATAATTCAAGGAAGTATGTCAGTCAGTCATATCCAATTACATTCATACATGTGTATAGGATAGTTATCCTTTAGTTATATTCTAGAATAAATAATTTTTATAATGGACTAACTTATAGATAATGTGATCTTACAAATTTCATTATCTATAAAAAGTATATCCCTTTTTTAAAATATTATACCTATTAATCTATATAATAATATTCCTAATCTAATTAACCTTGGGACCCTATGGTTGATGGTGTCCTATGTTGTAGTCTTTTGTATTTCTAGCAGTATATTCATCGTATAGTGTTACTTCTCATGTTTGCTAATTGGTTTCATGAAATGATTTTTCACTGATCTACTAAAACCTTCTGGTCTTTATTCACATTGTTTAATGTTTCTAACTATAATGATTTTTCCCCTTATATTTAGAATCATCTCCATGATCCTATTAAGGTTGATGGTAGTCTTACCTAAGCTTTGGTGGCTTAGCCTTTACACAAATTGAGACTATCTTTGATTGACCTTATCATCTATATTTAGACCATTTAGTCTGAGTGTAGCAGGTCTTTGACTAGGTTTCTCATGGTCATTGGAGATGACCTCCATTTCTTAAGATTTTTTTAGTATTCCTTGCATTCCCAATATTTTCTTAGTGTTTAATAATTACTTGTCGTATTCAAGGTGACTTTCCAAGATCCTATGACATATTTTCAACCATGTCTATCAATAACATAGCTAGACTTTAGATCAAATTTTGAATCAAAATGTTCATTCATATGTAATAATTTATTTCTCCTTGTTTTGGTCCTAATGAGCATAGGGTTAGATTAGTTTCTCCATACTTTCTATGGTTTCTTTGTCATTTAATTAGGTTTTCAAGGAGCTTTAATGGTGGTAGTTGTGAGATCTGATCACAAGTTTGAGGCTTAGATTGTGTTCTATTCATACCTTTGTATCCTCAATCCCCAAAATATTAAGTCTATCAATTTTACTTATGTTTCACCTTCACTACACTTTAATGGCATCTTAATCAAATTTCATTAGTTTTGAGCCCTTTGAAAATTCCATCTTTGCTTCACATTATCAAATTAGTTTGCATAGATCAATGTTGACTATATATCTTCTAATTATTTAGATCCATATAGTTATCTTAAAATTGACATCCCCACAATCATCATTTGACATCTATGTGAATGTCATTGATAGGCACATGAGAATAAATTTTAAACAAATCCATGAGTAGTTTGCTATATTAAATTTGATTTTTATGCTACCATCATTTCAGATCTATGTGGATATCATTGATGGGCATGCAACTGTCAATTTTAAAATCATCAACATGGATTTTTTCTATCTTAAATTTGATTTCAACATTATTTTAATTTTAAATCCACATATATGTCATTGATGGGCATGTGACTATCAATTTTAAACACATCTTAGAGACTATTTGCCAAGATTTCCACTTGTCATTTTTTGGTTTGCTTTGCACTCAATCAATTCTACCATATAATGTCTTTTACCCACATGTTATTCTTATGGGCCTTCAAATATTCATTTAAAAGTCTTACTTCATCATGATCTATTGGATCATGTTCATCTAAGTGAATGCGAGTCATTGATCCTACATATATGTAAAAGGTTTAAGTAAAGCCTAGTAATAAAGTTTATGGACTATGTTTTTGATTTCATGTTAATAAATATAAATTGAAATTGTTTTCACTTGGATTTTCAACCTTTGAGGAGATGTAAAATCTCTCCTCATCCAAGTGGCACAATGAAAACACTTCTAGGCTTGTGGGTAGCCTAAAGATGAGGTGAATCTCTAGATAGGGCTAACTCTCTTGATGTACCATTTTTAATCACAACTACATATAACTTTAGGGGGTGAAAAGGGAGAGAGATAAATAAAATAAAACTAACCCAAGGGAGGTGATACACCAAAATATATTATGACTTCCAACTAGCAGCATGTTACACATGAAATCAAGAGACAAATTGATCATACACTTCTCAAATCTTCATCTTCTCACATCAATATTACATTGTAAAGTTATGGATGAATGTGCAAAGTTAGAAAGACCATAAAAGATGCCTATGAGGGCACTAATGAATATAATAATTCATTAAATCCTTTATATTTACTAAAACACCTCACATGCCCTATAATAAGAAGGTTTCCAACTATAAATAAGATGCAAAAATGAGATAACATGCTAAGGAATCCATAATATTCACTAATAAATATCCAACATTCAAGTAAAAGACACTAAGAAAACTCATGAATAGGTAAAAATAAATAGTCTTATTGATCAAATGGTATGCATTTTAGCAGGGCTTTGCCATACTTAGGTTGAGCATGAGTTACAATGTCAAAAAGGCTAGTTCTTATAAAACTTGAGACAGAGAGAGGAGAAGAGAGAAGTATAAGGGTCATAAATACACTTCTCAAGATGATAAATTAGTTAATTTTATATGTAAATATTTTATGTAATGAACCATGCAAGGATAAGATGTAAAAATGTCAATCCAAGTCATAAACCTCATGAAAAGTGGCATGAAAACTCCTTAACTGGCTCAGGGAAATTGCCTTCATGATTTACCCTAATTGAACACCTCATAACTAATTATAGATATATATGATGATTGTAAGGAAGCGTAAGGGTCTTATACATTCCTCTCCATGCATTTTTTTAGGCTTAGTCATCTAAAATCATCCAAAATTGAGCTATAATCATTCACTATCAACAAAACTCCTCTTCCATGTACCGTACACACTTGGCCTCAAATTTGGATTTATTTTTTCATGAAATTATATGAGAGAGAGTGAATGACACCTATTAAGACCCTACATGGCCTTAGAGGTATTATTCATGCTTTAAAATCACCTCACTTAAATTTCTCCACCCTTCTCACTAGTTTGACCATATGCTAGTTTTGATTGGCTAAGATGAAATATCCTATTGTGAAATTTAAGAGTTATTCTGAGGCATGAAATGAATATGGTGAGTTATAAAAAGTCCTAATATTTCTCCCAATCTTGGTTTCATCTTAATAATCCTCATATAACCTACCTAACATAACAAATGGTAAAAAATACCTTTTTTCTACCATCTCCGTACAAGTAAAAAGAATTCTGATTAGCTTGATGGAGTCTTTTCCAAGTTCCAATAGGTTTCATGGACAAACTATGCCATTGGATAAGATATCCATCTCCATTTCTCCAAATTGATCCTTGTGAGGGTTTAACAAGGGTTTTAGGCATGTTTCCACATTTAAGATTCATTCATAAAAACTTGACATTGAAGTTTCCAACCAATTCCATAGATTAATAGTTTAAGACATTCATTAACATCCATTAATTCCTTTAGTCTCCATGCAAACCCTCAAAAATATGTGAGCATCTGAAACTAGGCTATTGAGTTTGTTTTAATCTTTTCTACATGCTTGGATTGTCTTAGGGTTTAAATTAGCTTCACTATATGTTATTATTCAAAATAAAATCTCAAACATATCTAATTATACCTCATAAATAATATCCCACCATCTAAAACACTTACTAAAAGCCATAAGTGATGGTGGACCCTAATTAGCCTTAGGCTTGACCCTTGCCTAATAGGCTTGATTGTACCTTAGGGCTAAAAAGGTCCCTTGATGGTTTCTATTTCATCCTAATAGCTCAAAAACACATTTACTCATACCATAAACATATTACAATAAGTTATAAATTATTCTTAGGTCTAGAAGTGTGAGTGACCCTTCATTTGGACACTAGGCCTCACCATGTCCACTAGGCTTGTTTGCATATTTGATGATCTAGGATACCATGTCTAGTTTTACCATTTACTACAATTTTAATCTTATTTTAATATATGTGTTTCAACATTTCATACTTTCCTACAAGGCTTATATATCTTCTAGCTCATGATTTTCTATCCACTTGATCAAACTACATGGTTTATCATGGGGAAAGTGCCCTCTATCTGAGACAAAATATAGGGCACTTCCCCTATATTCTTAGGAATTTTTTTTATAGGTTATTATCCAAATTTTAATGACCTTCCACACTATAATTCATCCGTTTGTGATACCATTTTTCCTCTCAACTTGTAAAACCTAAAATAGGCTTGTGTGAAGAAACCATCAGTAGGGTTTGAACTAAGGACTATGTTTTGATCGATTTAGGGTTCCTCCTTTGATTATTTTCCATGATATTTGGATTCAAATGAGAAAATTAAGTCATTTTTAATTTTTTTGGATCTTTATAAATCACTCCAACTGCTCATATGTTCCCTTCCATACTTGACTTCTCAAACTATATGTGTAACCCTCACTATAGCCTATTTTGGATTGAACCTGTAGATGCTCATATCTTTAATTTAGCTTTGGGAAATTACATAAGCCCTTCCTTCATTATTTCGTGGTAAATTATAATTTTTTTGTGCCATGTTTAGCTTTCTTAGCTTATATCATCACTTTATGAATCAAAACTCTCCTAACTATTTGTAGCAGTCACCTACAATGGTTTTAGGTGTTCATAGTGTTTCAAGAGGTCAGTATATACTTCTTCAAATCATTTAGTGATTTTCAGGTTTATCATGGCTATAATGGAAAACATTATATGGTGTTTTTATTTTTCAAACTCTCCTTATACCTTATACCTGGACTCTAAGTTCATGAAATGATACCTTACCTATTTGGTTTGACATAACAAGTAATATGATTGCATACGAACACCAGATCTAGAATTGAGACCAATAACAAAGATATTCACCATGAAAAAATGAGAGAAAATTTTAACATGCCATAACACAAATATACGTGGGAAAACCTTAAAGGGGTAAAAAACCCATAAAAATTATTCATATTATGAGAAACTAACAAATACCCAATACAATATTTATTCCTCTCACTTCTTTTTTTTTTTTTCATTTTTTCTTACAATATAAACTCTTTATTATATAGGAAAGATAATCTACCAATTATAAATGACTTTTCCAACCAAAAACATAATGGGACCAACCTCTCTAAAGGTCATCATTTAATATATATTTCTATTTATTTATACGAGAATAAACTCATCATAAATAATAAAATAAATTATTATTTAACCAATATAATTTAATCTATTAAGGGTACATAAATAACAACACATAACCATTCATTTTTCCAATACTCACCCTTGATGTTAAGTGGGGATACATGGTGAATTTTATGAGGTAACAACATAATGAACTTACACTCCATGAACCATCCACATGATGAGTTTTAGGAGGTAATAATTAAAGGAAACATCTTTCCTCATGTCATAGTCACCTTTAAAGGAATTATGCTATGTAAACATAGTAACCCAAAGGTATTACACTATTTAAATATAAACACCCAAATGTATTACATAATGTAACTGGAATCACATAATAACCTTTAAAGGAATTACATTATACAACTATAGATACCCAAAGGTATTACAATATGTAACCATAATTACATAGTCACCTTCAAAATAATTACACTATACATCCATCGACACCTAAAGGTTTTGCACTATGTCCCAATAGGCACATTTAAAATAATTACACTATGTTATCCTAAATTATTTAAAGTGAGTTTAGGCTTGCATGATTGTGAGACTACATCCCACATTGAGAATACATCTCATAATTTCTCATGAATAATAAACCAAACATATTGGAGTCTTTTATAACATAAAGACCTCCACGCTACTATGTGTTGGATACAATGTAGAATTCCATATTAATTTTACTAAAATTGCATAAAGTGATATATTACAATGCTTTACAATAAGAAGTATAGAGAAATAGAAGGAAACACATGACCCACATAGCTTTTAAGAAGTGATATTATCACGCACACTCCCCCTTAATGATGACTTCGATAGGCCCAGTATTGAATGAATTTCCATAAGCTTTAGTGTGTTGGTTCTACATTTGATTTTTCATCAAATTTATAAAATTTTGACTATCACCAAGATATTTTTCTATCATCTTTCATAGCCACAAGGCTTATTTAGCATCTTCCATATGAAGTGTTCCAAGTGATAGCACCTACACAAAACATAAAGATATATATAGAAGTAGACTCATCACAGTGTGGTTAACATCAAAATAACCAAATAAATTAGCATAATCAAAAAATAAATAATATAAACCAAAGTTTATAATTTATTTTATATACTGAAGTATTCACTTTGTTAATTACTAATGATCCAAGTATAGATCCTACATGAATCTAGAAGCAACACCCACATATTACGAAATATATATCCTAATAATGGTTAGATAAA
This sequence comes from Torreya grandis, assembly GCA_037957365.1. Taxonomy (NCBI): domain Eukaryota; kingdom Viridiplantae; phylum Streptophyta; class Pinopsida; order Cupressales; family Taxaceae; genus Torreya; species Torreya grandis. The sequence continues at coordinate 346,991 of JARHVA010002600.1, forward strand.
TCAAAATACCAAAAAATAAAATTTAAATAGGGGTTAGATTTATTGCACATAGTTTTTGTATCAAGCTTTAACACAATCTTCAATAGATATATATATATAAGCTTGTAATCAAGCTTGTTAAATTTAACAAGTAGGTTATGTGATGCACATAAAATAAATTAATTAATAATTTAAAAAAACATTAAATATATTATTAGGAATAATTTCATATTATAATTTGAGTCATGAATATTTTTCCTTCATTTTAAAGTTGATAGAATAAGTTTGCATTTTATACTAAAGTAAAAAAAAAAGTTTTAGAAAGCAAAAATTTTAATGTGATATATACTTGATTTTTTAATATATACACATATTATAGTGTGTAAACAACACTAGACACTTTATTTTATTAAAAAAAAAATCAAATACATAATTAATTGCAACATGGGTGAAAGTTACAAGTGTCGCAAGTATCATAAATAGTGTCACAAATTACACTATTTGACTAAATTATTATAAAATAAATAGTATGAGGCTCAAAATAAAATAAAATACCATCTAAATGTGTCTATAATGTGAAAAAACCTAAATATAAATAGGTCATATGACCATATTTGATAAAGAATATGATAAATCAAGGGTGTCAAAAGTGTCAAAAATGTTGTAAGCTTCACACATAAAATTTTGCATGAATAATAACCAGAAATTTTAACCACTTATTTTAAAATAAATTAATTAATTTTGATAAAAAAACATATTCGGATTGATATTTAATTTAACTACCTTAGATCTATAAATATTTTTAAAAAAATACTAGTAAACTTCCCTTTGTCCAATACAAGACTTCACATGTAAGCTACATGATTTAATTAATTTTAATATTTTTTGAAACAAAAATATTAAATGCATGTAGAATAAATATCTCATGATTTTATTAAAAAAATTAAATATTTTTTTAATCTTTTTGGAAAATACAAGTCAACACACATGGGCCTACCATGTGCTTGAATAGAAAATTGGCTAATCACAACTCACCCACTAAGCACTAAATTATGTCTTATGTTCAATCCTTTTATGGTATAATTTGTATTCTTATTTTTGAAAATAAATAAACCATAATTAAATAATTTCATAATAAAATGCAAGCATTTATTTAACAAGTTCTGTAAATATTGAAACCACCTCTAAATGGCCCTCTAAAGCACATAGAAACTTCAAATTTTAATTTTGAGCTTATAAAATGGCTGCTAGAATTTATCAGGCTACACATGAGGCCCAACTAAGATAAAAAAACTCTATAAATATTTTTTTGTTATTATTTTAGGGTCTGAAAATGGCTCCAACAGGTTTAGATATTATAGAAAATGGGAAAACAACTTTCAAATCTCTTAAAATAACTAAAAATTCATGTGTTCTAATGTTTCTTCTTCTTCTTCCATGGCCATACAAACTGAAGGATGGCTCTTTGGAGGAAAGAGAAAAAAATTGTAGGAGATCAAATCAAGCAAATTAAAGATCAAAATTATTTGGAAATAGCCAAACTAAGTAAATGGAATAATCAAAACTAAGATTTATTGCTCAAAATATTATATTGCACTAATTTTTAGCTCACACATGATTAAAAAATGGCATTTAAAAAGGAGAGATAAAATTTTAAATGAGATATAAGAATCCAAATCAGGGAAAATAAAGATCAAAACTTCTTAAAAAAGGCAAAACTAAGTAGATGGAGTGATCATAACAAAGATTTTATTCGTAGAAACAAATTTTTATAAATTTTTAGCTTTATTATGGTAAAAAATATCACTTTGACCTGACTTGAACTATTATATCTTTAACTATTAGCTTCAAATAGTTCTATAAGAGCATTAGTCAAATAGAAAACACATATCTAACATTTAAAAATATATTTCAAGTTGAAAAAAAATTTAAAACAAAATATTTACTAATTTTTATGATATTTAATCCTTTAATAGACTGAAAAAAATAGTGCTTAATATTGGTCTTTCTTTGAAATGCTTTTATTTACTTAGATTTGTAACTAGAGAGCTTCAATCACCTTCATACAAATTATTAATCCAAAAAAAAAATTCTTAAAAGTTTTAATGCTTAGAGAAGCATTTTTATCTCATTTTAAGATTCTCAATTAGATATGTCACATGAAAATAGGCTTTAAAATATGAAAAATTATATATATCTAAGATCTCTAGGCTTCTAAGAGAGAAAAATATAGAATAACTTACTTCCTACATAAGGATAAGCTTGAAAATTTTCATGAACATACCATGGCTTGAAAAATAGATGAATCTAGACTTAAACACAAGCCAACAAATATGAACTATGATCTTGCCACTTGATCATGCATCAATTGGATCTGATACCATAATATAATAAGTAATATGATTACATACGAGCACCACATCTACATGTGAGACCAATATCAAAGACATTCACCATAAAACAATGAGATCAAAGTTGAACACACCATAACATAGATAAACATGGAAAAAACTTCAAAAAGGTAAAAACCCATAAATATTATTCATATTATGAGAAAATAAAAATTAAAATACAATCTTTCTTCCTCACACTTCTTCTTTTTCATTCTTTCATACAATATAAACTTCTTATTATATAGGCAAGATAATCTACCCGTTATAAAAGAGTTTTTCCAACTACCACATTAATGTGTCCAACCTCTCTAAATGTCATTTTATATATTTTATTATTTATTTACATGAGAATAAACTCATGATAAATAATAAAATATATTATTATTTAACCAATGTAATTTAATATATTGAGGGTACATAAATAACACCACTTAACCATTAATTGTTCCAATATGGTTGTGACTGTTCCTTATAACTCTATCGATAGGTATGCTTCGCTTACTTGGATTTAGTCATCATATGGAGAGACTCTCCATTGAACCATGAAAATAATTATATATCTTCCTATAGCCTCTACTCCCCTTATAATCTCCTTGGGTTCATAACTAAGCTTCTTTTCACTATGACTGAGATGCCCATGCCCTTTAGGCCTACCTATAGGTTATTTTGCTCCAATTGCATTTGTTATTGATTCTTAGAGGTTTGAATTGGATCCCTTCATGTAAAAAAGTGTATTATTAAATTATTATCCTCTTTGAAGGTCTTAAGACACCACTTTGAGCATCAATTTTAGGTCACTACCTATCTTCCAAACTATAGGTGCTTATTTCCTAGTGTATGGACTGATATGTGTGTTTGGAGGCTAAACATAGTTTATCTCTTCCTTATAATGATAATTATTCTATTAATACACTCACCAGACATATAATACCATATAAATGTGAATACATGGGTTAACACTCCCAACTTGGATGAGAAATGCCTTTTATGGACTCAGATCTATTGACTTTACTATTTAGATTTAGTGATTCCTGGGGCATTTTTGAACCTCTTAATCCATTTTATCTATTAATCCTCTAACCTTAAAATTTTTTAAGGTTATCCTCCGTGACAAGGTTTGAAATTTTGGATTATCAAGATGCACAAAATGAAGTGGGAACCTTAATACAATATATCAATAAAAGCTGAAGGAGCTCTATTTTCCCTTTTTATGGATTTGGTCTCAAAACATAGTCATTTTCCATTGGAGGTGGATCTAAACAATATTTAAAATTATTTTACTTTAAAAATGTGTGTTAATCTTGATTTAACCTATAAATACTTGAAAAGGGATCTCATTACTTGTTTCAACACCACACAAAGACTCCCAAGATCTCTACTCATGTCACCTATAGGTGACTATTTGCAAATATAGATAGAAAATGCAACATGTAGGTAGTGAGTGGATTCAAATCATTATGATAAAATTTAGGATTTATTCAAATTATAAAATTTATGTTTTCAACTTTAAAGACCTCAACCCTACCCCAAACCTTCTTCCCACATGTTTTTCTTCCTCCCAGCATTTGTAAGTGAGCATGTTCATGGATGCCTAACTAAAAAAGTTGTATATGATTTCAATTTAAATTTTATTACATAATATGGATGATTAATCAAATATTCATGCTGATAAAGGATACACCAATACATAAAAACCATAAACACACTTATGTGGACATATTCATAATCTTTACAAGTCATAACTAAGGCTGAAGAGTAGATTGGAGCTGACTGAGTATGATCATAAACAAAAAATTGGATCCAATTGTGATGTTATAAGACTAATAATTAAGGAAATGTGATAACCATAAAATTTAGACATATAAAAAAACGTCATATCCTATTCACATTGAATCCCCTATAGATAATTTAACCTTCTACAAGTGGAGAATTGACTTGGATTGTACATGGTGTTCTCTTCCTACAACATGAGACAAATTTTCTTATCCAAACACCATGGAGCATTATAAAAAGTATGGGTATAATTTTATATTGAATTAAAAATCCTCTAGAATAAATCTTGGCAACTGGTTTGTACGGATTTTCCAAAAATGGAGAAAACCTAAAGGGTGAATAGATTTGTAAGTAAAAAAGCATAGTCAACTTCATAAGTGTTTTTAATGAAGCACACACCTCAATTATTCAAAATCATTATATGTAAATTAAATTATATGAGTTTAATACAACCTCCCAAAAGCATTTTATTTGAAACCTTCTCAGTTGTCTGTAATGAGCAAAAACCTAAAGGTCATTTCTACATGCCAAAAAGGGTGAAAAAGTAGAAGAATAGTTTTGGGATAAAAATGGAACTTCCAAGTCAAACCAAATGTGTAACTAATACTGGGGAAGCTTAAGAGACACACCATGATCCTCTGTACTTTATAAGGAATTGTACAAGTGTCAAACATCTTCTTTTCCTCAAGAAAATTGACTTTTCTTATGATGAGTCTGTCACCTTGAAGTTATGTTAATTAAGACCTCTAAGGACACATGGGATGTGACATAAAAAATTTTAACCTTCAAACTTCCCAAAAAATCCATACGATTCATTAAATGCACCCTTTTTAACCTCAAAATGACCCAAAAATGATATAAAGACTAAAAAGACAAAAGACCAAGGCTAGTATAACATTGAATGACATCAATTTGCCTATAAAACACTTTGTGACATCTATATTAGACCTTTAAATGCCTAAAAGTCATGTTTTTATCTAGGGGTGTCCCAATTTGACCTAAAAGTCAAATTTGGTCAACAGAAACCTTAGGCTAGGAGCATTTAAACTATGTTTTAAGACATAAGAAAGGGGACCCCTTGAATAATATAAGGACCTATCATAAAGACTTTTACCTAACATCTTAGTTTTATAAGGACATAGGACCTAGGTTTATAATATATAAAAAAGGCCCCACCATTATTAAGTCCTATGAAATATAATCAACCTAACATAGGGATTTTAGCCTAAGGTCTTAGCTATATTAGTAAATACGATTGGGACCTTGGCTAAAATATTAAATTAAGTCCATAACATAATTGTTCCCACTTAAATTTAAATAAAAATATCTCACTAATTTTAAGTTTGAATTAAAAGGTACAGGTAAAACATTAGACTAGGGTTTCAAAATATGAAATTAATTAACTAATTATAGACCAAGGTTAGTAAAATATCAATTTAATATTGAATCACAAAACCCTAATCATATTCATTCCCAAATGGGCTCCATTAAACATGTAACTTGAAACAAAAATATCCAATGTTAGCATTTTAAATAAGATTAAACTAGAACCATGAATAAATAAGTTAGTCAGACCATGGTGTGGATGATATTCAAATAACAATAATGTGCAATCATGCTAATGACACTCTGATCAAGTGAATCTTCAATTTTAATGTACAAATTTACACATTTTGACACATGTGTCCCCATTTTATAGAAATGGGGGTATCTTGACTTTAATATCAAAGAATCAAATAAAACCATCATTTCCATGATAAAGAAGATTATCACTGATGTGGGCCATAATTTTCACTTAAAAAATTTTTCTACCTTTTGGGCTTATCACATTGGTCATCAAAACCCCATAGGAGACAGTCCATATTCCCTTTTTTATGGCACCAAAGCTATTATCCTAACTGAGATCAATCTACCTTCATTACAAGTATCATTGAAGAATATTGAAGATGATGAAGATTATAGAGTCTCCAAATTACAAGAACTAGAACTTCTTAATACTAATCATTTGGCTACCCTAGAAAACTTGAAACTTATTAGAATAGATTACATATAAGCTATAAAAAGTGCATTATCCCTCAGGAGTTTGAAATTGGTGATTTTATCTTGAAAGAGAATCAGAAGAACGCTAATGTTGAATGTAATAAGAAGGGAAATTTCCAACCTAATTGGTTGGGCCTATATGTCATCACAACAAATTATGGATTAGGGGTATACCAATTGGCTACTTCAGGTGGTGAGGAACTCCTCAAGCCCATGAACATTATACATCTCAAATAGTTCTACACCTACCATCTTTTTGAACCATTGTCTACAAGAATCCTTACTTGGGTTCAACTTGTGATGAAGTCATTTCATCCCACTATTATATCTTGGATCATTCTCATAGAAACCATATTATTTTATTACTCTGGACTATTGAAACTCTAGATCGTTGGTACTTTGGATCATTTATATTCTACTCAACACTTTTTATCCCACCCAAGACCATCCACTCTTGGACCCTATTCATTTTGTCTCATTTTATCCTAGACCATTCTTCTTAGAACCACATTATTTTCATACTCTAAACAATTATAACTTAGACAAATTTCTCTCTTGAGCAATTATGATCATGATTATGACTCATAGGAATTATGTATGCCCTCAACACTAGTTCTAAAAAGTATTTTAGTCTAAATAATATTTTTTAGGTTCTTCTTATATAAAATTGAACATGGATACATCAACACATGGATTTTTCTTATTGGATTCTTCTTTATATTTCTACAACACTTCACATTATTATATTATTTTTTGTTGTTTTTTCAAAGGCATTTTCCTTAGCATGATGACACTCTTTCCATTTGAATACCATGTGTCATTGAATCCAAATTTAGTTGTTATTATAACTTCTACCCTTGGATGTGCATCTATTTTATTAGTTAGTTTCATGTGCCATTTTTTATATCCATGATCCTCATTGTAGCTGATTTAGCTATTGTTTAAGATCTTACTTGTGTAAGTGCATCTCCTTAGTTAGTTAGTTCCTTGGGAATTTTGTTAATATTTCATTTCTATTGTTTATCCTAAAAACATGAAAACATTAAAAATTGATTGAAAAAACAAATAAAAACATTATATTTCCCTTTTCTTTATTATGATCCCATGCTCTCATCATATTGCAAATAATCATATGAATGCTCTTGCCATTTTGTGACCCCATTTCATTATTTCCTCTACAACATCAATCATGTGTTCTTATCATCACTTATATTCTATCCCATTTCCTAGGAGAATTACATTTGGTTTGAAATTCATGTTTCATCTCACATCTATGGAACTATATAAGAATCATTCACTTGTCTTTTACATTTGGAGTTAGCTCAACCACCCCCTTCTTTTTCTTTTATTTCTCCCATTTCATTTTTTTTGTCTTATTTCCCTTACATGTGCGAAACTTTGTCTCTTATATTTTTGTTATTTAGTACTCCTATCATTATTTATTAGATTAGGGGTCACCCCATTGTAGAATGTAACACTTCTATTACACTTATATGAATAATTCACCTTTTTATTTATTTCCACTAACATTGTGTCTAGTTCTTATTTTTGTGTGTTTATTTTATTTTTGTTGTTGTACTATGTTTTCTTATCTCTCCATTTATTTTGTTAAGTTTTTTTGTCGATTTTTTTCCTTTTTTATTTCTTCTTGATGTTTTGTTATTTTGTGTTAATTTTTTCTTGTTTTATTCTTTTGAGTTCAAATACTTTCTCTCCTCACTCTTTGATCTAGTTTTTAGTTAGGCTTAATTTGTTTAGAGTTGTATTTAACTTTATATTTTGTTTTTTCTTCTAGGTACTTCTTAATACACATGGATCTTGATAATTTATATCCTACTTTCATGGTTTTTTATTAAGTTGATCTTGTTTTGCTTTTTGGCATTATTATTCCTACTTAAATCTTGATTTTCATATCTTGATTTTAAGTTAGGTTACGTTTGTGTATTTTTTTATATTCATTTTTATTTAAATGTAAATATTTGTAACTATGGTATTGTTTTTGATAATATAAGGTGGGTAAACTAGGGGACAAACCCTTACAAATAGTAGAAACTACAAAGGCAATTGACACAAAAGATGCCTTACAATGGGAACATCACATACAATGATCCAACAAACACATCAAAACCAAAACTAAAAACTAATAAAGGAAAAGGAGAGGTAGAGTATAAATAAAAAGCAAGAACAAATGAGGTAGGGTATCTCCTTAATTAAACATAGATTTAACTAGGTCATCCAATTTCTCAGTGTTCTCTGCATTGTCAGCAAAAGTAGTGGCACCCAAGTCCTGCAGCATGGACATGTTCAGGAGAATAGAATTTTGAAGCCTAGTAGCAAAATTATATACCAAATTATTAATGCGACCCTTCAAGACTACAATTTTAGCTCCCAATCCAGCCTCAATTTTAGTTTCCTCATCTGCTTCTTCCACAAACATCTTTCCCACTTTATCAACATTTTCCACAAAGTCAGGAGCATCCTCAGAGGTAGCCTCTAATTATTTTGTCTCCTACTTACCTTTAGCATCCTCAAAGATTTCTTAAATGTCCAAGTCCTTAGTCTCATCATCCTATGTGGCTTCATCTGAGGCACTCTCAAAGTAGTTGATAAGCCTAGTCTTGAGAGCAGGTTTGCTAGCAATTCACCCCAACCACCTAACTCCTGAGGAGAAACCCTCCTTAATAGCCTTAGTGGACAAATGGGACTTACTACCTTGACCCCTAGGGGTCCTATAAGGATTTTTAGGGGTCCCCACAGTCTCGCTTCATTAGCATATGTCTTCCTCTTCTTTCACTTCATACTCACAACTGAGCTTAGAGTGTCTATGGGAGTCTCCTCAAGAGTAGGAAAAGAAACTTCTTTAGTTTTAGTAGGGATAGGAGAAGGACAGGGATCTTCAATAGCATCAACAACAATAGGGTTAGAATAAATTTCCTTGCTATCAATATGAATGGTCTTAGATGGCTTGAGGGCATGGTGGAAATTATACAGATAGAAGATGAGGCCCTGATGAAGGGGGATAGGATTCATATCAGGTTTTTAAACCAACTTAGCTCTCACCCTAAGGATAGAATGCTTGAGGGAAGAAAGCAGACAAAAAGGAAAGCTAATGAGAGAATTTCACCTAAAATGATTTAGGAGTGGAAGATGATAATTATAAAACCTAGTGAAACATCCCTCTACATTGAAATACTTCATGAGGATGAAACACACACCATCCCAAGGTTTAGGCAACTTGGCTCAATCAAATCCCCCCTGATAAGGTGCTAGTTCTTTGCCTTCTTTAAGAAAGAGCTTTTGGCTACAAAGGTCCACAATTTTTGTTTTTTATTGCAGTTTCATCCCCTACGTAGACATGCCAGTAGCCATAGCTATCACATTTTTTGAAATCTCAAAGATAATTCCTCCAACAATGACTCACCAATTTAGCTAGGACCTATTGAACTATTCAAACAGGTTTTCATCAAACCCATTGAGCCTCTCTAGATAGGGGCTAATCCCACCCTCTTTGTAGTAGTACCAAACCACCAGGTTGTCTTTGAACTTACAGTAACAAATTGGTTTTGTTCAAATTGTATCACCACCCATGTTGGACTTACAGAATAGACAAGGAGAATTCCAAATTTTTACGATCATATTTGCAGTAACTTCAATACCTTCCTCACAAATATGCATAATGATGATGAAATAGCACATAATTTAGAACATCATGTAGAGATGACACTTAATCCTCCCATGATTAAACATAATTTCCTAGAGATCTCTATAATGATGAAGCCATTTGCTCACTTTAACAAAGTGCTATAATTAATCGGAAATGATGATCAAACAAGTACCATAGGCCCTGATCTCTAAGATCCATGTTGACACCCTCTGAAAGGACTGACTAATGGAGCTATCTTTCCCATTTATCGAACTCATCCTTAACACATCATTTCCTTTTGGATGAGATCCCTAATATTTAAAGGGATATGATCAATTTGGTGCCAACATCACCAATTTGAAAATTGTTAGCTGAGATTGGCATAGGCATCGGCTACACTGTTGCCCTCCCTACAAATATGTGAAATGTATACCCTAGTAAAGTTCTATAGGAGAATTTGTATGTCCCTAATGATATATTTTATCTTAATACCCACATTCAATACTTTGTTAAACACATCGATAACAATTTTAGAGTCCCCCTGGATACTCAAATTCCTAATACCAAAGGATATAGCCAATTTTATCCCCCATAGAAGAGTAGTTGCTTTAGCATAATTATTGCTCTGGTAGCCTATTCCAATATCATAGACAATAATCATCTACCCTTTGTCATTTATTATAATCCCTCCTCCACTGGCTTTGCCATCAGACTTAGAGGCCCCATCAAAGTTATGTTTCCACCAGTTAGCCTTGAGGGGATTCCATCTAGTATTAAGTCTCTGTAATATTTTGGAATTATCATGAGCAGGGATATGATTTAAGACCTTCCATTTAGCCATAATTTGTTCTTCTTCATGAGTTAGAGGTTTCTCTATAGTGTGAGTATACACAATAGTGACACTTTCCAATAGAGTCTTAGCAAAAGTATGGAAAACCTGAGAGGAATCTCTAGCAGTATCCCTAAAAATTCTATGGTTGGGTTCTTTCCATAAAATCTAGCTCAAATAGGGTAGAGTTTGGTTCCATAACTCAAGGAGCTAGGGATGAGAAAAGGTAGGGTTCCAACTGATAATTATTTCCTTAAGGTCAGAGTTATAGACCCACTGAATGCCAAAATTATTTAGGATTATGTCCCAAAGTTCCTGGGCAAAATCATAGTGTATGAAAAGATGAGAAATAGTTTCCTCCTTTGAGCAACACAAATAACATGTATTGACTAGGGTAAATCCTCTCTTCTGAAGGTTGTCTTGGGTTAAAATTTTTGTTATGAGCAGTTGACCACCAAAACATGTTGATTTTTGGTATAAGTTTATGGTTCCAATTTTTTTTCCATATCTCCTTATTCTGAGCCTCAAGAATCAACAAATGATAAGTAGACTTGGCAAAGAACCAGCCATTCTTATCTGGCCACTAGTAGTGTTCATCTTCTCATGAGAAGAGAGGCATTCTAGCCCCCTAAATTAACTATTAAACATCTATAACTCTAGGGGAGAGATCAGGCTGATGAGCACAATAATCCAATAGATTTTTCTAGCTCTTAATACCATTATTATTAACCATGTAATCATAGACGCTCTCTTCAAAAACCTGAGTAATAATATTATCAATTTCTCCATAATCTCCCTATGTAATAAGAGCCTTATCCTTTACCCAAATGTCATTCTAGAATTTAATACATTTGTCATTTCCCAATTTCCATCTAATCCCTTGCTTAAGAAGACTTCTACTTTTCAACATTTTATTCCATATCTAGACCCCCGAGGTAGCCCTACCTATTGGAGAAAGTTGGGATAATCAGTACTATGCATATATTTGGCATTCATGATTTCCCCCAAATCAATATGTTTATGAATCAGATTCTAGTTGATTTTGGCGAGAAGGGTTTTGTTCATGCTCTTGATGGTTCTAATATTGAGGCCACCATGTGATTTTAGAAGACACACTTTTTCCCAACTAACCAAAGACATTTTCTATTTATCTTCCAGTCCTGTCCATAAAATTTTCTTTGAATATATTCCAATTTGATAGCAAAGTATGTAGGTATTTTAAAGAGGGACAAGAATTAAGTAGGAATCCTTTGTAGAGAGGCCTGCAGAAGCTACAGTTTGCCTATACTATTGAGTAGTTTCCCTTTCCAACCAAGCAGTTTCCTCTGATTTCTTTCCAATATTCCATTCTACAACCCTGGAGATACCTCTTTAACCATAAGGGGGAGGCCCAAATAGGTAGTTGGTAGATCATCTTTAGCATAGTCCAGGATGTTAATAATTTTTTACCTAAGGTCATTAAGATTATTAAAGAAGTACACATTGCTCTTTTAGAGATTTATGCTTTGCCCAGAATCTATGGAATAGTTTTTTTAAATATTCTTCCATCTCTGAGCTTCAATCACTAAAGAGATGCCAAAAAGAATGGTATCATCAATGAACTGTTGCATAGCCATAAGGGGAGGGAGGAAGCAAGTTTGATGCCCTCTAGATGTTTAGAGACTATATTATCTTATATGTATCTTGTAAGTGCCTCTGCCATTATGATGAACAAGTAAGTGGAAATAGGGTCCCCATGGCAGATTCCTCTCAAAGAAGAGAAGAAACCTCTAGGGACCCCATTAACTAAGACCAAACATTTAGCAAAAGAAACATCATTCCATACGAGGTGAGACATTTTATCATTAAACCCAAACTTCTTGATGACTTGAAATAGAAAAGTCCATGAAACCATATCATATGCTTTAAAAATGTCTAACTTAAGAGCCATACCAAGGATTCTACTCTTATCCATGGAATGGATAGTTTTATGAGTGGAGATCACAACATAAAGAATTTTCCAACCTGAGACAAATCCTTTTTGAGTAGGGGAAATAATTTTGTCTAAGAAAGGTTGGATTCTCATAAACAACACTTTAGTGCAAAGCATATAAATAGTATTTAACAGACTAATAGGTCTAAATTCTAAAAGGTGTGTGGGCTTCAACCTTTTAGGAATTAGAGCAATAAAAGTATTATTAGCCTATTTTAAAAGTTTACCAATTTTGAAGAAGTCACGAACAACAATAGTAAGTTCCATTCCCACTATATCCCAATATTCCTAGAAGAAAATAAGAGGGAAGCCATCATGACCAAGAGATTTGAAGGAACCCATAGAGAAAGCATATACTTTCTCCTCATATATAGGCCTTAACATCTCCAAGTTGTCTTCTTCAGTTATCAAACATGGTATTTTATCAATGAATTGATTCATAGTTCCTACATTTCCATCCTCATTAGTTTGTTCTGTCAACAAATTATGGAATAAAATCCTAGCTTGTTCCCCTATCTCATTATATTCAATTATAATATTTCCATTTTCCAAACATTACTCCATTATGGAGTTATCCTTCCTGTGTTTCATGGCTAAAAGATGAAAGAAGGTTGTGTTCCTGTCTCCCTCTTCGAGCCACTGAATTCTAGATTTTTGTTTCCAAAAAACCTCTTCTCTATCCATAAGATTCTTCCAGTTAGAAATTAGAACATTCTCTTCTTTATAAGTATCTTCTAAAACATCTCTTTGGGCAATCCGCTACTAGGTATGTGCAAATTTTCTGGCTATGTTTTTCTTCTGATAAAAAACATAACCAAAGCTATATCTATTCCATCCATGTACTTCCTATTTGATATGCTGAATTTTTTTGACTAATCTAAACATAGGAGTGCCGTGGATATGAATTTACCACCATTGAGCCACCAATTGTCTGAAATATTTATTTTTAATCCACATGGCTTCAAATCAAAAAGGAAAAGGACCACATTGGCTCTGGTCTTTCCAGTTGAGGAAGATATGGCAATGATCGGAATAGTTCTAGGAAAAGCCTACAGATGCATATTATGATAATCATCCTAGTTACTAGAAATAAGAAATTTGTTTAATTTAACTTGGCTCATCTGGTTTCCCCTTATTCTATTAGACCAGGTGAAATTTTGATTTTGCAATTCTACATCCAACAATTCTCAATCATTTATAAACTCCACAAAGTCAAACATACTATTAGATTAATCAATAGTCCCACCATATTTTTCATAAGGATATAATAGAGTGTTAAATTCACCAGTCAACATCCATCTAGTGTGCAGGGTGTTAGTCCTAAAACTACTCAAATCAGTGCACAAATTTTGCCTCAAAGCTCTATTATTTGGGCCATAGATATTGACCAATGACTAGTTTAAGGAAGACAAAGTGAATTTAATGATCACAAAATGCTTATGTAACTATGGTATTATTGATTATTATAATTATCCTTATTTATAAGTGTTCACATTTAAATCAACTCATTGCAATTGAAATACAATGTCATTCTAGGTTATTCATGCTTATGGTGCATAATTTCATTTTTCTATACTAATAACCAAGTGATTTGTATTCCAAGTCAGACATTCAATGATATATATATATATATATATATATATATATATAACAGCTCTCAATTCACCATACCTAACACAAGACTCTATACAAGATGTGCATCTCTTGGCTTATACTATGAGTCTAATTGAATAGTGGTATTTCCTTCTATTTTTCATTCCTCATTCCATTTTCTCCCACTTCTAAGCTAACTACATTGGCTAGAGATCCATCTAAATATAGAGGAAATTATTATATATTTGACGTATCTTATGTCATATTAGCCATCCTTATTCTTATATCATCTCTTTCATCACTTTGTACATCCTTGTATGCTTTATGTTTTGTGGCTTCTTCAGTCATTAGACCCTCACATCTAAATTTGTGCCTACTCATATTTAATCTATGCATTAGTTTATGTGATTGAGATATGATTTCCAATTTTCCCTATTGTGGCACAACATTTAGATCAATCACCAATCTAATCTACCCTACTAGGTACAATTAATTATCAGTGATCAAAATCATCCCTACTACGAAAAAATTAATTTATCAACCAATCAAATATGCTCTATTAGGGAACATTATTAATTCATTTACCTCCTTTCTCTAGAGTAATGATATCATGTTTCTTCTAATTCCAAGCTCTATAGGGTTTTCCTCATTTTGGAAATTTTAAAGTATGTAACTTATTTCAAGATTGATCATTCCTTAAGTGTGCAACTTTCACCCTATTTTGGGTATGTTAAAGTGTCTCACTTATGTTTTAAGATTGCATTCTTGCCACTTCCCCTTGCCTTAGGGCCCATTATATTCTATACTATTTTTATCATTGAGAATAAATGCATGTAATCATTAGCTCATATAGATATAATCTCATCCATGGGTAATTTCACTCTTTCTCTCTTTTTGAAAGTCTATCCCTTTCTTTCATCCTCATATGTCCTCTTGGTGGGTCATCATGGGTCATTTAATTCATACTTATTCTTGAAAAATATTTTATTATTTGAAAATATTTCCATTCAACCGAATGTCTCATCATGCCTTCTCAAATAGTGGAAAAATATAGACATCTAATTTCTATCACCATTATGCTAAAATTGTCAATCTTACTCAAAATTTTGTGACAATGCACAATTTGGGACAAAATCACTAAAATGTGCTAAATGGTTTTATCTTGTCACATACAAGTGTCAATTTAGGCTAATGTATCCCTGGATGGGGAAATGCATTTTATGTGATTATTAGCTTTTCTCAAATCATTTTGAGTCAAAATGGTGAGAATGCAATTTGACGCTTTGAGCTACTAAATTCTTGTAATTCGAAAGCACATGACACATGCATGTGTTATTTCACATACATAATGATCTAAATGGGTAATTGGTCCATACATAACTAACACCCTATTATAATTATACTCTAGTTAAATTATGACTCAAAAAATTGACATTTAGACTAGTTTGATTAAGTGAACAACCAATTTCTAAAAATTTATAAATAATTAATTAAAATCACTTAATCAAAATTAAACAAAATCAAGGGTTTAAGTGGAAAATGCATGAAAGTTATTGAAGATATATTAATTGGAAATTCATTTATAAGATCTACATAATCAATTGACATCATCAATGGGGTGGCATCCATAGGCCATAAATGGAATAAATATCTAGTTTAAGCTCTCACATGTCTCATTAATGCCCCTTTATTCCAAATATTAATGGGAATATTTATGGATTCAGCCTCTGAAGTTGAATTGACTCATGGCCACACATTTTGATCTCAATATGGATGATCATGGTTGTTCTCATCATTTCCAAAAATATATAAATACAAGCGTCCTCATTCATCCTTTCAATCTATTTTTGTGTATATTATTATGATAAATTTTAAATAATATAGATTAAACCATTGGAATAAACTAATAAATGTAATAAGCCTAATTCATTGGTTCATTGAGAGATGATGGAGGAGCAAGCCACTCATCATTGATAAAGACTTTGAGTACCAAATTAGGGGACAATCACATTTTTTTATCTATACTTGGAGGAGGGATGATCTAGGGAAGGTTTGATGTTGGATTACTTCATTCAATATATCTTAAATTTCAATTAAAAAATCCCATGAGGGAGTTCATTTAGTGGGTTATGTTCTTTGTGTTATTTTGTTTTCACTTGACTAATGCATGATCTAACTCATTTTGGATTCTTACTCTACACAATGTCTAGGTAGATATAAAAATAATGTACATAGTATGTGATCACATTAATTAAAAATATGCATGATGTGAATCATGGAAATGTATATATATTAGTATTACAATCTAAACAAATAACCAATCCCACACACAAGGGAACTCAAAATTAAATAAAAATACAATGGTCTAAGGAGACCTCAAATAAGGGGCATGTTCAAATGTCACACAATCGAAGGGACATGATGTAGTAAAAATATCTACAAGGTAAATAATGAATTATTCCAATGTCAGAATAGGCAAACAAAGGTAGGGGTCAATAATCAATGGAATATATTTAATTGATTGAAAAATAAATACTAAATAAGAAACTCAAGTAAGTTCATAAATATAAATCATGGAACACAATCAATGTACATAAACCTACCATAGTAGTCACTCGAAATATGTGGTACCAAGAAAACATTAAGTACATGACATGTCAAGTCTATTTTCAAAGATATAAGCATGGATAAAGTCAAGTGTAAGTATATAAGGTCAAACATGATAATTTAAAATGATCATAAAATGATATAACCTAGGTGTATCATGATCAAAGAAGTAGATTCCCCTAATTTCAATATGACATGAGAAGAGGGAAAGTCTAACATCTGAAAGGGAATACAACATGTGTTTGAGTATGCCTATATGACACTCAAATGATGCATGAAAATATAGATAATATTATATATACCAACATGGAACTAACATCAAGGAGACAATAGAACATGTAAATGCAAAAAATATATTTTTAGATTTTACCATTTTTTTTATTTTTTCTTATTTTTGAAATATCTAATATGTGTAACCTTATGTTGGATCATTTTCATTGTTAGGATCATGACTACAAATATAAAAATGTTTCATGAATTGTTACTCCTCATGATTTAATTTTTAAATAGAAGGTAAATTTCCATCATGTGTTATATGGATCAATTTTTCATGAGGAAAAGAGATGCCTTGTTGATTTTCATCAATTTTTGCTCCCATTCGATATAACCAAAGAGTTTCTACTATGAATTCACATTGATATTTTTGTATCATAACCCATACCCTTTTTTGAATCATTTTAGGACCACAAGTAATTATTATTATTATTATTATTATTATTATTATTATTATTATTATTATTATTATTATTTTCCCAAGGAGTATTTCCAAGTTAATTTATGTTTTAGGTATTTTAGATCAAATTTGAGTTGTTTCAACTATCTTACATTTCAAGTAATCTTTGATTATGTAGGATCAACATGGTTGTGCCAAAAATAAGGACCACCCATGAATAATGTGATTTTAATATCTTGATATCATGGATGATTTTTATTTTTTTAGCTTTAAGTTCATCCTCCTTGGAAATATTGATATCATGGTTGTTTGTAAATGAACATGCATATATATACACAGCCCAATATAATAAATCAAAAGAAATAAAAAGATTATGTATTTATATTTCATTAAGTGGATAAATAACTCCCATAATAAACACAAATTATATTTCCAAATATGAAGGGATATAATTTAAGGAATATAAAACATATTTGAATCTTATAATAGTATTGAATAGGTTCATATTCATTTTGAGCCAATACTTGCAAATGTTTCAATGGTAACTTTGGGAAATTTATGTTTATGAAAATGCATTAAAAATATATCCTCAAGTTTGTTTGAATAATTATAGAGACCCATCAGGGAAGCTATAAAATTAGTCAAGAATTCCTTAGTTAATATCTTATGAAAATGTTTTAACAAATGCCCATCCCTTACCCACTGGCCAGAAGAGTGCATATTGTTTCAAATCATTTGTAGGATCTTACTTGCCATCAAACATAGATAATAAAGGTATAATAAATTCTTAAGGATATATATGTTCAAAGACTTTTATGGTAATGGATTAATCCACCAAGATATTATCATGGAATTTTTCCTCGTGAGGAAATTTTCAATTTTATCGTAACCATTTGATATTGAAGATCATATATGTTATTCATCATTGATAGAGTATTGATTAAAGAGCCTGCTATAGAGTTCTAAAATTTTAATCCATGCGACACATAGGCATATAATCATCTCCATGAATAACAAGTGCACATTGATTGTCATTAAATTTTGGACACTTTTGTATTTCATATGGAAATTTTAGAATATCTTATATTTTCATATTTTTTAAAGGTTCATCTACCTTTGGTAATGATATAAAAAATAAAATTTGAGGTAGGTTTGGTAAAGTACCTTATATTAGAACATTGGGGGATTTTTCCACTTTAAGCTTGTAATGCACTCTTACTTTCGATGGTTTAACATTTTTGGGAAAAGAGTCCATGATGTCTCTATTTAATTTTTAAAATTTTGAATATGAAATGAAGGAAAAAGAGAATAATCACCCTAAATTAGAGTGATATTATTGGGAAATGTTTTTTAGGAATTAAAACATTTAAACCACATTTAATATTACCATAAATCAAATATAAATTATGTAATAACATGCATCATAGAAACATTCCTTAATTCACCATTATTATGAAAGCATAAATGAGAGAATAAGATAATACCACAAATAACATAGATCTAACATGGTTCACCCAATGTGGGCTACATCAACCAAGAAATTTCTTAATATAAACTATAATCAAAACACAAGACTACAATGAACTCTCACAGAGATAGAAAAAATATCCTATATAAAATGCTACACAAAATATTGCACCTTCACCTTCACCTACATAATGTTGTATCCCACAAGTTGATAAACCACACCCTATAATGAACACCTAAACTTTTATAAAACACCTAAACTTTAACTTTTATCCTCAAAGCCACACCTTGAAAATAAGCCATCAACCTCTAAACGCCACACCACAACTTGCATATATAGAAAATGAAGGAAAATCAACAAAAGGAGGAGAAATGTATAATGCTTATCCAAGATAATCATTATCTAACATGTGACAACCCTCATCCACCTAATAAATCTCATCAAAAATCTCATATATGAAGTAACATGCCAAGATTAGGTCTCCACCTTTCAAGAGCACATTTACCAACACCACATGATCACAACCAACTCCTTGTAACAAGAAGGGCATCCCATTTTATAAAAAAATAAATACCTCCCTAAGATCAAAGAAGTCAACATGGGAAAACGCATCTAACAACTAACTCCAAAAAATATGGAAACATAGAAATTAGAAAATATAGGAATTATCCACTCACATGTCAAGTAAGGTTCCACAAAAGGTGGAGTAGAGAAAAATATGCTCCCCACATTATTGGAGCTCTCTAGTCCACCTAAATATTCTCCTAAGGTCATGTGATAGACCCAAAGTTTTCCACACTCAATAACCTCCCACTTGGAGACTTTTTCTCCTAAACAAAATTTATCACTGCTCCATGACCACTAAGGCCAACCAAATCTAAACATAGTCTCAGCTTGTCGAATTTGACCACCTTGGTAATCATATCCATAGGATTATAGCTATTATAAATATTCTCTAGCTTCACTAATTTATCATCCAAATTTGTCCTGATGAAGTGATAACATAATTGAATGTGTCTCATCCTTAAGTGGAAAGCAAAGTTTTTTACTAAATAAATATCACTCTAACTATCACTGTGTAGTCTCTCAACTTCCTTATCATGCACCAAATCTCAAAGAAACTTATATAACCAAATCATCTCCTTTATAGCCTCTGTGGTACCAATATACTCTACCTTTGTGGTTAACAAAACCATAACCTTTTATATCCTAAAAATACAACTAACCATTTTATCTCTAATAGTAAGTATATAACTTATTATACTTCTCCTACTATCAATATCCTCTACCATATCTGAGCCCACATAACCATGCAAAGTGGTATCTAATCCACCATAACATAATGTAACATCCATGGTTCCTCTCAAAATTGAGGAATCCATTTCACTGATTATCAATACTAATAACCTGGATTACTCATATACCTACTCATGACTCTCACTACTTGGGAAATATAATTAAGGATCCATGTGTTCCTAATATACATATTAACTTGAACACAACCTTTCCCTACTATCTCACATGGTTCATCATCACCAATATAAACATTTCTTAAATTCTCTTGAATATAATTAGTAAAATAATGCCTATGTGGGGTAGCATGAAAAGAAGCCCTTGAATCTAAAACTCAAGACTCTAAAAGATAATCCATACAAAAATTTAAGGCATCCTAAAATGATTTACCTAATTTCAAATTTACCTCATTCATTTCATCCTTTTTGTAATTATTATCCTGAAGTCACCAACAATCCTTCTTTGAGTGTCCACTCTTCCCACAATGCTATCATATCATCTTGGATTTAGATCTAGACTTAGATGTACCTTGTAACTTTCCACAGTTTCTTTTGATCTTATACTTTTCCCTCCCTCAAGTACCAATGGATAAATAATTACTTGAAGATGATTCACCAGTTATTTTTCCTCACATCTCCTCACTAAGAATCACACCTACAACATCCTTAAAATTCAATCTTTTCTTGGAAAGAACTACATTACTCATAGCCATAATCAAAATATCCCAACAATCAGGAAAATAAAATAATATTATAAAATATCTAATTTCATCATCAAACTTAATTCCAAATAAAGTGAGCATACTTACAATCATATTAAAATCATTTAGATGATTATCAATTGAACCATTCTCAAACATTTTCATGTTAAACAATCTTTTCATAAGAATTTTTTTTATTATAATATGAAGGTTTCTCATATAAATTTCCAATTTTATCCATGAGATCTTTTGTGGTTTTCTCATCAAAAATATTATATGCAACATAATATTTAAGGCATAACCAAATGTCTCCTAATGGCGTCCTATCAAGTAGTGACCAATCCTCATCACTCATACTTACAAGTTGTTCTACTTTCCCCTTCAAGGGGAGTTGTAGGTATTTTTTATATTGGTAATCCTCCATTTGGATTTTACTTAAACCAAAATGTTTACCATCAAACTTCTCAACTCTGAATCTGATCTCTTCTCCCATAGCTCCCACTCAAGTTAATAGCTTTCTTGTGATTTACCACTTCAAAAAAACACACAACTAATGGATATGATATGAATTATTAGGAATTAAAACATTTAAAATAGATTTAATATGAACATAAGTTAGATCTAAATAATGAAATATCATGCATCATGAAAACAATCCTTAATTCACCATTATTATGAAAGAATAAAGGAGAGAATAAGATGATAAAAAATATAATATAGATCTAATGTGGTTCACCCAATGAGAGCTACATCCACCAAGAAAGTTCTCAATATAAATTTTAATCAAAACACAAGAATATAATGAACTTTCATAGAGATAGAAAAAATATCATATAAAAAAATTTGGACAAAATTTTGCACTTTCACCTGCACCTACACAATGTTGTATCTCATAAGTTGCTAAACCACACCCTGTAATGAACACCTACACTTGGTAAAAACACCTACAACTTGACTTTGATCCTCAAATCCACACTATGAAAAGAAACCATCAACCTCAAATGACCACACCACACCCTACACACACACACACTCATTGACACACACACTCATGCGCACGCACACACACACACACACACACACACACACACACACACACACACACACACACACACACACACACAAAATGAAGGAAAATCCATAAAATGAGGAGAAATATGCAATGTTTATCCAAGATAAGCATTAACCAAGATGTGGCAACCATCCTCCCCCTTAACAAGCTCATCCATGAAATAACATGCCAAGATTGGGTCTCCATCTTTCAAGGGCACATTTACCAACACCATGTGATCACAACCAATTAATTTTAACAAAGAAGGAAAGCCATTTTCCAAAAAAACAACTAGCTCCCTAAGATTGAATAAGTCAACATGGGAAAGGAATCTAAAAACTAACTCTATAAAATATGGAAACATATAAATTATAAAATATAAGGAATGTTCCAATCCCATATGGATCAAGACTCCACAAAAGGTAGAGTAGGGAAAACTGCACTCCCCACATACTTGGATCTCTCTAGGCTCCCAAAATATTCTCCTAGGGTCATTTGATAGTCCTAAAGGGCTCCACACTCAATAATGTTGGAATCATAGTAGTTTGATTCAATGTACTTGTAATAAAAATTTTATTGTAAATAATTTCTAAATCAGCCATGATATCCTCATGGATTTTTTAAAAGTTATCATGATCAAATGAAGGTATATTTTTCTCATGTATGGCTAATTTGGTTGTATAAGGTAATTGAAAATGTTGTTTATCTTCTAAAAATTTGTTCAACTCAGCTCTTCGGATAATGGTGGCATGAACCTAATTTGATGGATGATATCCACAACTATTCAAATATTTGAGATGACATGCTTGTGCATTTTTTAATAAATAATGATAATTAATTTTTACTCCTTTATTTATAGACAATTGGATAGTTTTATGATCATATTAATCATAATGATCTATATCATCCATGATGATATAAATAAAGTAAAAAAATACTAGGCAAAAATGTGAAGAACATCAATTTAATATAGATATGTTAGGTTCACCATATGTTTAACCCTAAATTTATATGGGTCAATATAGTATAGGGTTAATAATATATAAATGAGTAAGGAAAATGATGACAAAAAATATATATAATAGGCCAATTAATTTTCAAACTCAAATAAATAATATTTTGAACTTAAGTGTTGAGATAAGTTAAAAATAAAAATTAGAGCTACTGATTGATATTGAAATGAATTAAAAATACTAATTATTAGTTGGTTTATTGTGCTAATTGAAATTTAATATGAAATAATATGGAGGTAGACTAGATCTATATTTTTTATCAATCATCAGATTATAAAAAAGTATATTATATAGCCTTAGATGTTTGTATCAAAATTAGATAGTTACATCGATGTTGGTGTATGAGTTAAATGCAGGTGTATAATATTGAATTTTAACTATATCTGAGTGTTAACATGTGGAACCTTATATTTTTCCCATTACCTTTTCTCTGGTGTGTTCATATGTCTTTTACATATTGTCATTGTTTATCAAATGATCAAACCCTAACTTCCTCATCCTTGTAGTGACTATGTAAAAATTTGGTTATTGGGCACACAATGTCAACTTTCCCCAAGGATTCCTCTTTAAATTAGTTGTTTCCTTCATAGAAAATACTTTAGATAGGGCCTTAGACTTATGTATTTTTCACCTACATCTTGGCTTGTGTGTGCATAAAGATACAATGTGTGAT
Source organism: Torreya grandis (assembly GCA_037957365.1). Taxonomy (NCBI): domain Eukaryota; kingdom Viridiplantae; phylum Streptophyta; class Pinopsida; order Cupressales; family Taxaceae; genus Torreya; species Torreya grandis. The sequence continues at coordinate 370,691 of JARHVA010002600.1, forward strand.
AAACAAGTACATAGAGTGACTTAGTTTGTAACTTGTAAAATATGGATCATGGAATTATCCTTAGATATTTAAGACCTAGATATGGGTTATCCATATGATTTATATTTAAATAGGAAATAATAGTGAAGATTTTGTCATTTGAATGCTTGATTTAGTGCCTTTGGTAGGTTATTTTTTAAGTTTCTAAATCTATGCTAGGTGAGTAATGAATGAGAATTGATCTTGTATATATACCAATCCTTCATGTAGATATATCAAATTAAAGTACCTATGTTTCCCATAAGGATAAGCTATAATTTAAAATTTTATGACTTTATCATAATTGAAAATTAGTTTGGCATAAGACACCAGTGTCAATGTAGGTGTCCAACAAGGATGCCAGTGTCTAGGAAGCTATAAAAAAAGGCACAAGTCCAAAACTTGTAGAGGATCATAATAAGATATATATAGCATTTTTCCTAATGCATATTGCCTAATAATTATAGTAACATATGGTCAAACTGAGAGATAAACAATAGACACAAGAGATTTTTGATGTGATCCTCTTATCAAGAGGAAGGTCTTAGAACTAATGGTTACAACCATGATAAGTACTTCCCAACTATATAAGACTGATGTGTTATATAATTCAGATTTAGTCTATACACTGTCATAATATTAATAGTATCATGCCTTTTTTACTATTTTCAAAATCAGACCTTCCCTTATTCATTAGATAAACATCAATTAATATCTCTCAGGTTTCAATCCTTAAAGTTAATTTTTATTTACTTTTGTCTATTTTATAGAAATATATATGGAATTTTATTACATTACTTAGCACATGGTCAAACTTAGAAAGTACTCAAAATTTATCGTAAGGTATTTATGGTGGACATTTCATGACAAAAACTATTACTTATAAAATCATGTGTGTTGGATACTATCATCTAACTCTTTTCAAATATCCCTTTAACGTAGATCATTTATACATTTCCAATTGTTTAAAGAAGAGATAAGATTACTATAATACTTTGAACTATATTAATTAAAGATAAACCTCATACAAAATGGGATGTATATTTCATTTCTAATATTCATCCTCCATCTTCAATTGGTTATAGATATAACTTAACTTTTACTGACTATTTTATGAAATGCATTGAAGTTATAGCTCTTAAAAGTTATGTTATTTATGAATTTATCTATTTGTTAAAAAAAAAATCATGATTTGGAGTAACTTATGAAATAATTTTACATAATGTTCTCTAAATTATTTCAAATATTTATTTTTAATTATTACAAATTTATTCTATTATCTTTATCCAATCATCTAAATATTACAATCAAGACAATGGACAAGCTAAATCAACTAATTGTTTTTATTTCTATCATGAATTAAATCATGTGTGAAAATAAATGAAATTAGAATTTTAAATTATTTTAAAAATTATATTTTATCAAACAATGGTTAAATTTACAATTGGTTATTTGCCTATTATGCTTTCTTATGGTTTTGAAGACACTATGCCAATTGAATAATAGATTACTTCAGCAATTTTGATCTTGAATATTCATTTCAAAAAAAAATTATATGATACAATAGAGATAGAATGATCTCTTATCACTATATGAAATATAGGATGTAGCTCAACAAAAATTTGAAAAATGTAATGAAAAACTCAAATCGTTATCAAGAACATATCTAAAAATACATTCAAGATTGATGATTTAGTCTTAAATTGGGACAAAGTTCATGAATAAATTAGAAAAAAGCATAAATTTGATTCATTATGATTACGATAATATAAAATAGTTATTATTTATGGAAGAAATGCTTTCCATTTGTAATATTTAAATGATAATTATCCACATAACTTAGTTAATGGCCATCACTTGAAGTTATTTCATTCGTAATGTTTTTGCTTTTTTTCAATTTTGGTTTATTTTATTTCTATTATTTTCTATTTTATTTGAATTTTTTCTTTGTGATTTTAGTGAAGTTCAATTTCTCCAGTAAAATATGAAGTATTATTCATGTAGGACAAATATGATAATACATCATATAACTATAAGTATTATCTAGTATTAAATTTTAACATTCTTAGATAAATTATATTAATCTTTTATAAATTAATAGTATTTAAATTATGTTATTTAAAATCAGTTATTTATTTTAGATTAAATTTTCTAAGGTTTTTGTAATGATACACATATATATTAAACTTCATAGTATTTTTAATTTTCATTCTTTGTTCCTCATTAATTGAACAAACCATCTTATTATGAAAAATATTTCAAAGAGTTCATAATTAATTGCCTAGGAAACATTTTACATGATTTAAATCCTAAGTTTTAAAAGTTGTAAATTTAATTTTAGTCCACCTACATACATGAAACTTCCATCAAGGTCACCAATTTTATCATAAAATTTAGTACCCTATCGAAATAATAATGTTTTAATATATGTTATACATAGTTTGTCATACCATAATTCTCAAAATAACAAGGTAGAAGTCAACTTGATTTAAAATATTTATTATCATTTTTTATTATTATTATTTATCATATTTGATATTATTAATTTAAATTTAAGGTTATTCTTGTAGTATGATCATTAATATATATTCATAATGGTAAATATAACTTATTACAAATTGTGATGTGAGTCAAATAAAATGGATCATGAAACATGTACCAGATCACATAACAATATAAATAAATTATTTCGTGATATTTGGTAACATGTATTGTCTTTATAATAAATTTTTTTTATCTATGTTTATTCATATTTATAGCACAATCATTTACACTTGAATTTAAAAGAGTCTTAATACATTTATTGTCTATTAAGGATGAAAATAAAAGTTATCACCTTAGAAAATAATGTGTGACTTGATGTTCTAATTTTCACTAGAATTAAAATATAGTAAAAATTAAATTCTTCTTAGAATTCTACATAATATAAGTTAAAGTCTATGCACTTATTTATAAGACCATATCCTTCCCATTATTTGATGCACAATTGTATCAATATGCAATAAACTTTTTGAAAATACTATATGATAATGTTGAATATATTATTATTTAAGTTTAATCCATGTTCATATAAGTTTTAAACATTAGGTAAATATGTATATTTTTTTTATAAAACATTGATATGTTTTTTCATGCCTCATAAATATGTGAATTAGTGAAATTTGGTAGAATGTGATAAATTTTAGGTATATAGTAAAGCTATAAACTATAATGGAATTATTTTAAACTTGAAACCTATAAAAGTTGGTGAAAATTCTAATCAATCTTAGTGGATTTAATGAATCCAATAGGAAATATTATATCACATTAAATATGTCATGGGTATTATCTTTTGAATGAAAAGCGTTTATTTATTTCATTTGGCATTTCTTTGTCAACCTTTGAGGATAATCAAAACTTTATCATTCGGTCTAGGGAGAGTTATGTTTGATGTTTTTACTCAAAACTTGACATGTTTCTAAGATATATAGGAATTATTTTGTCTAATATAATTAAATATTGATCATCAATATAGTTTTCAATTTTATAAGCTTGTGTTATGGGTATGTTTCTATTTCTTCTAGTGGTATTATCACGATATAAATCATTTTAATTTTCTTAGTTTGGTTACAGATATTAAGGTAGTTTTTAGTTCGATGAAAAATATTATTCTAGACATCTATTAAAAGGTTAAAACACATTATTTTTAAAATAATTAAACATGGTTATTATATAAAAAGTAAACATGGGATTTTTAAAATGTATACATGGTTATTTGTACTTTGTTGGGTGCATTTTTATGTTTGATTTTAACACATTTGTTGGTATTTTTTTTAGTATCGAAATAAATAGTCAATAGTTTTCATATTATGAAATACTAGGGTTTTATTGCATGGAATGAAGTGTAAAACATTTTTTTTTATGTTAAGTTCAAAGATAAAAATGTTTTTATGGATAAAAATATTTCAAATATTCATGGATTTTGAACTAGGTTCTATCCTTTTATTAAGGGAATATATAGGGGTCATGGTCTTATATCCCTTATAAAAAAGACAAAATGATAAAAAAAAAAAAAAAAAAAAAAGGTATGCTAAAAAATACATCAAAGCCCAAAATAAATAACGCAAGAAACTACTAAAAAACCAAAAGGACCCACAAAACAAAAATAAAAGATTAAGCCAAAGATTCAGTAGAATAATCCACCAAAGGCATAAGAATGGTAATGATATTTGAGATTTGCGTGGAGTTAGGATTAATTTTTCCTTTATTACTACCTCTGACATACACCATATGATTATTATTTCTTTTTATAGGACCTTACTAAGGAGTAACTAAATATGATATTTTACCCTTCTGAGCTCTACAAGTAGCTTTCTTGGCAAAAGCATGACATTTGGGAGACTCAAAATTATTTTTCCTCAAGGAATGAGTTTTTTTAGACCAAGTAATTCTAATTTAAAATTACTCACCTTATCCATCATCATTGAATACTTATGTTATAACTATTACATTTTATTTTCAAGCTTGAGGATGCCAATTTTGACTTGTCTTGGGGCCACCTTCGGGCATAGATGATTAGGTGAATATTTGGGAGATAAGCCATATCTTTGGACCAAATCCTCAAAAATAGTGATCAAGGGACCATAAACATTAGAAACATATTAATTTATAAGTAATTATGGACCCCAAAAAGATATACCTTGAGTAATAAGCAAATAAATTAAACCTTTATGTAAAATGTGTTTTTAGGAGCTACCTAACAGGATATAATACAACATTATAGTGAATTGAGGAGGAAAAAAGGAATTCTAATGATATATCCTTTGAAATGGTTTGGAATTAAAAAATGGCATGATTAAAGAGTGTTGAACTTACCTTCAATGATAATTTACTTCATCACCTACAAAAAAATCTCATCCACTGCATGAGAAGCTTAGTTTTGGGATAACCTTTCTTTTCTATGATCATTTTATCTTTAGTTTTGAAAAACCTTATGAAAAATTATTTATTTATAATTTTATTCTTAAATAGTTTTTCACATTTACACAACATCCCTAAAATTATGTTAATCATCTTGTCTATGACATTGATGTCGAGACCACTCATTTTAACTTTTCTCTCCTTCCATCCAAAATTAATGTATTTGAAATATTACATAATCCAATTTTGAAATTTTTCACATAAACACCATGAGCCCAAATTTATTAAATATCCTCCACATAATATGGTATTTCATGATTTTAACACAAAAAATTAACTCTCTTCTATCTATGTCACCACCTATATTTGAGTTTTTTAGAGGAGTCAAGATAAAGTGATAGACTATAATGTAAACTATTAAAAAAAAAGTTAGGAAAAACTCACCTGGAATGAGTGGAGATTACTCTCAAATAAATTAAAATATTTTAATCATGATGATTATAATAAATCCTACTCTAAAATGGAATGCACCATCATTTACAAGGACATATTGCCAGCTGGATCAAAGGTGACATGTTAGAGCAACATAGACAAATTTATTAGCTTAGGTCGATGGTTCATCAAATTAAATTTTATTATTGTGAGAATATGGGAAAAAATTATATTTAAATAATAATATTATTATAATTCCCCATTACTAATGGCCATGTTGGTGAATCCATCAACAACCTTATTTCCTTCTCTAAATGTATGAATACAAGAATACTTTGAGAACCTAGATTGTATTAATTTTACATCCTCCATCATTTGTATAATAGTCCATGACACTATGAATTTGTTTAATAAGTATTTTATGATGTTTATATAATCAAATTCAACCACTAATCTATCAATTTTCAAGTGTGAATCCAATTGGATACCCTAGGTTGTAACCTTAGATTCAGCCATTTGACTAGTTTGGAAACCCATTGGTGTACATAAAATACCACCATATTCCCCCTAAAAATATCTAATGATTCCACCACCATATAGTAAACTTGTATTTCCTTTTTAAGCTCCATCAAAATTACATTTCAGCCAACCAAGTGGAGGAATTCTCCATTTAAATTGAATTTTATTTGGTTTTTAATCTACCTTTTTGTGGAGGTTGAGCTTATAATTTTTTATAATATCTAATTTCTCCTAATATGGGTGAAAATCCTCATTGGGTATGAAATGTATCTATTTTTTTGTAATGTTTGAGATCATATGATTGACAATTGATTTTATATTAGGCTTGGTGTTTTCAAAAACACTAGCATTCCTCATCTTCCATATTATCCAAAAGAAATGAGGAAGTACAATCTTCCACAAAAATATAAGGGTGGGATTCTTTCAGGGAGGGACCTATTATTGGATTAGATGTAAGATTAAATCTGATCTAACCTAGCTAGATTTAAATTATTAAAGTATAATATCCATCAGTTTAGAGGTAAAGAGGCAGCCCAACAAGAGTTGACTAGTGGTCTCAACGTCTTTCTTATTTAGAATACATCTATTGGGTATGGTGATAACTTCTTTTTTAGATATTTTAAATGGTAAGTAATTTATTCTAATATTTAAGACAAAATTATGTTGAAGTTTATAATAATATTCTTTATCCATTAATCTAGATAGTAAGAATAACACATAATGGGGTCTAACTCCTTGATGTATCTAGATCTGACGGAGTAGGAGCCACTCTCCTCAACATTCCAAATAAGATAATCTTGTTTTATAAATATTGGAATGTGGAATTTCTCCAAGGAAACATTTGAACCATCAAGTTGATCTTTGATTTCATTGTTTTCATTAATTATATTGTCCATCTTCCATGTTTGGACCCATTCCAAAAGGACCCAATAGTCCCTTACTTTGTTTCTACCCCGATTCTTGAAAACATTCCCTAAGACTTAACAAGGGTAGGTAGATTATAATAGGATCGATAACATTCAAGGGTCTTCTCATAAATTTATTGATTCTCCAATACTAATAATCCATTTATAACCTTTTTTAAGTAGGGGTTTACTCCCTTGTAGAGCTTTCAATAAAGATGGGACATTGAATATACCATCTTCTCTGAGAAAGTTTCCCCATTTCAAACCCTATAGATACTTATTTTTGATAATACACATCTATTAATTATTTTAAAATAGGAGTTTCCAAACCTTTTCAACTAGAAGGGGAATATTCATTATTTTTAGTCTCCTAAGTCCTAATCCCCCACTAAATTTTATGAGACATGCTTTTTACCAAGACATAAGAGGGAAATTGTATAAGAACATGGGTAAAAGTACATAATATAGATATGAATTTTTGGATGGAGTTCTTGATAAGTTAGATCTTACATGTATGAGTCAAAAAATTTTCTTTCCACCCTATAAGTTTCCTTTGCATTTTGTCAAGAAGGGGATTTCACAAATCAGGTTTTAATCTTCCACTGAAGAGTGGCTCACCCAAATAATTGGAAGAGAATTTTGAAAACTAACATCTAAGAATAGATGCCAATTTTCATTGAAGACCTTTAGAAACATTAATTAGTAAAGTAGAAATCTTCTCAAAGTTAATTTTTTGACTAGAGAATAATTCATAATCTTGAAGTGTGTTCCTCAAGGTTTGAACTTTAGAGATCGAAGCTTCTCGCATGATGAAAGTGATAGGACCTGGAAGCACAATTGATTACCATGTACAAGCAACTAAACACAGAATTTAACCAAAATCACAAGTAACTAGAATTTGGAAATAACACAGAATATGAGAGACAATACCCAATTGTATTAATACTCTTCCAAAAAGAAATTAAAATGAAGAGATGCCACACTCTTCCACACCTTACAGGCTTCCCACACAAAGTGTACAGTAATTCACTTTCAAGAGTTCACTCTCTTAATTACAGTCCCAACACACAACTCAAACACAGAGTTGGTGTTCACCTCTAACTAATCAGTATCACTACTACCAGTACCACCAGTCAGTATCACTACTGCTACTACACAAGTACTCCACGTACTCCACGACTAAGTATATATCGTACTCCAAGTAGATCTTCCCTAATCTTGCTACCTGATGTGTTTTTGATCTCCTTGATCTTGCTACCAGCTACAGATCAACTTGGTTTTAAAACACCTACAAACCTAGACCATGCACACACACACACACACACACACACACACACCTGCAAATCAATGATCTTACTTACCATGTAGATCTCTCTACACCCTAAATAACCCTTGTCCTTGCCTCACCAAGTCCTTATGATTCTCTAAACCAGTACCTCAGTGGATCTTCTACTAGAACTTGCACAACCTACAGCTCTACCCGATCATACACACTTGGCACCCCTATGGAACTAGGAGGAGCTACCCTTGATCTCTTCACTTTGAAGGAGCTAACCAAGCTCAACTCAACTAGCACACTTTACAATATAGCTCATGAGTCTATTATATAGATCCCATGCAAACAATAATTAGACATCCAATTAAAATAATTAGATTCATAGCTCAAGACTAAAATTAGCCTTTAACATGCAAACAATCAGTTCATTAACAAACTGTTCATGAAACTGACTGTTATGGAATTGCACAAGCGACTGACATCAGTCCCTATCTAGCTGGAGAGGACTAACGTCAGTCGATCCTGACCGATGTTAGTTGCTCTACTCACTAGATATGACCGACATTGGTTGATCAGACTGACATTAGTTGCTCTACAACTCAACAACCTCTCAACAACCTCCTCCATGTCTAAATCAGTGAAGCTTTTAGCTCCACAACCTAACAATCTCCCACTTGGAGATAAATAGCTACACTGTACCTATAACTATACACCATCTAATTTGTTTCCTAGATTGTATCCCTCTTCAAGCTCAATCTTGAAGACCAACCACCACATATCCTGTGGTGTAACTCCTGTCATCCAGGTAACCTACTGCATCCGCATCTACAAACCCATGTAGAAAAGAACTTGACCCTGCATAGCATGTCCAACTATTACTAGTCCCTCTCAAATACTCAAGAATCCACTTTCCCAGATTGGCCACAAACCTACTGACAACTCCCACTACTGGGGAAATATCAGTACACATGTACTCAACCTCATCATGTGATTGGCGACCTTGTTCTATGAACTATCCATCCATAGGTGTGCTGCCCGATTCTGCATCCTACACTACCTTCACACAATCATCTTGTGACAACATCAACTTGTGATCTTCCCTATCTCTAGGATTACTCATGCCAAATAATTTCACTCCTCCAAATTCTTCATGACACACCTCTAAACTAACTTTACCTTTAGCTCAGAAAAACCTTGTATGTGTAACCTTGTATGAAGCAAACACACAACATACAGTAATAGGATGATGTTGCAATCATCACCCACCTGGTAAAGAAACCACAATGGTTACAATGACATTAACTAAAGCCATGCTTTGTCATCCACCTGTCAAACCTATACCACTATCCTTGAGCTTCCTCAAGACCATATGACTTGGCCTTCCATCTCACATGTCCATTCTCTCTATTCTTTAACTAAGGAATCCATTCATATTTTAGTGCTTTCATACTAGCTGGTAACCCTACCAAATCTCCTATTTGGTTCTACATCCTAAGAATCAAATTTTTCATTCATGCCATGCCCCCACTATTTCTTGGATCCTTCCTGCTCTATAGTGAGCAATGAGTATAAAGAAGAGGAATAACAAATTTGAGGCTTACTTAACCTTTCAATCCTCCATATGGGCATTTGAGACTCCTTGACAGCTTGTTGTCTACCTAAAATCCATTCCAGTGACCGACCATGGTCACCACACAGTCTGCATCCGATCAATGTCGGTTCTATGTGATTATCCTAACTATCAATGCTGGTTTCTTAATCGATGTCGGTGTCTACCTATCACCAACATCAGTTCCCTGACTGATGTTGGTCTTACCTTACCTGACACCACTAGCTCTAGTCTACACATGACCAACATCGTTACCTATCTGTTTGATGCCAGTTCTTCCTTATCGATGCTGGTACCTATGTTCTCTTATGAGTGATGACTTTTTACCCTCAAGCTCTCTTTGGATCAAAACCCTATCCAAACTACCCTGCTCAGAGTTACTCAGCCTTCTCCACTAATCTCTGTCCATCATCTCCTCCATAAACACCAAGGCTTTCTAGTTCTTAAGTCTGTCAAAGACATATAGCTTCCTCTTAAGAACATGCATCTCCTTTTTGCTCATGTGACCAAGCCTATAAATCCACATCTTCACAATAGAAGAAGAATCAGTAATATAAGTAGATAGATAAAGACTACCTTCTTTCTTACCACTTTCTAATTCACGTGCATCCACTATGAGAGTTTCTATGCATCTCTCATCACCCAACTTTCCTGAAGAAATTAGCCACATCTTCAAGACTGGGACCTACATGACCTCCCTACATGACCTCCTTCAACACCCATGTGTTGGTCGTCTACAATTTTAGCCATACTTCCCCTTTGCCAAAACTTTGACAAGGCATACCAGCCCCTAAATAAATCTTTCCAAAGTATCTAAAGACCTTAACATGGAAAAATACTCTATTTCGGGCTGCATGTAAAGAGGCAATAGAATCTATAAAACAAGATTCTACTTTATCTAAGGAACATACTAGAGCATCCTGTGCAACAACCCCTACAACATCTACTTCTTCAGTTCCTTCATGCTGATCTTCTACTAACCAACAATATTTCTTTACCTACTCTTTCTTTCCATAGCACCATAATTGACCATTCATTCTTTTCAATTCCTCCATTCTTAGTGTACTTTCTTCTACCATTGCTATACTCCCACTCAATCAGAAACCCCTGAGAGTGACCTGTAACTAAACACAAACCTGCTCCCTACAACCTTAGCTTTGATACCACTTGATAGGACTCAGAAGCACAATTGATTACCATGTATAAGCAACTAAACATAGAATTTAACTAGAATCACAAGTAACTAGAATTTGGAAATAACACAGAATATGAGAGACAGTACCCAATTGTATTAATACTCTTCTAGAAAGAAATTACAATGAAAAGATGCCACACTCTTCCACACCTTATAGGCTTCCAAAACCAAGTGTACAATAATTCACTTTCAAGAGTACACTCTCTCAATTATGGTCCCAACACACAACTCAAACACAGAGTTGGTATTCACCTCCAACCAGTCAGCATCACTACTGCAAGTACACAAGTACTCCATGTACTCCACGATTGAGTACACATTGTACTCCAAGTAGATATTCCCTAATCATGCTACCTAATGTGTTGTTGATCTCCTTGATCTTGCTTCCACCTACAGATCAACTTGGTTTTGCAACACCTACAAACCTAGACCATGCACATACACACACTTGCAAATCAATGATCTTACTTACCATGTAGATCTCTCTACACCCTGAAGAACCCTTGTCCTTGCCTCACCAAGTCCTTATGTTTCTCCAAACTAGTACCCTGGTGGATCTTCTACCAGAACTTGCATAACCTATAGCTCTACCTGATCATACACACTCAGCACCCCTATGGAACTAGGAGGAGCTACCCTTGCTCTCTTCACTCTGAAGGAGCTAACCAAGCTCAACTCAACTAGCACACTTTACAATATATCCAATTAGTCTATTATATAGATCCCATGCAAATAATAATTAGACATCTAATTACAATAATTAGATCCACATCTCAAGACTAAAATTAGCTTTTAACATGCAAACAACCAGTTCGTTAACAAACTGTTCATGAAATTGACAATTCTAGAACCGCACAGGTGACCGATGTTGGTTGCTCTACTCACTAGATATGACTGACATCGATTGATTAGATTGACGTTGATTGCTCTGCAGCTCAGTAACCTCTTAACAACCTCCTCCATGTCTGCATCAGTGAAGCTTTTAGCTCCACAACCTAACAGAAAGTATCATTGGAAATTTTTTGATGAGAAACTTTGGAACATGTGCAAAAATTAATGAATTTTATTCATGATATTTTGAGTCTACAAGTTTTATAAAATGAATTATTTCATTTTCAAGGTATAATCCTAGTTTGGATAGTTCTAAGTTTAACTAAAAATTGATTTAAAATGGTAAAAGTTTAAGTATATTATTCTTAATAAATTTAAGCTTGAATCTCACAATAAAAATTTATGGAATTATTTAAAAGTAAATTTATTTCATATTGGAGTCAACTATTCATTTTAATGATGATAAAAATTATAATGGGTTTAAGAATTCTACAAGATTGGGTCATGCTTTTTAGATTCATTAAATTAAATGATATAGGATAGTACTATACTTGATTTTTTTATCTTATCTATAAATTATAAAATGATTTAATTAATAAACTATAACATATATCAAGATAAATGTCATTATTTTGATATTATATTTCAAAATAGTTTGAACAAATTAAATATTAAAAGATTTCAGTATTGATATATGTGGTAGTTTCTAGAATCTCCTTTAGTTGGTTTTGCATTGTATTATTTTAATATTAAGATAAGGATCTAAAAGTTTTCAAACATTAATAAAAAATAAAAAATATTTTTTTAAATGATGATAACAAATAATAATTTTTAAAATGATTTAAATACATTAGCTCATATATTTTTAATTTTTAGTTTTAAAATAAGATGTCTAGTTGGAGCCAAAGATCTCATAATTTAGGAGGAAATATTTGGGGTAGAGGAAATTACCAATAAAAAAACATCATTTTCAAAACAACTTCAAAATTAAATCTTTATTAGGTCAAATATTTGCTAATGATTTCACATAGCCTTTTAACTTTGGAAATCGAGTGTCCATACACTTTTATTTTATTTACTATTAGAGATTAATATTTATTTAGGTTGTTTTATGTTAATACTAATTTTATTTTAGTTGTAAATTTATTATCATGATGAATTGACTTATTCCATGTTTTATGAGGTGTCACACCTTTTTGTTATTTTATATGGAATTTTATAGCTACATGTGACATGTAACTCCCCTCCAACACTTGTCACACACATCCCCCTCACACTATGAGGATTAGGGACATGTTTACCACACAATAAGTTTCTGTTAAAAAATATGTTTTCCTTATATCTCTATTTATTTAGTTCTCTAATATCTCATGCATAATACAATACTAGATCTTGAGATAATTTTTATGGACTGAGGCCCACTTTATTTATCTCTTTTTTCTTATCCTAATATTGTACTTGGAGAATAGTGTTATTTCAATCCTTCTTAATATACACGGGGTTTTCTTCTAGTGAGTTTGTTTCCACACTTGATAACTATTGGTGTCCTATATTTCACCCTAGCTGAGTAAGAAGACTATTCAGATCTTCCTACTAAAATCCAGTCCAACATGGGAATGACCCTAGGCTGTGGTTATGCTAAATTTGGGTCAAACCTATAGAGAAGGTTGGTTTCCTTATAGTTCTATCACCTAAACTGTACCTAATCTAAAAACTAATTAGAAAAAGGGAGACAATATAACAACAATATATGAAAGCATGTAAATGAGGAGATGCACCAGTAATTAGAATACTTATACTTTTCATAAGAAAAACTATAAGAAACATTAAAAACCAATTAAGATTAGTCTCACATAAATATTTCACAATAAAGCAGTAACCACCTATCAAGCTAGCATGAGAGGGAAAATATCCACTTTCAAGCTAAATAGTAAACTATAACTTACACTTAGAATGACTTATGATAAATATCAAGCACTTTATGAAGGTGAGAAAACTTAGACATAGATAAGGAAAATATATTAACTTAACCTAGTACATGAATTCATACAACACACTTGAATCTAGGTTACAAAAATAGTGGAATTCATTATTTATTACATTAAAAGGTGTTACAGTGCAAATTTTGGTATAACCTAAGCAAACCAATGCATAAGAGTATATTATCTAAAATTTTATATATTTATTGTCTAAAATTTTTAGAGAGTACAACATGTGGTATAATTTGGAACATATATAGAAAAAGGAAGAGAGAGAGGGAACTATGATTTATTAGTACAAGTTTAAGGTTGTTGACTCATGACCTTATCAATAAGGAAAACATTTTGTAAATGAATTGAATACATATTATCCTTATCCATTCACCCATTGTCCTTATAACTCTATGTCATTATCTATCTAATATACTGATGAGGACCATGTATTAAAATTGATAGAATTATGCCACATCTGCTTTGGGTGGCCATCAATATTTGTTTATAAAAAATGTGATCCTAATCATAGGCAAAACACCTCTCCATGATCATTTTTATGTGTGTATTTGATCCAATATCCAACATGGATCCATTATAGATGAAAATAAATCCAATTATTGGTTTTTACATAGTCACAATATCCATGGAAAACTGTAGACTACTTGATCTTGCTTCAACACTACTAGTCCATCTTTGATCTTTGTATTTGGTCTTAAGAGACATATTTTACCTCCATAAACCTATGAGATCCAAGAATATAATATACATGGGGATCATCCATCTAAAATAAATGAACATGTCAATGTAATGACCCTGTAATAGGGTTAGCAAGTTCCAAGTTATCAACCAAAGGTCTTGTATAAACTTCAATGGAAATGAAGCCTTGTCCTTAACCTTCTTTCTTGAATGACTATGCCCTTTTTATGGAATTTAATAAAGATTAAATGGTGGCATGTGCCCTTTGAAAATATCACCTTGGTTCAATCTTGGTCATGTGTTCTATCTCCATGAAGTCCTTTAGCTTCTTGGCCTTGAATTTCATTAGTCATCGATACCATCTTGGGCCAATCAAATTGCACCAAACTATCTTTACTCTGATTGGTCCCATAGATCCCTATTGACTTATTGAAATATCTCACACTATAGATTTAGGATATATGAATTAATTTGTTCCATTTATGTCTTACCACTAAATATCCTTTGACATATTAACTTGATCTCATATCATTGGATCAAGATGTATGAATCAACATGAGCCTTTGATTTACCTAGGCCCACTTTATTGACATCGCCTCATACTATTAGATTATTGGTATGATTGAATGTTGATCATAGATGTATATGAGACTCAAATTCTTATCAATCACCTCATACCATTATATCTTTTCTTGGTGAATCCTCATCATTAGATCTTATCCAACTTATATATTTTAAAGGGCTTTTAACCGAAGGACCTTTTAACTAGTTTGACCTTAGCTCAAACCATTAGATATATGTTGTCCATATGTGATATCACGTGGAAAATAAGATATTGATAAAATTTAAACCTTTTAGGGACCTTTTGAACCCAAAATGTTACTTTACAGAGCTCAAACTTGACGTTAATGTGAACATCTTATGGTGCAGTTCCAACTTTGAATGCTCATAGCTTGAGCTAGAAAGCTTGTGCAGACATTAAATTTATATAGAGTGTTCTTGACAAAAGGGAATTAATGGAAGTACAAATATTTAGGTCACGTGGATTTATAAGGTGAATTTATAAAATTTACAAGTGATTTGGTATATTCATTCTTAGATGATGTCCTGGTGACAATCTAGTTTTTTAAACTTGCATAGTCCATATTTTGCTCAATATTTCAAGGATTTGATGATCTTATAAGGATTTTTAAACCTAGTTCATGATCTTTAATTAATTATAAACCATGAAACCTATTTATAACCTTCTTCTATAATTGTAGACCTATCCCTTGAAGAACAATTAGATCACACTTTAACCCTATTTTAATTATTTCAAGAGATTTGCAAAATATATATGATTTCCACTTGAGGTATATCTACTCCTAATGATATTAGGCAATTATTAAATCAATATCCTACTCAAATTTTATATTCTTAGATTAGGCATTTTTTTATATGTAAAGAAAATTTGGTCAACATATTTAGTGACTTGGTTGGGCAACATGCCTACTATGCTTGAGAACTCAGACCATCTCTATGACTCTTAGATCATTTACATGATACATGGATATTCACATGACTTTAAGATATCATTTTAGCTTTAAAAATTAAATAATTATAATAAATAGGGAAAGAAATAAACATGAAAGGTAAACTAACCCAATAAAGCAAATCCAACTAATCTACTCAACAAATTTGAAAACAAAGTACTTATTTAGGACAAAATAAAAAGAAACTAATGTGTTAGAATAATACTTATAGAAAATTAAAAAAACTATGTATAAGAGACTTAGATTACTAAATAATAGTGATTTAGATGTATCCTATTGACTATGATAAGAAGCTCTTCACCATTCATCCTTTTTAGTTAGAAAGAATTATGAGATGTGAAACTAGAGACTATGTATAGACCACTCTAGAGAGAATAAAATTTTGTGTGCCTTCCTGGCTTAGATCTATCCTCATCCTAATTGAGGACCAAATCTCCTTCTTGGAAACATACTTTAAAATCTCCGTAGTCAAACAATCTCTTTACCATTGCTTGATGGGATTCCATAGGCAACATGGATTGATGCCTTATTTAGTCTAGTTCCATGAGCTTAGTATATCCAATTTTCATCAACTCATTCTCGAAAATCTCAAGTTGATGCATTACTTCCAAAGCATGGAATTTAAGATAAATAGGCATTCTTGATTCCTTACCATATACTAGCTTGTATGGAGAATTGGATATTGAACTTTTATAGGTGATCCTATCAACCCACAGAGCTGACTTTAATTTAAGATGACATGATCTCTGATTATCTTCAACAATCTTCCTGATGATATTTAACAAATTCTTGTTAGTGAACTCAGCAAGGCCATTACCTTGTGGATAATAGTTTGATGAGGTATATAGAAAAAAACTATCTGAAATACCCACTAGCTGATCTTAGACCCCACAAAATCCATAACACTATCATAAATAATAATTTAAGGGACCCCAAATTTGGTAAACAAACATTCATATAAGTCCAAAACATTGTTTTCATTGTCCTCTTTTAGTTCCACTTCTTCTATCTATCTAGTAAAATAATGAGTGGTAGTTAGGATCCACTTATGTCTTAAGATTGAAGGCAGGTTAATGAGACAAAAAAATTCCAATCCCCATTGGACAAAGGGTTAACTTACTGACATTGGTTGGAGAGGTAAGGTTTCAAGTTTCACATTTACAAGAAACATGGCACATTGTATGCACTTTCTAACCAATGTATGAAAATCACCATATATACTTGGAAAATAATATCCACCTCTCATGATCTTATGGACTATGATCCTTACTGAATAATGACCTCCACCATGCCCATTATGGAATTGCTCAAGCAATCTCTTTATTTGACCGATCTCTATGCACCTTAGCAACATGCCATTGAAATCCTTTTTGAACAAAACATTATCAATAACATGAAAATCAATTGATTGTAATATTAAATATCTCATTTTTTAAGGGGATAGATGAGAAGGATAAACACCATCCTGTAGATACTTTACCATGTCTAGGAATCAATCGGAAGATAAGGTGTGATCAATTACAACTTCTTAATTATTAAACACAATAACCACCCCATTGTCCTCTTGAATTTCTTGGGAAAGATGTTCACAAAGTGATTTTCCTCTAACCATCTTTGTGACCTTGATCTCCACATCATACTCCATTACTTTGGTTATCTAACCAATTCTTTTTCATTTATATCCTTGTTCAAGATGAAATTTTTGACATTTGGATGTGAAACCATCAAAAGTATCTTATTATTGGACAATAAGTACCTAAATTTTTAAATATATATTATAACTAAAAATTACACACTTTTCAACAAAAGAATACCTTGTTTCATATTCTTCCAAGATTGTACTAAAGAAATCTATTAGTTGTTCTAATGTCTCTTTATTCTACTGCATGAGAATACTTGAAACTATGACAATGTTAGCGTATATGTATAAGAATAAATCCTTTCCTAAATTAGGGTTAAGGATTGTAGGAGCACTAGCTATAGATTTCTTGATCTCTACAAAACTTCTTACTCCTCCTTTGGACTAGTTAAAACTCTGAACTTTTTTTAGCATGGTTGTAAGTGGCCTAGCTATAGTAGTAAAATTTAAAATGTATCTCCTTATGAAATTGATCTTGCCTAAAAATATTTACAAGGATTTATTATGTTTATAAAAGGAAAGCACAATAATTGAGTCTATCCTATTAGGATATATGCTTGTACTATGTTTTGAAATTACATGTCCAAGAAGCCTACCTTCATTAATAAAGAAAACACATTTTTTTGGATTCAAAGACACCCCAAATTACCTGTACCTTTCAAACACTTATCTGAGGTAAATAATATACTAATCTACACTCTCATAGAACACTTTTATCTAATATAAATAAATAAGTATAAACTTATTAAGGAGATCCTAAAATTCCATATCCATATCTTTTTAGAAAGTTGCTCCAGCATTGGATAAGCCAAAAGGCATCTTTCTATATGAAAATGTCCCCCACTTTATGTTAAAGCTGTTTTGAATTAGTCTTCCTCTTTAAACAAAATTTAGTTTTAACCACTATATCCATCCAACAAGGATAAACTTTCTAAACCCGAAACCACCTATAAATTTTTTTCCATTGATGACAATGGATAGGGTCTCTAAGAGAGGCATTGTTCAAGTCGTGTAAGTCAACACATAGTCTTATTTCACCACTCTTTTTCCATACTAGAATAAGGTTTTCCATATAAGTTTTTGTTAGAGAGTTGTCATTGATATCATGTTGATGTCACAAAGGTTTACTTATGAGTAGATGAAGTGTTTTGATATCCTAAGTAATAATGAGAAAGTGTGTAATGTGCTTGTCCTAGTATGCTTAAAGGAGGCTTGGTTTATCTTTAGTTTTAGCATGGTTAGAGATGTTCATGGATGAGTCCAAAGTATTGAGAATTTTAAATGGGTCCTATAATTTGTCAAGGATGACTATAGATCTTGTGTTCATGAGTGTAATTCATATGGTAGTCCATAGTTTTCATCTAGATAGTTTGGGTCTAGTGATAGAAAATCTAAGTAGGTAAATTGTTGATGTCACCATTGCCATGTGTGGATGAGTTAAGGAGAGTTGGTCATATGGTTATGATAAAATTATTCCCTATTTGATATTAAATAAATCTTAGGTTGTGCACCTAAACATAGTCAAACATATGTGGGTGCAAATTTGGGTTCCTATGTGGTTGGACATTATTTTCCCATACTTAGCCAAATTTACATGAGACAAGAAAGAGCCAAGTAAGCAATGTGTGATGGCATATCTCACATGTGTGGATATTTAAAAATAATATGATCATATGGGTTTGTTTATTTTTTATAATTTATGATATTAACTAAATTTAAGGTCATGCACTGAAGCACATCAAAATCTATGCATGTGCAAAGTTGGTCTTTTAGGCAATTCTTGACATTGTTGGCTATGTGGCAAAATAATTTGAGTTTGAATTTTTATGTCATTATATATCACATGTGTGAGGGTTATAAGATAATTATGAAATATTTTTGGATTTTACTATATGATTATATCATATGGTCCAAATTTTAGATCATGCATCTAAGCACAACAAAAGTTATTGGGGTCCAAAGTTAGCCTTCCAAACAGATTGCAATGGTTCATATACATAGTTGATTTTGAAAAAGTTGTAGTTTAGGAATAAATGGAGATATAAAAACTCATGGGTAATCATATATATTTATCTAATGGTGCATTTAAATTCAAATAGTTCAAAGTGTTTGAGGTTTAATGTCAAGCAAAGGTAAAGGATAAGAATCTAACAATGAGCGGGTGTTCATACAGATTGATCAAACAGTGAAAAAAATAAGGTAAAGACTAAGCTGATATATAGATATAAATGATGTGAATTGAGTAAATATTTATATAAATCATGAGATGAGTTCAAATATCTAATGTTTAACTATGATTGTTTGAATTCAAACATTGGAATTTATCAAAGGAAAAACTAGTTCTCTGTATTTTGGTCATATCTTTTAATCTATGCAGAATTTTTTCATCATGTAAAAACCAAAGTGGTATATGAATCAAATTTGAATATGGAATTATGGATTTGAAAATATTTAATTTTTTATAAATTTTTTTATTTATCTCTAAAATTTATTATGTGCTCATGTATGTTCTTCAAGTAACTTAAGAAGGGTATTTAAGCTCATTCTGATTTTATTTCGATATATCATGATGAATTGGCTATATGGTAATGTTATATACTCCATAAGGATTGTATATGTGAATTATGAAGGTTTTAACTATCATATATAGTATGAGAAATTTTTTAAAAGTTGACTGTGTATTCGTTAATGTTGGCTATGTGCACAAAATATTGTTTAAGTGATTTGTGCTTAAGTAGAAGGGTAATATGATGGAGATGGATAAATAAAGAGGAAATATAAATAATTTTTAATTGTTTAATGAGTTGTAAATGTGCTCATGTGTTCTTATTTTTCTCAAATAAGTTTCAAAGAGCTAATTGGGTCTCCATAGGACCTAAAAGTGACTTAGGCCTATTTGAAAGTCAATTATCCTTAAGTGTTACCTATGTAATATGCCTTAAGGGTGAAGGCATGTAATTTGGCCTACCAAGTTGTTAATAATTAAAATCAAAGATGATTTATATACTTGGAGTGGAAGACTTGTGAGAGAAGTGAAAGGTGTTTGTGAGAATTGCATTGTAAAGGAGAGGTTGAGTACCCAATTGATGAGTTAATGAGTATAGCATATTGAAGACCATTTTTATGACCTATATGTCATATTTAAGATTTCCAAATAGGGATCTTATATTTTTAGGATATGTGAAGAGTTTCAAGTGTGCATATGAGGATAGTTTGAGTGAAGGAGAGAGATTGTGTCATGCCTATGTGAAAGGCCTGTATTAGATAAGGAGAGAGTTTGTGTAGGGGTTAGATAAATAGAGATACATTATTAGGTATTTAAGAAATTATTACTAAGGTGGAAGTGTTCAAAGGAGGGTCTAAAGGAATTAATATTCTTTAGGGTTAGTTATTCATTGTGAAACAAGTGTTTCACTAAAGGCCTTTGGTTAGGAGGATATGATCAAAGCTTGATATTCTAAAGGAGTTGATCAGTATCATGTTTGTAATTTCTTATAGGATATTATTCCATGTGATTTAGACTTGAGAGTGGGTTTTATTCCCCATGAGGGTTTCCCATAAGAACTTTGTGTTATGTTTTTGATCTTGTGTATACATTAAATGAATGAGCTCTCTTGTTAATTTTGCTTAATGAAGTTGATATATGTTGATTTTTTGATAGTTTGAAATTACTATAATTGATATTGAAATATCTTGGCTCACTAATTCACCTACCCTCACTAATTTTATGTATAATAGTTGAGTACTTAATTCAAAATATTATAGCTGACTCAATGAGCTTATGTAGCTCATATCTCATCAAAGGTTTAAGATTTGGGTTCATAGGTCTTTGTCATTTTCTAAATGGCATACTCTCATCCTCTAAATCAATGGTATGTTGAGCTGGACTTAGATAAAATACTTTAATGTCACTATACTAGAATGCAAATACATATAAAAAAATTAAACATAACTCAATTAAAGTTTAATTCTCTAAAGATGTGCAAACTTTCCCCAGATTTAAACTATAACCATTTGTAATCTCCACCTTTATATAGTGTTCCTCTTTGGTTGATAAATAAAAAAATTATTTTCTCAATTCATCATCTCTACTGAATATGTTTTCAAGGATGACCAACCATTTGTGAAACTTATTTTTATTCAATTACATAATTTGGTCATCATAGTACTTCAAGAACTTGTCTTGGTTTCTTGACGAGAAATCAACTTCTTGTAAAAACCTAACAATCTAAATATCATCTCCAAATAATTTATACTTGTCATGGTTAACTAGGATATAAGGCCTTACAATAATCTTGATGTGTGATTGAACCATTTCATTTTCTATGTCATCTGGGATACTAGACTGTTACCCAATGGAAACCATCCTATCTACATTCTTATTCTAATTTCTTAATATGGACTAAATGTTGAAATCTTGAAAGTATTCAAGTAAATATAATACTCTATGCTTATAGGACCTTAGAAATGGATTATTCCATACATTTATACCTCTTACTTGGTGAACTATTAGTTGACTATCACCAACAACTTGTAAGGTACTAACCTTCATCTTTCATACCCATTAAAAACCATGCACTAGTGTTTCATATTCAGTAACATTATTGGAACAACCAAACTAAAACTTGAGAGAAGATAAATACCTTTGATTGGATGAATAAGTTAACAACATTCCAACCCTAGTGCCATGTTTATTCCTAGATCCATCAAAATATAGTTGCCACAAGACATCACTAGGCTAATCATATTTCATCAAAGTTGGAATTGGTTTATCATTTTCATAATGAAATAAACACCAAGTCATTATTATTCAATTAAATTTTAGGGATCATTCTCATGAAAATAATATGCCCACTCATCAAGGAAAATATATAGAACTCCATCCAAAGGTGAGTCAGTTTCAAGTTAATTAGTTTCTAGTACCTTGTCTGAGATAACATAATTAGTGTTTACCATACTTATCATAGATGGATCCAAATGGAATATTATAATAGGTTCAAAACATATTGTTACGTTATTACCATACCAAGTCATAAACATCAAATATGTCTAATTAGTTGACAAATATCCTCTAATCTTTGAAGTAAATTTTCTAAAAAGACACATGACAAAATAGGGAGGCAAGTCCACTACAACTACATCTTAATGAATGGTAAAATTGGGGAAAACATGTAATTTCAAGTTTAAATCCTTGATTATGCCTAATTTATTTATTTGTGACCCATCTAATTACAATACTCCTTTGATATTTGGCTCATTGACAAGACCGAGATTGTCTATAATTTGGTTGGGCATGACAGTGCTACTAACTCCACTATCTACCATATAATTATTGACTAAAAAGTCACCAAATATTAAATAGAGATAAAAGGGAGGGGTTTAATTTAATTTTATGTTGGTTTTTTCAACATTTATCATGTTATGTACCTATTAATTATGTTTCTTAGTATGTTGGTCTAAATTAACCAAGATAACTCCTTATTTCTCAATTAGTTCTTTAGATACCTTAAGAGCTGAATGATCTTGAATGAGCATGTTCTTTTACCTTAGAATATCAAGGGAATCCCACATACTAATGTTAAAATTTTATGTATTCATTTTCTCTATTATGTTGAATGATGCTCCATTAGCTTTTGGATTCAACTTTTGAACCATGGGTTATTCTCTAATTAGAGGTATTTAAGGAAAATTCATCACCTATGCATTATAAATCTTTTATGTTATAGGAGAAATAACCTAATCCTTGACACTCTTGGAAAAAAATTAGGAACACTAGAAGAATTTCTCAAATATTGAACTTCCTCAACTGCTCTTCTTTTAGCTCTAATCAGAGTTGTAACTTGATCATTTGTGTTTCTATTCTCACTAACTTGATTTAATGCACTATGATCATCCAATTTCCAATTCACATTGATATCATTAGGATACCCTTAAACTTGTTGAGTTTATCCTTGGAATTCCATGTTCATGTCTTGATACTGACCTTTTTGAAGAGAGAACTCTTCATGTGTCATTTTTGAAATAGTAATTTATTGTGATACAAAGGCTTGATTTTTGATGTCATTTGGATTACAAGCTTCCAACCTGAATCTTGCATCAAGTTATTTTGAGGAAAAATAGCTTTCAAATTGGAAGGTGCATTAAGATCAAGGGCTTCATATGGTTTAGTTTGGGTTATGTATCCTTGATTTTGGTATGGTTTATTATTGTACATGAAACCTTGATAAGTAGATATTTGGTTATTGAAGGACTGATAAGTGTTCTATTTTTTCTATTTATAAGTTATAACTTGATATTGTTGTCTCTTGAGTTAAACAATCTCATTTTTAAAAGCTTGTAGAATGCTTTTTAGATCTTTGATCTCACTAGCTTGATTAGAAGGGGTTACAACTTTGGATTTTGGAGATGGAATATGAACTATAGATGAAATTTGAGGAACATGAGGAGGAGGAATAGGTTGTAATTCTAGGAATATGGGAATTAAAGTCCTTTTATCAATTTTACCAATTTGTATGAAGCTATTTTTTGTTTTTATCACAAGTTTATAGGTATTTTGGAAAGTATTACCACCCATAGACTATATAATGACACTTATATTAGAATTAAGCTCCTTAAGATAGTATAAAAATGCATACTCTAGAGATGGTCTAACCAATATAGGGATCATAATCCTTGTATTCTAGAATCTAAGGTTAAAATTAGACATGAACTCATGGGGATATATTTGTATGGTAGTTACTTGTTCAACCAATGATAGGTGATAATATTTGTCTTCAAACTATCTGACTAAGGCTGAACCTAGCTCATCCCAAGTAGAAATGGAGGTTAAAGGGATATTTATATACCATTCCAACATTTTTCCTTTGAAGGAAGCATCAAGTAGCTAATGGCCATATTATCTTGAATAACATTATGAACATAACATAGGTTGGTAGCATCCTAAATATGTTTAATAGTAGTTATTTTATCCTATTATCTTGAGAAGAAAGGGATAATTTTTAAGGCAAACACAAGTATGTCATCATATTGGGCCATATTTAGGAGACTACCCCTATTAAATAGAGAAAAACTTGATTCCTGACCACCATTTGGCCAAAAGGTTTTGGTTTATGGTTATAATAACTTAGACTAAAATAATAAGATGATTAAGAGGTGAGAATTTATTTTGAGGATAAGTTTTGGTCTTAATGAATCTTGATTTTTTATAGGAAGGTAACTCAATGAAATCAAAATGAATACCTTTATTTGATTACCTTGTTGTAACTTTGGGATGAAAGTACTATTTGGATGATGATATGAACCTTGAAAATTTAAGGATATTCAAATTTTAATGATGGTATATCTTCCCTACTACTACAATTTTTTCTTCTCAATCTCCAAAATTCAATTATGCTAAGGAAACTTTATCCTACTAGGCATGCCATAACTATTTGTGTCCTAGATTGCACCCTAGCTGAGTAAGGTGATTGTTCAGATCTTCCAACTCAAATTTACTCCAACATGGGAATGACCCTAGGCTATGGGTATCCTAAATTTTGGTCAAACCTCTAGAGAAGGTCATCTTTCTTATGTATCTATAGCCTAAACTATACCTAATCTAATAATCACTTGGAAAAAAGGAGAGAAAATAATGATAATATATAATTAGAAAATTATAACAAGAATGTGGTGATGACCAATAATTAAAATACTTATACTTTTCATATGACACACTATAAGACACATTAAAAAATAAAAAATATTAGTCTCACATAAATATTTCACTATAAGTTATTGACTAGCTATCATGATAGCATGATTGGGTAGATATCTACTTTCAAGCTAAATAATAAACTGTAAATCAAACTTAGAATGACCTATGGGAACTATCAAGAACTTAAAGAAGGTGAGAAAACTCAAATATAGACAAGTAAAATACATTTTCTTAACCTAGTACATGAATTCATATAATACACTTCAATCTAGCTTGAAAGAATGGTGGAATTCAATCTTTATTGCATCAAAAGGTGTTACAGTGAAAATTTTGGCATAACCTAAGCAAGACAAATCATAAGAGTATATTCTATAAAATTTTAGATATTTTTTGTTCAAAAATTTGAGAGAGTACAACATGTGGTATAAATTGGAACATTTATATGAAAAAGGAAGAGAGAGAGAGAGAGAGGGAACCATGATGTATTAGCACAAGTTCAAAGATGCTGACTCATGACCTCATCAATAAAGAACAAAGTTTTTAAAATAATTAAATGCTAATTATCCTTATACATCAACTTGGTGTCCTTATTTTAACTCCATGTCATTATCTATTTGATCTATTGATGAGGACCATGTCTTGGAATTGATAAAATTATGCCACATCTACTTTGGGTAGCCATCGATACATGTTTATCGAAAATGTCACCCTAATGATAGGCAAGACACCTCTTTATGATCATGTTTATATCTATATTTTCTCTAATATTGATCATGGATCCAATAAAGCTGAAAACCAATCTAATTATTGGTTTTCACATAGTCACAATATCCATAGAAACTTGTAGACTACTTGATCCTGATTTAAAACTGCTAGACCATCTTTGATCTCTATATTTGGTCTTAAGAGACCTATTTTACCTCTATAATTCTATGAGAGTTGAGAAAATATTTTACATTAGGATTATCCATATAAAATAAATGAACATGTCCATCAAATGACCTTATAAGATGGTTGATAGGTTCTAAGTTACCGACCAGAGGTCCTATATAAACTTCATTGATGAAAGAGCCTTCTCCTTAACCATCTTGCTTGTATGACTATTTCCTTTTTATGGAATCTGATCAAGATTAAATGGTGACATGTTCCCTTTGAAAATATATTCATTTTTTCACCTTGGTCATGTGTTTGATCTCCATGAAGCCCCTTAGCTTCTCAACCTTTAATTTCATTAGTTATCGATACATGATCAAGTGAATAAAATTATGCCAAACTATCCTTACTCTCATTTGTCCTGCATATCCCTACTAACTTCTTGACTTATCTCAGACCATAGGATCAAGATGTTGAATGAATGTGGTCCATTTATTTCCTTCCATCAAATATCCTTTGACATGTTAACTTTATTTCATACCATTGGATCAAGATGTATGAAGAAATATGAGCATTTGATCTACCTAGGCCCACTTTCCTGACACTACCTTATGCCATTAGATCATTGGTACAATTAAATGTTGATAATAGATTTATATTAGACCTAAATTCTTATCAGTCACCTTACACTATTATATCTCTGCTTAGTTACTTTTCACCATTAGATCTTGTCCAACTTATAGCTTTTTAAGGGATTTTAACCCAGGGACCTTTTGACTAGTTTAACCTCAACATGAACCACTAGATCTATGTTGTAAGTATGTGATCTCATGAAAAAAATTAGATATTGAAAAAATTTAAGCACTTTAAGGATATTTTGAACCCAAATGGTTAATTTATGTAGATCAAACCTAATGTTAGCATGAATATCTTATGATATAGGTCCAACTTTGAATGCTCATGAATTGATCTAGAAAGCTCATGCGGACGTGAAATTTGGAGAGCATGTTCTTCACATAAGGGAATTCATGGTGTTTAAACTATTTGGATCACATAGATTTTTTAGGTGTATTTATAAAATGTATAAGTGAGTTAGTATGTTCATTCTTGGATGATGTCTTGGTGATAGTCTAGTTCTTTAAACTTGCATTGTGCATCTTTTAATAAATATTTCAAGGCTTTGATGATATTCTAAGATTTATTCAACCTATTTCATGCTCTTTAATTCTTTAGACACCATAATAAATAATTTTACCCTTCATCTGTAATTGTAGACATGTCCCTTAAAGATAAATTAGATCACACTTTAAGCCTATTTAAAGTGTTTTGAAATATTTGAAAAACCTATATGACCTCTAATTGAGGTCTATCTGCTCCTCATGACATTGGCTCAATCTTTAATTAGGATCCTTCTCAAAATATAAACTCTTAGGCTAGGCACCCTTTGGTATACAGACTAAATTTGGTCAACAATAACTTATGTATCAAATTTTTTGGTTTTCTTGGCTTGGAGGAAACATTATTTCTTTATGTTTTCAACATTATTTTATATCAATATTGGAAAATATTATAACATGGCATCAAATATTTTATACTATATTTATTATTAGGTTTTAAATATGCTATGTGAAAAAATTCACTATAAAATAATGAATTGCATGCTCTTAATTATAATAAAATGACTCTTAATGGTTTGAAAACATATTTTAATGGCAAATTTGATAACATGCATAACATATTTGACATTTTGAGCATTAAAATAACACCTTTTGAAAATATGAAAACCTATAATTTTGGTTTTTCACCTCTTAAAGAGTGTATTACTTTTAAAAATAATGTTTCTAACCTTAGTCTAAAAATTATGTAATCTATGGGTTATTATGATGGTGGTCTTGGAAAACTTGAAAATGGCATATTAGAGCCTATTTCACTTAAACTAAAACAATTTTATAAAGATTCATTTTAATGCTTCCAATGAATCTAATGCTAATGGGAATTCATATTTTCCCCATGATCTAAGTACATTTAAATTTCAAATGATGTATGTTGATAATAATCTTCTCATTTCATACTTTGGTTTAAAATGATAAAATTTATGACAATTTTGGTAAACATGGGCATAATATTTCAAAATGTTGGAAATTACATCAATGTAAACCTTTTGGTAAAATAATTCATGAAATTTTTCATTATTGTAAAACCACTAAAACACTTAATTAAAAGTTTAAACTAATTCAAATCCCCAAAGTTATGGTATCTTCTAGAGACTCTAATGTGAATTATTTTGATATTTCCTCAATTGCTTCAAGTAGTATATATTTTGAGAAAAGTGAAACATTGACTTTGTATCCATTTTGATATGTTTAAAATTTCAGTTTTTATGAATTTCTTGCTTTTGTGATTACTTCTTCTGGTAATTTAATGATAATTATTTTGGATTAAATTCTATTTTTTATGTGTAGGATTATACACTTTGTTTTTGATAAAGTAAGGCAGCAAACTAGGGGCTGAACCCTATACTGTCAAAAAAGAAAAGAAGGCAAACAAACAAAAAATGCCTTTAGAGAGATGATGACACAACTAAGAATAACAGACAAAAACAAAACACAAGCCATGGGAAGACCAGAGTCAGAGAAGTCTCCCCTTACATAACTATTGATTTGATAAGATCATTGAGTTTCTCATTCTCTACGTTGTCAGCATACCCAATATTACCCACCACTTCTAGCATAGACATGTTTAGAAAAAAATTATTACAAAGCCCTTTGGGGAAGACCTTCTCCAAATTTTGAATGTGGTCCTTCAGGGCCTCAATTTTAGTTTTCCAATCAGTCTCATTCTCAGTGCCCTCACTAGATTCCTCAACATATATTTTCCCCTTATTGTCAACAATTCCCATAGTGTCAGCACCTTGCTCCTTAGTAACCTCAAAATCCCTAGTAGCCTACTTCCCTCCAGTGTCCTCTAAAATTTCCTAGATTTCTAGCTCTTCAAGCTCTTCCTCCTAGGTTGCTTCTTCAGAATTACTTTCTAAATAATCAATCAGTCTGGCCTTCAGGGCTCGTTTACCAGCAATCTGCCTCGACCTTCACACTCCAGAGGGGAATCCTTACTTATTAATATTGGAAGGCTTGTGTGATTTTCCACCTTGGCCCCCTGGCCCTGCCTAGATTCTTGTGGGTCCCTTTCATAGTCTCTTTAATATTTTCTTCCTCTTCATCAACCTTTCTCTTCTTGCCCTTCTTTCTCACAAAGGAGCTGGGGGTATCAACAGGGGTCTTTTCAGGGTCATCATTATGCCTCATTCTTGACAAGTCATCTCCTTTTGAATGATATCCCTAATGTTTAAGGGAATATGAACACCTTATCGCCACACCCTCCAACCTAAAAATTGCTGCCCAAGGTTGGCACAAGCATCAACGACCCTATTGCCTTCTCTGTAGGTATGGGAAATCTCAACTTCACAAAACTTTTGTAAAAGAAATTGGATATCAGTAATGATGTCTTTTAGATTGATTCCCACATTTGAAGCTTTATTAACGACATCTATGACCATCTTAAAGTCTCCTTGTATATTCAAGTTCCTTATTCCTATGGATATAGCTAACTTTAATCCCCATAGTAAAGCCATTGCTTTAGCATAGTTGTTACTTTGGCATCCAATTCCACCAGCATAGACAACAAACATCCATCCTTTATCATTCCTTATAATTCATCCTCTACTAGCTTTACCATCCAACTTGGATGCCCCATCAAAGTTGAGTTTCATCTAGTTAGGTTTAGGGGGGATCCATTTAGTATTAAGTCTATATAGTATTTTGGAGTTATTATACCTAGGGATCTAGTTTAAAACCTTCCATTTAGCTGTAATTTGGATTTCAATTTGAGATAGGGGTTTCTTCATAACATGAATATGAGCTGTTGTAACACTTTCCATAATGTTCTTAGTAATGGAGTTAAACACCTGAGAAGCCTTTCTAGCAGTGTCCCTAAAAATTTTGTGATTGCACTCTTTCCATAATGTCCAACTCAAACATGGTAGAGCTTGCTTCCATAATTCCATAAGCTAGGGATGTGTGAAGGTTGGGTTCCAGCTGAGAATTACTTCTTTAAGGTCAAAATTGTAGACCCATTCAATACCAAAGTTGTTAATTATTTTGCCCCATAATTCTCAGGCAAACTCATAGTGGATAAAGAGGTGTGAAACTGATTCCTCTTTTCAACCACACAAGAAACATCTGTTAACCAAAGTAAACCCTCTCTTTTGAATGTTATCCTGAGTAAGGATTTTGTTATGAGTAGTAACCCAGCAAAACATGTTAATTTTTGGAATAAGTTTATGATTCCAAACCTTTTTCCATACATCTTTATTTTAAGCTTTAGGAATGAGCAGATGGTAAGTAGATTTGACAAAGAATGATCCATTCTTATCTGGCCACCAATATTGTTCATCTTCTTGGGGAAAGAGAGGGATTCTGATCTCTTGAATGCACTACTAGATCTCTTGAACTTTTGAGAAAAGCTTAGGATGGTGCACATAGCAATCCAAAATATTTTTCCAGCTCCTCATCCCATTGTTATTTTCCATATAATCACTAACCCTATCTCTAAAAAATTGGGTAGTCAAGTGAGAAATCTCTCCATAGTTTCCCTGTGCGATGAGACCCTTATCCTTTAACTAGATGTTATCCCAAAATTTAATATGTTGGCCATTTCCAAGTTTCCATCTAATTCCCTATTTGAGAAGGCTTATACTTTTTAGCATTTTATTCCATATCATAGATCCCTAGTGTAATCTCGTCTATTGAAGAAAGTTGGAATCATCAATGCTATGCATATATTTGGCACACATTATTTCCCCCCAATCATTGTTTTTATGGATCAAGTTCTAACTAAATTTTGAGAGGTCTTTGTTCATGTTCCTAATGGACCTAATATTAAGTCCACCATGAGATTTTGGAAGACAGACTTTTTCCCATCTGACTAAAGACATTATCTATTTTTCTTCCACTCCCATCCATAAAAATTTCCTTTAGATCTATTCCAGTTTCTTAAAAAAATACGTAGGAATTTTAAAAAAAGACAGGAAGTATATAAGAATACCTTGCAACGAAGCCCAGAGAAGTTGCAGTTTACTAGCACTACTGAGTAGTTTCCCCTTACAACCAAGAAGTTTCCTCTACATTCTTTCCATAGTTCCATTCCAAAATCTAGGAGATACCTCTTTGACTAAGAGTGGGAGACCCAGGTAGGTAGTTGGTAGGCCAACTTCAGCACATTCTAATATATCGATGATTATATGTCTAAGTTCATTAGGAGTGTTGAAGAAATACACATTGCTTTTCTATAAATTTATCCTTTGTCCTGACTCTCTGGCATAATTATTTAAGATATTCTTCCATCTTCTAGCTTCAATCACTGATGAGATTCCAAAGAAGATGCTATCATCCAAAAATTGTTGTACCACCATAGGATGAAGGGAGGAGGCAGGTTTGATGCCCACTAGCTTTTTTGAGGCTATATCTTCTTGTATGTATCTTCCCAGTGCCTTAGTCATAATGATGAATAAGTATGGGGAGAGAGGGTCTCCATGATGAATTCCTCTTGAGGATGAGAAAAAACCTCTAAGAACACCATTAACCAACATTGAGAATTTTGCAGAAGAGACCACGTTCCATAACAAGCGAGACATTTTATTATTAAACCCAAATTTTTAGATCACTTAGAATAGAAAAGTCCATGAGACTCTATCATAAGGTTTAGAAATATCAAGCTTGAGAGCCATCCCAGGGATTCTACTCTTATCCATGGAGTGAATAGTCTCATGTGTGGTGATCACAACATCGAGAATCTGCCTGCCTGAGATGAAACCTTTTTGAGTAGGAGAAATAATTTTTTCTAGCACAGATTGAATCCTCATGACCAGCATTTTAGTACATAACCTATATATAGTGTTGCATAGACTAATGGGCCTAAAATTAGTGAGGTGTTAAAATTTTGATCTTTTAAGAACAAGTACTATGAAGTTATTATTAGCTTATTTCAAAACTTTACCTGATCTAAAAAATCATGCACATCAGTCATGAGGTTCGCTCCTACTATCTCCCAATATTCTTGAAAGAATATAGGAGGAAAGCCATCAGGACCCAGGGCTTTAAAATAACCGATGGAGAATAAAATAGCATGGACTTATTCCTTGGATATAGGCTTTAACATCTCCAGATTATCTTCTTTCATTATCAAATAGGGGATTTTATAAATAAATTGATTCATAGGTCTATCGATTCTATCATTATTATTTTCTTCTGTAAGTAGATTCTGAAAGAAAGCCCTAGCTTTTTCCCTTATTTCATTATCCTTGGTAATAATGTCACCATTATCTAGGACAAGCTTAGTTATTGAGTTGGCTTTTTTATGTTTCATAGCTGAGAGATGAAAAAAGGCAGTGTTCCTATCCCCCTCTTTAAGCCACTGAACATGGGATTTATATTTCCAAAAAACCTCTTCTCTTCCCATAAGATTCTTCCATTATAAAGATAGGATATTATCTTGTTCTAAAGTGTCCTTAGATTCATCCCCTTGATCTATCAATTGATGTATATCCTTGAGTTTTCCCATTATATTTTTCTTCTGCTGGAAGACCTGCCCAAAGCTGTATCTATTCCATCCATAAATTTCTTGTTTAATGTGTTGGATTTTCTTGACTATTATGAACATAGGAGTACCTTGAATAGGAATTTTCCACCATTGGGCTACCATTTTTCTAAAGTCTTTGTGTTTTATCCACATAGCTTCAAGATGGAATGGGGAAGATATAGAATGTCCCTGTTCTCTCCAACTGAGGAAGATCCGGCAGTGGTCAGACATGGTTCTAGGGAAAGCCTATGCCTACATATTATGATAATCCTTCTAGTTTCTTGATATAATAAATCTATCTAATTTAACCTAAATCATTTCATCTCCTCTTCTTCTATTGGTCCAGTTAAAATTTTGGTTTTGCAGCTCTATGTCCAATAATCCCCAATCATTGATTAATTCAACAAAGTCGAACATGCTATCTGAGTAATCCATAATTCCACCCTATTTATTAGAAGGGTATAGAGGAGTGTTAAAATCTATGGCTAAAATCCATCTAATGTTCTAGGGATTATTCCTAAAACTGCTCAGGTCTATCCATAATTTCTATCTCAAAGCTCTATTATTTGGTCCATAGACATTGATCAATGACTAGTTCAAAGATTTCATAGAAAAATTGGTAATCAAGAAGTGCTTATTATAAGACATAAGAGACCCCTAGATTTTAGCACAATTCCACATAGTGACAATCCCCCCTGAAGCCCCTTCAGTAGGACTAATGCAAAAAGCTACCTTAGGCCATATATAGGCAGTAATTTTTGTAAAATTCTCCTCATTGATCTTGACTTCTTGGAGTAATAAAATATCTAATTTATTATCTAAAATGCAGTTTTTAACCTCAAACTACTTTATTGGAATATTAAAGCCCCTCAAGTTCCAAGATAATATTCTCGTTTAGAGGGTTTGGGGGGTTGGGTCTCTAGTGTATTCTGTTTACCACTGGAATTCTCCCTAGTAATCTCTCTTTGTCTTGTTTCTCTTAGGGTTGGCCTCCCTTGTTTGGGCTCAGTGCCAACATCTACAAATTTTTAACCTTTTCGATTATTTTTCTTTGGGGTAACCCATTCCTCCTATTCATTACTGCCATTTTGTCCTATTACACCTATTGCTAAGTAGTTTCCTACTTGGTCTCCCACTTCTAGAGCATGGAAAATGTCTCTATTTAGCTGTGGGTCTACTTCTCCTTTAGTGGGACTTTTTGGAGTTACTTCTTCCTATCAAACTCTTGGAACTTTGTCTTCTTCTTTGACTTCCTCTATCAAAAGGTTACCTCATTCTCCTTCCTTAGACATATTAGTCTATTTTTCTAGAGGGTTGGCTATGTTAAATATAGCCTTCTGACTATCAACTGATACTATATTTTCCTTTGGGACAACTTTTCCCTCACTACTAGTGATATCCTCCTCTCCCGTCTCCTCCTCTACCTTTTTTGTGTTGTCAGGATTTTCCACATTACTCTCCATTTCTTGCTTGCTGTTATTTTTGTAATTGAGACCCTGATCCTCACCTTCAATTTGGGAATCATCTTTCCTCCCCTTTTGCTTTGTTGTGTATTGTGTCATTAAATGTCCCTTTCTCTTACATATTTGACAAAAAGTGGTAGCATTTTCATAAGTGATCAGTGAGTCCAAGTCCCATATTTAGAGTTTAGCTCTATGGTCATAGGGAGAGTCCTATTTACTTCAACATTGACACAAAGTCTAGTGTACACACATCTGGACTTTATTTTGGTTATATGATCTATAGTGACATATTGGCCAATATAATTGCCAATTGCTGTGAAAATTTTTTCATCCCAAAATTCCAAAGGGAACCCTGATAGTCTTACCCAAGTAGGAGTAGACTTATTAAAGTCTATGTTAGGATCAAATCTTGGTTTCCACGAGCATAGGGTAAGAGAATGTGAGCCATATAGCCATGGTCCTTCAGCAAGAGTAGCGATCATGTCCTCCCTAGTCATAAAACTAAAAAGGAATAGGCCTTTTGCCATGGTAGTGATCAAAACACTACCCTTAACTTTCCACCTAGATAGAACCCATTTCCTAATCATTTTGATACTAGGACAAAAATAAAAAAACTTACCTACCAATGTAAGGTCTATGGATGCCATGATTTTGTCCACCAGATCATCTGGGATATGCAGGGCCATGCCCTTCGAGATAATAGGGAGGATCATCATGCTTTTCAAGGAGCACATCTTTTCACCTGTAAGTGCCTTCTTCCATTTATTGGATGGATTATCCACTACCATATTTTTGAACAGATCCCCAGAGGCGCTACCACCAGCAGTGTCCTCCATTGGATCTGTGATCCCACCGGTCGCACTCAGGGCTCCCAACTTGGTGGGAAAAAACTAGTTTCAAATGTTGTCCACACGTAGAACCAGTTTTCCAATTATACACTTTGTTATGGATGTTGTCTTTTGATCATTTTTCATTGATTTAGATATACTTTTAGTAATTTAATTGTATGTGTATCATATTATGGCTTTTTTACATAACATGAAATATTGGTGTAATCTTTTTTTATAGGTATTATTCATGATTTCTTTCCATCTCCTTTATTGTTGGTCCTTGTTCCCCTATATATTCACACTATTATAAAAATATTACTCTTGGATATTATTTTATGATCGTACCTTCATCCTTTATTGATTATAAGTGATACATATTCTATTTATTTCCTAGAATCATTATAAACTTTGTAACTTATCTCAAACAAAGTTTTCATTAAGGGGAATAATTATCTACTATAAACTCCATTATTTTTTTCTAATTGTTTCTCCTATTTTGTAACCTTAAATAAATATTAAGGGGGAGTGTTGGAGATTAATATGGATTTAGGTCAGTTTAAGTTAATCCTAAGTATATTTTAGTTTTGAATTTTTTATTATAAAAAATACACTTATTTAATATTTTATGAGGTGTCACCCTTTTTTTGTATATTTTCAAGAAATAATGGAGTTACATGTCACATATAACTACCCATAAACTTATCACACACACACACCCCTCACATTATGGTTATTAGAGACATTTGGAACACACCATAAGATTGTCTAAGTAACTTTTATTTACATATATCTATAAATATTGAGATCTCTTGTTCATATTACATTACTATATCTTGAGGTACTTATGTCTTGAGTCCCTCTCTCATTATCATTCCCTTTTATTATATTAAGATTGTGATTCGGGAATAATTTTATTGAAATCATTATTAATACATGTGGGGTTTGATTTCAGTGAACCAATTTCCTCACTTGATATGTATGTCTCAAATTTATAGTTTTCCTACATTTGAGGTAACATTATTTTTGTAGGCATTTATTATTTATGATTTCAATGATATTTTCTATCAATCTTAAAATATATTATAAAAATGACCCTAATTTTTGGAATTTTTTGAATTAATTGCCTTGTGATACTTCATATCCTCATGGTTATAAATTTTTTATAAGACTATGAAAAGGTAATTTATAGTTGTATTCAATTGGACATGGCTCTTCAAGTACTTATTCTTATCTGATGTATACTAACAATAATGATACTATGAATTTCTTTAACTTTGTGCCTCAAAACATTGAAATAATTCATCTTTCCACTCCTCCATATGATCCAAATAATGTCCCTTATTTAAGATATAAATGCACTAGTGACTCTTCATCTTTGCTTATCATAACACATTTTTTTAAGAGGATCAAAATAAACATTTATGAATAATATATTTGTGTCACTAGAATTAGATTGATGATGTCACCACTTGAGTATAGTGAATGTCAAACCAATCTTGGTGAACATTTGATAGAATTATCTTATGATAAAGAGAATGAGTAAAAGGAATGGTGAATAATTATCATGTTAATAAATATTTTAAGACTAATTTTTTATTTTTAGTTTCATAAATATTTCACATGGAGTAATTTATTTTGATATACATTAATCATGTAGACTTTATACAATAGTTTGATTATAGATTGAGCATGAATATATTTTTTATGACATATGATTGATTGGTTTATTGGTTTGGTTTGAAATATTTTCCAAGCTTAAATTACAACACTTTGAATGTTAGTTTATTTCATGGAAAGTAAATGGATAAAATTATTAAATGTGACTATGTATTTACTAAGCTTATTAATTATGATTATTTGACTTGCTTGATCATTTATTAAATAAATTATTTATTTATTTGAGTTAAGAGTGTCCCCACCTTGTTGTAGATATTGTTTGATATATATTATTTTAATGAAACCCAAGTCTTAGGAATTCACTTTATGGAATTATTATAATTTAAATTTATGAACTTATTATATATATTTTAATTATAAAGTAGTATTTTTTGTTAAAATTATATAAATTTAACTAAATTAAAAAAAAATTGTTGTAATTTAAAAGCATAGTTGATTATAAATATAAAGCTTTAAAAAGACTAGATGGACATAATTGAAAATGGAAATAAATAACTACATGTACAAAAGATCTTAAGATATAGTTTCATATTTAACTTTAATATTCCATGATAAACCTTTGAGATCCAATACCATCTATATGAAGATCAACTAACATATCCTTTTATAGATAAGTGATTTACTCTATAAATATAGATATATCCATGTTAATTATTCAATATATTAAAATAAATTAAGATGACAAAGATTGTTTATTCTTTGATTATTTTATAATAGTGCATTAATATGTGTAGATATTCATACTTAGTTTGATAATAAAGAATAATTATTATTTATAGTACAAATTATTGATTTTCACTATGTTGTGATTAAATTTCTTAGAATATTTTAATTAGTTATGAATTTTTATTTATCAATAAAAATGATACAATTGTTTTATATCTTGAACTGGTTCTTTCTATTAAGTAATTTACAGCATTTTATGTAATAATCTAGATTTATTCTAGTTGTAGTTAGTGTGCTCTTTAATTTTCATTATGTTTAATTTTAGTTTTTTATTAAATTAAATTTATGATTAGTTCTTAGTATAAAAATTATAATTTGTCTTCTATAACTTAGTATAAAGTCATCTATGTTTTATTCTAATTATTTTTACTTATATGTATTTTTTTTAATTTTATTTTTAATATATTTTAACTTGTATACTATAAATTTTTGGTGTTTCCTTTATTTTTATTATTTTATTGAAATTTGGATCAAAAGAATAAATCTAATCTAATTTATAAAAATGCTCAGTAAAATTATAATGTATAGGACATACAATAAATAACACAAGATTTATTTTTAACTTGATATTAATAGAAAGATGCTAAAATGGAAAAAGTTATAAATAAATTAGTTAGCACTTGGATTTAGATGACTAAAATAAAGATTGTGTGATTGAATATGAGACTATGAAATGGTTGTATGAATTAAGGACATGGATATGCTTCGACCTAAGATAAGGCCATGCTATTTATACAAGGTTAGCCTATGTTAGTGTTTTTATGGTGTAACGGAATCGAGTAGGGACTTTTCAATCTATGTCAAATTTTACTAGTGCACCTCTACTCATGGGTCCTATGTGACTATGTGAAATATTTTGATATATTATTGGAGTCATTATGTACCTTATTATTCACTAGTAACCTTAGTTAAATGTAATTTTGTCACTTGTATTTTCACCATTTGAGGAGATGTCTTAGCTCTCCTCATCCAAGTGGAACAATTGAAACACCTTTAGGCATATGGGAAGTCTAAGGATGAGGTGAATCTCTATATAGAGATAACTCCCTTGATGTACCACTTTGGATCACAACTATACGGGGGGGGGGGGGGGGGGGGGGAAGAGAGAGAAAATTAAAATAAAACTATTGTAAGGGAGGTGATACAACAAATTTATTAATGACTTACAACAAAATACATGTTACACATGGAACCAAGAGACTAACCAAACATACACTTCTCCAATCTACATCTTCTCACATCAATGTTACATTATGAGGTTATGGATGAAAGTTTAGCCTAGGAGGAATATACAAGAGGCCTTGAATGTAACTAGTGAATATAATAACTCACTTAACCTTAAAAATTCCTAGGAAACTTCACATGACCTACAATAAGATGATTTCCAACTACAAATGGGATAAAATAATGAGACAACATGCCAAGGAATCATAGTCTTTACTAAGCAAGATCTAACATTCAAGTAAAAAATAATATGAAAATTAATTAAGAGGTATAAATAAGTAGTATTATTGGTCAAATGTTATGAAAATGTTTAGGGCTTCACCATACTCAAGTGGAGCATAAGTTACAATGGTGAAAATGGCCTATTATTATAGAACTTAAGAAAGAGAGGAGAAGAGATAAGTCCAAGGGTCATAAGGACACTTTTAAAGATAATATAAGGAGTTACATGTGAATGATAATAATATTTGGGATGAACCATACAAGTTTATAAGAGACAAATGTTTATCAAAGTCATGAAACTCATTGAAAGTGGCATAAAATTCCTTGTTCTGGCTCAAAAACCTACCTTAATGATTTTGACATGTTTAAACATCCAAAAAATGATTAGGGATAGGTATGATTATTTTAATTAATTTTAATTATTTCATACATTCCTCTTCATTCATTTTTTTAGGCTTGGTCATTCGAAATCATTTAAAAATGATCTATCGCTACCTGCACTCTAAAAAACTCCTCTTTCATGCACCCTGCACACTTGACCTCAAAATTGGCTTTAGTTTTCTATAAAAATATATGGTATGTAGTGTATTAAAATTTTAAATACAATAAATTTACTTTTAAGAATTTTGAACATCCTAAAAGACTCACACATGAAGTTTTCACCCTTCTCACCATTGTGTTCACCATGCTAGTTTTCATTGGCTAAGATGAATCTATTTTTTTTAACACTTATATGTTTTTAAAAGTCATAAAATTTACATATTTAGTTATTAAAGTCCCTAATTTTTTCCCTAAAATTTATTTCATCTCTTGAAACCTCCGATAGCCTACAAAACACATAAAATAGTAAAAAGTACCCTATTTTGTACCTTGTCCATATAATTTCATATAGATCAAAAGCATGGGGAGGATCCTAAGAGAGTAATATATAAGTTAAAATCAATATTAAATATAAACTATTCAATTTTATCAGCTTTTGATCCTCATCTTCTCTCTCAGGTCTTGACTAAGGGTTTGTAAGGGTTTTAGGTAGTTTTGACTCCTAAGATTTGTTCATGAAGGTTGGAAGTTTTATTTTCAAAATAATTACAAAAATTTGATCCCAAATACCCATAATAACTCCTTAAAAAATCCTTTACCTCCATGTAAATCCTTCAAGGAGATGTGAGCACTCCAAGTTAGCTCATCAGGCTTATCTTTCTATTTCCTACATGATTAAGTTGGTTTCTAAGCCAAAAGTGAGATTTTCATAGTTAAATTAAAATATAATGAGATTTAACACATATTAGGTGACCTAAAAAAAAATTAATGGTTTTTAATGCATATATAATTCTATAAGTGTAAATGGTTCTCCATTTGTCTTTAGGTGTAAGTATGCTGAATAGGCCTTCTTACAACATAAAGCACAAAATGACTTTATTTATGGATTAAATACATTAAAATATATAATAAAAATACATAATTATCCCAAAAATATGTTTTAACAAGGTTTAAAACTCACTTCATACTAAAAATGGGTTTGACCTTTCATTTGGGCACCATGCCAAAACTTGCCAAGTAGGCTTGACTACAACTCTAGCCACCTAAACCAATTTATTTCATTTACCCATTTTGTGATTAAATTATAATGTTTTTATAGATTATATAAAACCTCCCATACCTTATATCAACTTAAAAACAACTCTTTTTTCATCCCTTTATACACTTTTCTCTAAACCTTCTAGTTTTGCATAAGGGGAAATACCCTTTATCTGAGACAAAATAGAGGGTAATTATCCTTATTTTATAAATAAAAAAGGTTTAAAGATATTATTTAAGTATAAAATGTTTTATATACCAATTTTTATCTTTTTTTATGTCATTTGACCCATCAAATGCACTAGAAACCGAAGACAGACTTCTAGGTAAAGGACTGTGTGCATGATAGTTAGAAAATGACTATGTATTGGCCTTTCTAAAGGGTTTAGTGATATAATATTTATCTTCAGACCATATGAGATGTAAATTACACCCTGGTTAGATAATTCAAAATTTTAAAAATCTCATTACCCATGTCTACACTTTGAAAGTATCCTCACCTAGTCATACCTAACTGGTAACCAACCTAGTTTGCTATGATTCCCTTGATTGTAGGTGTAAGTCACACTTTTAGAGATAATTTAATTGATAAAAGGTCCTAATTATATATTTTAATTCTATCCCATTTATTTTATTCATATATACAATTCATTTCCAACTTCAAGAGTACCAACCCTTACTCACTACCCTACCACCATTACAACTGACTGTGTTCTTCATCTTGGAGTGATGATTGTATGTGACCTTACATGGTTTAGATATAAAAAAGTGTATTTATGAATATTTTTAAACTTATAACATCATTTAATTTTTTTTTAAACTTTTGTCTCACCTATACGCACTTCCCACACTCAAAAACATAACTTCTCTATTCATTGCCTGAGACAATCAACTATATTTGACTTCCTTTAGAGAAAAATGGCCTAATAATACACATTTAATTTGAAAATTGTGTTATATTTCAATATATAATCCTTTTATATTAAATTTACATCAAAAATTTTATCCTCTTCATGCCCAAACCCTTTCCATGAATGATGCAAGAAATTCTACTAGTTGTAGGTGAATGCTTTCAAGAGGTAGGTGCTTGTAGGTGGTATTAGCTTAGGTGTTTCTTGGTAGTGCCATGAGTCTATTGATATGTAAAAAAATTATTTTTTAATTTTTTTAAAATAATTATTCCATATTGAGTTAATTATTTGTCAATAAATTGAGTTAAGTCCTTGTTAAGAAACTTAATCTTTCTTCTATCTACCCCTCACAGTCAACTAAAGTTGATTGTGTGGGGCCTGTAGGTGTCTTTTATCTTTGAAACCTGCATAAAAATTTATATTTGAACCATATAAATTCCTTTAATTTACCATATATTAACTAATAATTGGTATATCCATGCTCAATCCTTCTCCAAAACATGTTTTAGGTCTTCCTACCTTTCTTAACTCATAAGACTATGTTTTCCTCTTTTAAGCTTGACTGTAGGTATACTTAGAAATTTTAGGATGTAATTTGACATAAATTTTATATTTTAAAACCATTTTAAATAACTTATCCTTGAAAAAAATAAAGAATTGAAGAAACAAGACTTTGAACCTTACATTGATTAGTAAAAGTATCTCCTCAGTTCCTACAACTATGTATATTGGTTGTAAATGTTATTATTTTGTCTCACTTAGGATTACAAGGTATTATTTTTATTTTATGTCTTAAAATATAATTTTTTAGTGGATTATTCACCTAAAATAATTTAATACTTCATAAATACCTCAAAACCTCCCTTGTACTTTCAATATTTGACAAATCTTCTATTGGTTGTAGATAACACTTAGTGATTTCAGTGTCTTCAAGGCTTTTAAAAACCATCTTCCTCAAATAAAACACTTATATTATTTTTAAAAATTATATTTATATGTGGGATATTTAAAATTAATTTACTTTGAGTCTCTATTGATAAATGCAACACTTTATCAGAACACCCAAAAAAGGGCCTGGACCTTTATTTTGATAGTTATGGGAAATCTATCCCAAAGTGTCACATGTTTTCTTGGAAGGTATCCTTCATGTTCCATTATCATAAAGTATTATAAAAACTCATAAAATTTTTATTATATCATTTTAAAACCTTCTAAACCTCAGAGAATGTTAAAATCATATGTTTCATGTTTCCCCAAGAAGTGGTAGACCACACAATTACTATAGATGACCATTTTGTGCATTTACTTAATCCCTTGGCTCTTGAAGTGGATATTGGAGTTGGATTTATAATTAAATATGAAT
This sequence comes from Torreya grandis, assembly GCA_037957365.1. Classification (NCBI taxonomy): domain Eukaryota; kingdom Viridiplantae; phylum Streptophyta; class Pinopsida; order Cupressales; family Taxaceae; genus Torreya; species Torreya grandis. Next base: position 413,411 of record JARHVA010002600.1, read on the forward strand.
AAAATAAATATATGATAAATAATACATCAATTTAATTAATTTTGGAACAATATCATAGATTAAACCTCCAAAAATTAGAAAACATGACTGCAATTCTACTCCTTTACTTCTCTTTGCAAATTGAGTTGGTTGGATCATAAAATCAACTCCAAATGAGACAAAAATAATTTATAACATTATATAATGGATTTAAAATCATCTATAACCAATATTATCAATTGGATTATATAAAATTTCTCAAATAAGAGCAAAACCTATAGGGTGCACAAATTAGCAAGTAGAAAGACATAGTCAACTTCATGAGGATGGTGTAAAACCCACCATTTTTTTAAATATTTTTATGTAAATTAAAATATATATATATATATATATATATATATATATATATATGTAAGCTTAATTTTAGATCCACAATGTGTTTGATCTAGAACCTCCTCTATTGGTCGTACCAATACAAACCTAAATACTATTTTTGTATGTCTAAAAGGGTGAAAAAGGAGTAGAATGGTTTTGGTCATTTTTTATAAATTTAAAATCATGTAAATCACTAATATATATTTAATTAATTTAAATATTCATTACATGACATTCTCCCACTTGACACACTTTCCCATGGGTTGTACAAATGCCAAACTCTCCTTTTCTCTCAAGAAAACTACCCTTTCTTCTAAAGAACCTACCAAATTTTAGTTATGAAAGTTTATTAAGATAAATTAGGGCACATTGGATGTGAAATATCCTATAATAACCTTAAAACTTATATATAAATCTATACAAGTCATTAAATTCTCAATTTAGACCCCTAAAATCACCCAAAAGGACAAAATGACTAAAGAGACTAACGACCAAGGATAATGTATCATTAAATGACATAAATTTACATATAATACGCCTTATTTCATAATTAATTAGTCCCATAAACACCTAAAATTAAATTTTTTACCTATAGGTGTCCCAGTTTGACCTAAATGTAAAATTTAGTCAGTAAATTGGTGACTCATACGGGTAGTATGCCTGTTATACTAACTAGACCAATAACATTATTAGTCCATTGAGATTATGGAGACATATTCAGGCTAATAAAAAACAAGGAGACCCTTTACCATTGACCAGAAGTTTTTATCAGGACAAGACGACTTCATTACCTCAACCACAAAAAATAAAGGACACACACAAAGCAAAGCAAACATACTAACAAAATAGACATGTGCTCAAATCACTTAATAAAAATAGGAAGAAAATACTTATATACAATAAAAAACTAATAATATATCCATTTTTAGGATCAAAAGGAATTTTCCTTGTATCATTTTCTTCATGAGATGAAACATGATGCCAAGCATGTTTTTCTTTAGATTTAACACTTGATAGATTATACCTACTTGTTGGCACTTCAATTGTTATGCTCTCAAGTAGACCATCTCTATATAGGTCTTAAATTTAAAAGTATTCCTCTTGGATTTGTACAACTATCTCATATTTGTCCTCACTCTTCATCTCATGATCAACTTTAAACTTTTTTGTAGGCATGGCCTCAAGAGGAATGGTTTCTTGTTTTATTGAAGACTAAGGAAAATAGAAACTTTTTTTAACCTCCAAAGGCTGATGTGAACTTTTATATTTATCATTTATTACATTTTTTATAATGTCATCTTTCTCACCATCACTTGTAATCAATTATAAAAAAAGTTGTATACCCCTTGAGAGTTTCAAACTCATTGTGAATGTTTTCAAACTGATGCCACAATTCCTCATCCTCTTTTTGATTAGCATCACAAAAGGAAAACAAGAGAAGATCCTTAATTCTCTTATTTATAATTGAAAAGGAATTCATCTAAAGATTCTTCTTTGACATAGGCATTCTTCATTTTCAACCAAACAAGAAGACTCAACACAAGAACTCACCTCTTCATCATTTATGACCTCTTGAGGGATCTCAATTTGTATCTCAGCTGTCATAATCTGATCTTGGTTCTCAAATGATAAAATATCTACCATCTCCTTCTCCTTTTTAGTGATTCCAAGACTAGGCATCTTGAAATTTAGTGACCTATTCCAATAAGGCTGCTAAGGAGTTATACTTTCTTCAAGCAAGAGTTCTAAATTTTCCTCAACCAACTACTCCTCTTTAGGTTCCCATACCATAGATCCATCAAGGAAAAGGGTAAGGGGTTGAGGACAAGATGAACTAGTTGGTGGAGGTGGAATATAGGACTCAAAATTACGTTGAGAATGAAACATAAGAGGTTATTTTAGGTGTTCTTGGTGAAGGGGAGGTAGAGATTGATCTAAGATAGCTTAGATATCTTCCTTCCACTTGACAATAACTTCATTCACATTTGATTTAGCTTGAACATTTTCTTGAGGAGGGGTAGATGGGTTGTTTTTAGGCATAGGATATTCTTTTGGGTCTAAAACTTCCATCACACCTTGACTTAACAACCTCATTCTTGACTCTAAATCTTCAATTTTCTTGCTTAGGTTATCTTGAAAAAGTCTCTCTTGAAGTTCATAGGAATCTTCATGAGGATGAGGAATAAAATATGGTTGACATAGAACATAAGATCCTTCCTGAGAAAGGGTGGGAGGGACTTTCATAGAATCAACTTCATTATCAACTTCACACTCCTTAACCATGCTTCTATCCACTTTCTTTGCCCATGATTCCAATATCTTAATCTATATTTGGATGTTAGGATTATAATTTATTTTTTAAGGTGGTGATGTAATTTGAGGAGTGGATGAAGTGTTCAAGGAACTTGGAATATCCTTAGGCTTGGATTTTCGACCTTATCTCCAGCTTGGAATTTCATATCTAGAGGTCTTTTATTGAGGTGGGGATGTAATGGGAAAGGGAAATGAGGAATTTATATCCATTTCCTTCGCTATTAACTTGGACTATTACATATGCATATTAGCCAACTCAATTTGCCTATCAATATTAGCTTTAAAAATAAGTTTTCTCTTTTCAACTCTCTCCTCCAACTCATTTGGAAAAGGATGACTTGGATAAGCTTGATTGGGATCAAGAATAGAGGTCATGTAGGACTGATAGCAATATTAGGGAAGTGGATATGTAGGTTGATAGGTTTGGTGAAACTACCTTTAATGAATTCTTAGTTTATCCTCTAAGGAATAAACTAAGCCACTCAAATATATCATCTCACTTATAACCCTTTGCCAATTGGTTGTCTCAATAGGTGCCCACTCTCTTTTGACCAGATCTAATGCATCTCTCACATTATGAATAATATGAATAGGAACCTCTTCATTATATCCCTTTTATGTGTTAATATCCAACATGTACTTCTCATATCTCAAAATAGTTTGATTGAAATTGGAAATGGATTGACTTGAGAAGTGTCTAGGTTGACTAGGAAGAGCAAGACATTGACAAGGCTAGCTAGAGGACCGATACACTTCATGAATGGGCTGATACCTTTCATGTTGGACCTAGTAAAATTCATGTTGAAGCTGGTAAGGATCATGGTAGGGCTGATTAAGAAATTCTTCTTGTTTATAAGGAATGTTATAAGCCTGAAATGTCTCCCCAACTTATGTAAAACAATACTCAACACCAAGGTCAACCATGGAACTTAATTAGGAAGAAATAAAACAATAAATTGTTATGAACAATATTCAAAAGGAATCCTAGGCTACTTTACCAACAATTTTATCTGTAGAGTCACCATTGGTGCTTTGATAGATACCTCCAAAGGCTGATTATTGAAAGATAACACCAAAAAGCTTTCAACCTATTAGACTGAGAGTCCCACTGAGCATGCAAAAAAATATTATCACTTAGATTTTCAATATTTGAGGAGATGTCTCATCTCTCCTCATCCAAGTGGCATAATTAAAATACCTCTAGTCTTGTGGGTAACCTAATGATGAGGTAAATATATAGATAGGGTTAGATCCCTTAATGTACCACTTTGGATCATAACTACACCTAAACTTTGGGTGGGGGAAGAGAGAGAGAAAATTGAAAGTAAAATATCTTAAGGGAAGTGATACACTAAATCTATTGATGACTTCCAACCAATTACATGTTACATATGGAATCAAGATACTAACCAAACATACACTTCTCCAATATACATCTTCTCACATCAATGTTACATTATGAGGTTATGGATGAATGTTTAGGGTATGAGGACTAGCAAAGAAGCCTTGAATAGAAATATTGAATAGAATAACTTAGTAAAACTTAACACTTCCTATAACACTTCACATGAACTGTAAGAAGAAGCTTTCTAACTACAAATAAGATGATAGAATGAGACATGTTAAGGAATCAAAAGTATTCACTAAGAAAGATCCAATATTTGAATACAACACACTATGAATAGTAATTAAAAGGTAAAAATAAGTAGTCTTATTTATAAAATGTTATGAAAATGATTAGGGATTTTCCATACTCAAGTGCAACATAAGTTATAAAGTCCTAAATGACTAATTCTTATAAAAATTGAGAAAGAGAGGAGAGGAGAGAAGTACAAGGGTCACAAGGACACTTTTAAATATAAGAAAAGGATTTAATTATGCATGATAAAATTATTTTGGATTAACCATGAAATTTTAGAGGAGTCAAATGGCCATCTAAGTCATTAAACTTGTGAAAAGTGGCATAAAATTCTTTATTCTAGCTCAAAAACCTACCTTCATGATTTAGACATATTTTAATGTCCAAAAATTGATTAAGGATAGTTATAATGATTGGATTTAAGTGGAAGGATTCCAAACATTCCTCACCATGCATTGGTTTTAGGCTTGGTCATCTAGAATCATCTGAAAAGGAGCTATCATTGCCTACACTCTAAGAAACTCCTCTTTCATGCACCCTACATACTTGGCCTCAAATTTGGCTTCAATTTTCCATGAAAATAAATGGGAGGTAGTTTATTTCACTTTTAAACAACATAAATTTCCTTATAGGCATTACAGAGACCTTAAAGGGTTCACACATGAATTTTTCACCCTTTTCACCATTGTGTTCACTATGCCAGTTTTGATTGAATGAGAAGAATATCTTTTTTTGAACACTTATAAATTTTTTAAAATCACTAAATGTACATAATAAGTTATTAAAAGTCATAATATTTTCCCCAAACTTTATTTCATCTTTTCAAACCTCCTATAGCCTAAGAAACACATAGAATAGTCAAAAGTACCCTCTTTTATATGCTATCCATAAATTATGTATAGCTAAAAAGGGTGGGGATGATCCTAAGATATTAATATACAATTTAAAATAAATATTATATAAAAAATATTCCATTTTATTATCTTTACATGTTCATCTTCTCCATTGAGTCTTGACTAAGGGTTTCTAAAGGTTTTAGGTAGTTTTGACTCTTAAGCTGTATTCATGAAGGTTAGACATTGTATTTTACAAATGATTCCACAAATGTGATCATAAATACCCTTTATAAATCCTAAAAATTCCTTAACCTCAATGAAAATCCTTCAAGGAGACATGAGCACTCCAGGTTAGCCCATCAAGCTTGTCTTTCTATTTCCTAGATGCTTAAGTTGGTTTCCAAGCCAAAAGTGACCTTTTCATAGTTTCATTTAGATATTACCAGATTTAAAACAAATTATGTGACCTAAAAAACATTTCCAAATGTTTTTTAATTCATATCTCATGTTAGAGATGTAAATGGTTCTATATTTGGCTTTAGGTCTAAGTATGCTCCATAGGCCTACTTGTAACTTAAAGCCTAAAATGAATTTATTGATGTATTAAATACATTTAAATATATCTTTAACATATATTATTATTCTAAAAATATGTTTTAACAAGGTTTAAATATCATCTCATGCTAAAAATGGTTTTGACCTTTCATTTGTGCACTAGGCCAAAACCTGCCAAGTAGGCTTGATTGTAACTCTAGCGACCTAGACCACTTTGTTGATTTTACCCCTTTTTTTCTCCATTTATAATATTTTTAAATATTAAATACAACATATAACACCTTATATCAATTTTAAAACAACTCTTGGTATATCCCTTTATACACTTATCTCTAAACCTACCAGTTTTGTATAAGGGGAAGTACCATCTTTATGAGAGAAAACATAGGGTACTTACCCTCTTTTTCTAAAAAAAAAACATTTTATGGTATTATTAAAGTCTCAAATTTTTTATATACAAATTTTTAAATTTTAATTGGTTCATTTGACCCCTCAAATGCACTAGAAACCTAAGACAAACTTCTAGGCAAAGGACTGTGTGTTTGATAGTCAGAAAAAGATAGTTTATTACCCTTTAAAAAAGGTTTATTTCTATGATATTGATATAGGGACCTTATTATATGTCAATTACACCCTTGTGAGAGAATTTAAAATGCTCACAACTCTTATTACCCATGCTTTCACTTTGAAAGTATCCTCACCTAGTCAGACCTGACTAGTAAGCCAACCCTATTTGTTATGCTTCCCTTACCTATACGTGTAAGTCACACTTTTGGAGCTGATTGGATTGATAAAAGGTATTAATTATATATTTTAATTATATCCCAATCATTTTATTAATATATACCATACATCTAACTTCAAGAGTACCAACCCTTACTTAGTGTCTCACCACCATTATAGTTGACTAAGTTCTTTATCTTAGAATGATGCCTATAGGTGACCTTACATAGTTTAACTAAAATTAATTTTTTATAGGAATATTTTGAAATTAATAACATAATTTACATTGTTTTTAAATTTTTTTCTCACCTTTAGGAACTTCCCACACTCAAAAACACAACTTTTCTATTCACTGCTTGAGGCAGTCAACGATAGTTGACTTCCTTTGGAAAAAAGACTTGCTAGTACATGTTTCCTTTGAAAATTATGATATATTTAATTTGATAATAATTTTATATTCATTTTACATCATTATGGTTAGTATATTCATTCATAAACCCTTTCCATGTATCATGTAGGAAATTGTACTACTTGTAGGTGAATGCTTTCAAGAGGCAGGTGCCTCTAGGTGGTGTTAGCTTAGGTGTTACTTGGTAGTGTCATAAGCCTCTTTATATATCCCAATATTATTAGTAATTATTTTTACCTAATTATTCCATATTTAGGTAATTATTTGTCAATATACTTAATCTTTGTAATCTCTACCCCTCATAGTTAACTATAGTTGACTATGTGGGGCTTACAGGTGCCTTTCATCTTTGAAACCTACATCAAAAGTTCTATGGGAACCATATGAATTCCTTAAAGCTACCATATATTAACCAATAAATTTTATATCCATGATCAATACTTCTACAAAACATTTCTTATGTCTTCCTACCTTTTTTGACTCATAAGCCTGTGTTTTCCTCTTTTAAGCTTGGTTATAGGTATACTTAGTAGGTTTAGGATGTAATTTAACGTCACCTTTATATTATAAGTTATTTAATATTTTAAAACAATTTGAGACTCAATTATCCTTGACAAATAATTTAATCAGAAATACTTTGAACCTTACTTTGATTACTCAAAGTATCTCCTCAGTTGTTACAACTATGTATATTGGCTTTAGATGCTAATTTTTGGTGTCACTTAGGATTACAAGCTCTTGTTTGTATCTGATAGATTATGAGATAATTTGGGAGTTGATGGTTTAACTAAAATAATTTAATACTTCATAAATACCTCAAAACATTCCCTATACTTTCAATATTTGACAAATCTTCTATTGGTTGTAGATAGCACTAGGTGATTTTAGTGTCTTGAAGAGCAATTTGAAGGCTTTTGAAAACCATCTTCTTCAACTCAAACACTTCTCTTATTTTGAAAAAAATGATAGGCCTATGTGGTATATTTAAAAAAAATATAGTTAGAGGCTCTATATATCAATGCAAAAATGGATAAGAACACCCGCAAAAGGGCATGGACCTTTATTTTGATAGTTTAGGGAATTTGTCCCAAAGTGTCACAAGTTTACCTGGAAGGTCATATTGAAGTTCCACTAGCATAAAATATTATAAAAAATCCTCAAAATGGTTTTAAATTATTTTATAGCCTTCCAAACCTCATAGGATGTTCAAATCACATGTTTCATGTTTCCCTAAGAAGTGGTAGACTGTACAACTACTATAAATGACCATTTTGTGCATTTTCTTGCTCTCTTGCCTATTGAAGTGGATATTGGAGTTTTATTTGTAATTTAAGATGAATAAAAGATATATATGATAAATCATACATAAACTTAATTCATTTTTGAACCATATCATATAAGAAACTTCTAATAATTGGAAAACATGACTGTAATTCTACTGCACTTCTCCTTGAAAACTAAGTTGGTCAGATCATAAAATAAACTCAAAATGTGAAATCAATAATGGATAACATAAGATAAGGGAGTTAGAACCATCTGAAACAAATATTATCAATTAGATTGTATGGACTTGCCCAAACAAGGGCAAAACCTAAACGCTACATAAATTAGCAAGCAAAGAAACATAGTCAACTTCATGAGGATGGTTCATAAATCACATGTCACCATTTTTTGAAATATTATTATGTAAATGAATATATTTGAGTTTAATTTCACTTACATAAGGTGTTTGATCTATAACCTCCTCTGTTGGTTGTACCAAGTACAAACCTAAAGATTGGTTTTGTATGTCTAGAAGGGTGAAAAAGGATTAAAATGGTTTTGGTTATTTTATATAAATTAAAAAGTATGTCAATAACTAATATGTATTCAAGGAAGCTAAATAGTCATTCCATCACCTTCTCATATCTGTCACACTTCCCCATAGGTCATACAAGTGCCAAACTCTCCTTTTCTCTCAAGAAAACTATCCTTTATTCTAAATAACCTACCAATTTTAAATTATGATAGTTGATTAAGACATATGAGGACACATGGTATTTTACATAACTTGTTTTAACCTTCACATTTCCATATGAATCCATACAAGTCATTAAATACTCAAATTAGACCCCTAAAATGACCCAAAAGGACAAATTGACTAAGAAGACTAATGACCATGCATAATTTATCATTAAATCATATAAATTTACATATAATAAACTCTATGAAATAATAAATTAGACCCATAAACACCTAAAATTCATTTTTTTACCTATAGGTGTCCCAATTTGACCTAAAAGTCAAATTTGGTCAATATGTACAATGAGGAACAAATTAAAAAAATGCAAAAAGGGTGTTAATGATTTAAGTTGTGTTTTCCATCAAAAACTCATTTGTTGAGCACTATATATATATATATATATATATATATATATAATCTAAACAAGGATTAGATTTTATGTTATCCCAAGTTATAATGATGTGTTTCCACTACTAGATTAATGTTATATATTGCTACAATAGTAATGTAATTATGTAATTCAATAATGAATTTTAAACATTAAGGTGTTTTCAAATTGAGCTTAGTTATACTTAGACTCTATAGACTAAAAATTGGGAATAATAGGTGTTTCCCTATCAATGTGTAGTTATAATAATTATTTTGTTGGTAATATGGAATCCTTCTTCCATATAATCAATAAAAGAATGGAAAAGAGTGATTTTATAGTGGAATTTTAGGAAATTATTTGAATGATAGTTGAGAAACATGTAAGATAACCCATTGAATGGGTTTTAATTTTAAAAATCAATAATTGTTTAGTAAGGGAAGGAAATGGTGGATTCAAACATTATGAATGAGTGGGATAGCCTTGGTGGAGTATCCTTGTATAAAGAGAAGAGAAAACCAAAATAGAAACATGGAAGTATAGGTTACTTAGAATTAATAAAATGGATATCATGTATCATATTTACTTAAGGGTAAGGATCATCTACCTAAAATAGAGGAATAATAGTTTATAACTATGAAATTAAGCATGATCTAAGTGTATATAAAAATATGGTCACAATTTAATTGTTTTACAATTAAATTTTATTTTTTGTGATTAAATATTGTACCATTTTACTCTAGTAATGTACCAAAGTGAAACTAATATATTAAATTAAAAAGAGTTATACCTGAGCTTACCTATGTTGAGTTAGATTGGATGTAGACCATGAACTAAACTTTGCTTCATGCAAACCATTAATGAAATATATATAAATAGGTCCTTACATAGGATAAATATACAAAAGTAAAGATAATAAAATTATATATCATAATAAAAAGTAATGAATACACTTGTTTGGGTATGTGAATCATTATATTTTTCTAGTGAAAAACTAGTGAGTAGAGAGGGTAGGACCATTTGAGATTTATTTTCCTTGCATATTTCAGATTGGATCATGCATACCCCAATCCACATTGATATAAGAGTGTGATTAATAACTCAATATGTGTTTGAATACATCATCATAAAAGTCAAGGTTAAAAGGTGTCATGAAAACCCTAAATGAATTCCAATAGAGCATTATGTCAAAAATATAGTGAAAAATTGGTACAAAAAATGAATCAACTATTACGGATGGAATAAAATTCATTTCGGATGCAAAGCTTGTGAAAAATTGGTGAAAAATATTATTAATTGAACCTAGTGTATAAAAGGTAGATAATGACAAGAATTTTCATTCCTTTTGAAAAATTATGAAATAAATTGGCAATAGTTTAAATTTTTTGGCATATAAGTATATTTATTCTAATGACTAAGTAATAAAAAATAATTATTTGAAAAAAAATTGTAAAATTATGGAACACATGTTAGTCATAATCCCCCAATCTAAGCAAAATATGTGATAAACTTGTGTATAAATTTGAAACCTACTTATGAATAACACTGAAACTGATATGTGGATTGAATAAAATTATGATAAAGCTAGAATGTGGGGTTTTTTATTCTAGGGAAGAAAGATTTTTATTTTAGATATCTATAGCTTGTGATGTTATCTAAATGTTATTTCTAGGTATAACTTGAGTATGAGTTGTGATCATTTGAGAAAAAAACTAAAATTTCTTATCTATGTCATGAATTACTTCAACATAGTCTATAATACAAGACACTATGTATGCCCCCTCTTTTGAGGTGAGTTTTAAATATTCAATGATAACTTAGCTAAAAATATTTTTTTTTATAAAAATTACATTATATAAGAGATCAAAATCTATATTAGTAATGATAAAATTAAAGATTATGGCATCATATTAATAATCTAATAAAAAAATAGTAGTGTATGTTATATGTAGAACTAAGCATACATAGTGTAATGTCTAGATACATGTTAGAAATTAGGAATGAAATGAATAAATTATAAAATTGAGTACTCAAAATTAATTATAACAACTTAAGGGGAGATTAATCTTATTGATTATTGCATTTTAAAACTAGGGATATACATGACATTGATAATGGCATCGAAAATTGAGAGAACAATAGCAAATGAGAGTCATGTACATTATGCATACAGAAAGAAAACACTCAAATGCACATAATATGGTCACAAATATACATTCAATGGACTTGTTCAATTTATACTCTCACACATAGAAACACACAATAGGCATTAAGTTTAAAACAAGGACGTGTTTAAATATCCATTATCTATAGAAAAGAATACAAACAAAACTATTGAAGAAAAGAAGAAAACATGAAAATCATTTATGAATAAGTGAAATTGATCTACATAATAAATTTATCAAATTAGTATATTCAACATCTCAGTTATATAGTAAATAATAAATGTGAAAGTAAGAGATGAATAATGGAAATAATTTATGTATTGTATAGTATTTCTAATGTGAATAAAAGGTATTATCATAGAATGATAATACATAAGTAAAATATGTCCCCAAATAAATGATTGTGATTCATAGATGTTGAATAATGCATGTGAATAATTTGGATCTAATAATTGATAGCCTTTGTTTACTATTAAAATTTAATATTAATTGAAGAGTGCAATGCATTATTTTCAAAATAGTGTGATTTTATCTATGTACAAATTTTGTGTCTGATATAGTATCACCACATACAACTAAATTTTGGAATGAAAACATGTATTTTATGGAAGTAACTCAAGTACACTTGTGAATAATATTGTATATAAAATTATATAAAGAGAAGTATTAGATATATTAAACATAAATACACTCTTTTGAGTAAACTACACATATCATGCATAGGCATTAATTATTAGAATTTAATGTGTTGTGTGTGTGTGTGTGTGTGTGTGTGAGAGTGAGAGAGAGAGAGAGAGAGAGAGAGAGAGGAGAGAGAGAGAGAGAGAGAGAGGAGAGAGAGGAGAGAGAGAGACGAGAGAGAGAGAGAGAGAGGGAGAGAGAGAGAGGAGAGAGAGAGAGAGAGAGAGAGAGAGGCATGGACAATAGCACCCAACCTATATGTCCTCTTTATTTCTCACTCAACCCTCTTGGCTTGACTTTCACTAGTTTCTAGTCACCCATTACTTCCCAAACATATCTTTTTGAGACCCAATAAATCATCTCAAACCTAGATCTATCCCCCTAGGTCTCATCCTCCTATGACAATAGTGCCCAACTTGGACAAAATCACTAGAATTCAAGGGTGTCTTATTTTTGATGCTATTGTCCAATTTCACTTTAGCCTCAAATGGTTAGATTTTTCCAATTCCTTATATTTTACCCTATTAGCCTAATAGAAGCTCATCTAACCCATGATCATTAGTTTCCATATAAAAGGACATTCAATGTCCATTTATAAGGGTTGGTACTCAATCATAATAAAAAAGTAAAAGTACAAGCAAGTACACTCAATAACTCTTCCCTATTCTCTACATACAAGATTCTCAGACCAACTCAAGCCTATTCAAGCACTCATACGTGTCCCTAGTCATCCAAAGTACATTCCAATTTTATATCTAGTTTCATAAATCACAAAATTGCACTTAAAACTTCAAATGGAATAACTAAATTAGCTCAATCCCTCTTCAGAGTATTGGTTTGTAGGAAGCATGCCCTCACATGAGGTGTGGAATTTATCCTTAGTATCCTTTACACACTAACCCATTCTCCCTTTCTCAAGGTTTTTATTAAAGTTAAAGTACTAAGAGATCCTAAGGGTTTGGAAGATTGAATTAGACACATAGTGAGTTTTACATAGACCTAGGCTTCAATATTTAACTATCAGGGCATCATAGGCTTATCAATAAGAAACCAAAAAAAACTAGATCACTAGGACAACAACATTGGAAGTGGACAATAGCTCTGAAAATGGACAACAATGCTAGAAAATGGACTATAGCACCAATTAGTAGGGTGTCCTAAGTTTGGTGATACTATCAAATCTAGAAACAAAGTTTTGGGTTCTGTTTATGATAGTCTACCATCCCCACAAAATAATTTCTAGATCCTACATCATTTGTTTCAGCCCAAAATATGATAATCATGATTTATTCACACTTCTTACTATTTTTAGAAAAGGTAAAAATACACATCTATTCCCAAAAAATAGTAGGCTGATTGAGATAGATTAATTATTGATTTACATTTACTCAATATCTAATTTAGAGATTTTAAAGCACTTAAAACATACATAAATTTTAGCTGCATAATCTCAGACACTCCATCATGCATCATGATCATGCATGATCTCATTATTTGATATACGATACCATGACAGGGAGTCTCATCCAAGACTCATCAATTAGTATCATTTCTTTCTAGCATTAATTATACATATTATCTCCTACCTTGATTGTACATAGTTCAAATATTTTTAAAAATACAAAAACAATATAACACTTCAAAATACAAAAACATTAAAAAAAAATATAAGAACACCAAATTTTTTTTGTTTCAATTGTATGAATCATTCATACTTTACATCACTACTATCATGATAGGACTTACATTTGTTGTTTCATGCTATTGTATGTCAATTTTATACATTACCATTCTTCACTTGATCTTGTTTGAGTATGTGTAGTGATATCTAGCTACATAATTGCATTATTCTACCCATAAATGGGGCATTCATACATCTACATTCAAGACATACATTGCTATATACACCATTGGTGGCACCAGCTACATGACTACACTATCTAGGTTATGCCATTTCTACACCACACACTTTGAGTTATCATGTTGATGTATATTACTTTATAACTTACACATAATACTATATTGACATCTCACTAGTATCTATCACTTGTATATTTCTTAGCATCTACCTAGTCTTGTACTACACATGTTTTGCATACTCTCACATTTGCTTTGATTATTTAGATGTGTTTGTATCTTCTAGTTATTACTTCTAATTTCACTCCTTGATTAGCATAGCTTATGTGATTACACTTTTTAGTTATTTCTCATCTTCATGTGTGTGGCTTAGGAAAATTTTCAATGTCATTTATTTGTACTCTTTCATGTGCTTGTGACCCTTGTGCCAACTTTGCTTCTTTCACTTGTATATGTATGTGGCATTTGAACATGCTTTCCATACTTGTTTCTAGTTTGAGTGACATGTGCCCATGTCCCTTATTTGCTTGGCCCCTTGGCCACCCTTGTATGATTCATGCCTCTTGATTTTTATGCTTGTTTGCTTGTTGCTTGCCAAATGTCCACAATGCCATGATCCATATCATCCATTTTCCTTAATTTCTTAGATTCCATGATAGACATCATGCTCCATCCATATAACTAATAACTAATAATTAACATTTCCCATTCTAGTTCAGTACTTTACACATATCTTAACATTATTCTATATATCTAGGCATACCCCTATTGATCTAATAATATCTAAGTATAAACATTACTATATCCTAAAACATATTGTTAAAATATCAAATGTTATATCACATATATATTTAGATTAACACACTTTCATGACTCTTTTCTTTTGAGGGTAGTCATTGCACGTTTATCATTCCTACCCTCAAAATATGGGGCATAAAATAAAGAATTTTTCATAGAGATAAAACCTATTAGTAATTGAAACAACAACATTCAGAATAGTTAGTAAAAAATACAAAGGTCAAATTTGTCAAATTAGAGTAGAAAAATAGGAATAGTCTCAGATCAACAGTCAGTTTTCACACCAGATAGTATCACCAAAAATGGATAGTAACACCAAAAATAGGGGTTTTCCATAATTTAACACTCTTATCAATGTAGAAAAACACTCAGGGTTTCCAAAAAAAAGCAAAAATTTTAGTTTAGGGATAGTTTATGTACTTTCATATCCTTTAGATTCAACAGTTTTAGCACAATTTTCTCATATACAAGGAGTTATCATTCATGCCATGATGGTTCTCACTTTCATTTTAGATTAGGTATTTGTCATAACTTATAGATTATAATACATGTTACAGACATAGGTTGTTGGGGGAAATGTGCACAACACATTGATCTTCTTGTGTTTCTAAGTTTACTTTATTCTAGGCATTCTCATTAGTTACATGACTTACTCCATATATATGTGGTTGGCATCACATTCAAGTTAAAATTTAATATAAGTTTATATTTATAAATACATGAGTTCTTGAGTTAGATTTCATATAAGCCTAGTACATCATTTTTAGAGTGGATTTCATACAAGCCTAATCTCCATATTTCAAAATGGCCAATAATGGCCTAGTTTCTAGCACACTTTCATCTATCCACACCACAGTGTTATATTTATAGAACATTCATGGGATCCATGAGCCATATCATATGACATCTATTATATACTAGTATCACTTCATGGCTTCAGTTCATAGGGCAATGATCAAGCCAAAGGGCTAACCTTTATATTCTTAAACTACCTATTTAAAGGGATTGGAGATATAGTCTAGACATCAATTAACACATGCATGATTCATTAACTTCATTGAGTTGGTGATGATGGAGCCAATGGGCTAGCCTTTGCATTATTAAACTACATTTTAAGGAATTGAGCACTCAGATCTATTCATGATATTGTTATTGATTCAACACATACTCAACATAATCTAGCATCATAATAGATTTCATATTGGTTCATGTACCTGGTGAGGTGTATTCATTCCTCTCTCTGCCTTTACTCAACTTTGTACATTCTTATTTTATATAAAGTATATATAATAAGAACTGATCTACTTCATGTTTTTATTTAAATATTCACACATCATGTCATGCTCTCTCTACACACATCCAAAATCACATAGCTTCATGAGCTTTTCCCTTATAAGTAAGTTCAAGTATGCTTTTTACTTTTAATTTATCTTAGTATGTCTCTTTTCTGCATCACTAGAATAAAGGGAGGGGCAAATGTAATCATATAAAATGCAAAATTGGATGACTTAGGCATGGCTAATATCACCCAACCTATATGTCCTCTTTCTTACTCACTCACCCCTTATTGGCTAGACTTTCACTGATTCCTAGTCACTCGTAGCTTCCTAGACTTATCATTTTGAGACCCAGGCAGTCCTCTCAGACCCAGATACATCCCTCTAGGTCTCTTATTCCTAGGAAAATAGTGCCCTACTTAGATAGGAGCACCATAATTCAAGGGTGTCTTATTTTTGGTGTTATTTTCTAAGTTCACTTTAGCCTCAAACACTCAAATTTTCTTGATTCCTTATCTTTTCCCCTATCAACCTAATACAATCTCATTTAACCCATGCTCATAAATTTCCATATAAAATTCCACTAAATTTCCATTTATAAGGGTTGGTACTCATTAACAATAAAAGAACAAGAATACAAGCAAGTACACTCAAGCACTCTTCCCTATTATAGATATATAGCCTTCCAAGAATAATACAAGCATATTCAAACACTCATACTAGTCCCTAGTCATCCAAAGTACAATCTAGTTTTACATCTAGTTACATACATCACATAATTTCATCAAATGCTTTAAATGGGAGAACTAGATTAGCTTGATCCCTCTTCAGAGTATTATTATGTAGGTAGTGTGCCCACACATGGGGTGTAAAGTACATCTAGTATATTCATTACACACTAACCCCTTCTCTCTTTCCTAATTTTTATATTCAAGTTCAGGTACCAAGAGATCCTAGGGTTTAGTAATATTTAATTAGGCACATAGTGAGTTCCATATAGAGTTAGGCTTCAATATTTCATTGTCAAGGTGTCATAGGCTTGCCAAGCAAAACCAAGAAAAACTATACCACCAGAACCACAACACCAAAAATGGAAAGGTGTCCTAAGTTTGGTGCTACCGTCCAATCTATAAATTGAGTTCTTTATTTTATTTATGATAATTTACCATCCCTGCACAACAATTTCTAGATCTTGCATCATTCATTTCAGCCTAGAGTAATCTATGTTTGATTTCTTCACACTTAGTATGCTATGGTGGTCTATTCAAATAAAAAATTCCTTATGATAAAATCCTTTTAGAAGAGTTTTACTCACATAAATATCTTTAATGTGAGTGAGTGATATGAGGTTTCATTCCAATAAATTCTATAACACTTTGTAAGGGGATTCTAACAAATTGTTAAACATTTTCCTTATAGGAGATTATAATATAATGTGTAGAGTAGGCTCTAAAATTGTAGTAATTATTAAATTTTTATCTCTCTTATTATCAGTTTGTCTCATATTATATGGTGTATTAGTCATATTATTATCATGAGAAGTATAAACTAGGTTGGTTGCATAATTTAACTTATTAATTTCCAAAAATTAGACCAATATTTCCTTAAATGTGTGACATAAATCCATGAATGGTAGAAAATTGTTAAACATAATGGATTTATGTAGAGGTAGAAGCAAAATATATTTGAATATGTCTTGTAATTCATTATTTGTCATAGTATTTAAAAAATGAACTAACTAGTACAATAAATTATAAAACCATCTTAAATAATATTATTTTAAACTTGTTAGAAATAAATTGGTAAACAACCTATATTTATATACATAATCCAAACATGCTATGTGTAATACTCTCAAGTTTTACTCAAGGTCACCTTTTCAATCATACAATGTATGCTTAGGTTCTATAAAACTAGTTGGTAAAGGATAGGTTGACATATGCTAAGACAATGGAATATGCAATAAAGTCTATAAATCAGTGCACAGTTTTTTTAAGCACCTTGTTAAAAATGTAACACCATATGTTGTAGGTATAAAATATAGTATGTAAGGGATTGAAAATTAGGATAATAATGTGTGATAATCAAATTCAATGTCATAAATGACCATGTAGGATTTGACATATTTATATACTGAAACCCTTCGATTGATCCCATAATATATGGGGGTATAAAAAAAGTTTCAAATGATATAGAGAAAGGTAAAAAATAGATATAATTCTTATATTTATTATCCATGCTTGTACCTTTTATTTACAAAAGAGTATGTAGAATTTTATGATTATATTGAGGTTGGTCATAAATTCCTTCTAAAAAATTATTAATATTTTGCATATTGTTAAGTTATATTTTCTCATCAGCTATAGGTGGAATTAAATATTGATGTTCATAATTAAATTAAATTTCATCTTGATTGTATTATTAATGCTCCAATGTACTTTCATGATATTCTATATATGAAATTTGTGCACTAACATCTAACATTTTTTACAAACCATATTTATTATCCATATTATGTGCCTTATCAAAATAAATCTTAGTATGCTCAACTTGGGCACCACTTAGTCAAACATATATTCTAAGAGAGGTAGAAATAACATTATTATATTCCATAAAATATGAAAAAATAACTTGGAATACTATTGTTATCAAAGAATTAACAAAATTTGAAAAACCTAATACAATAGTTGGAAAAAACAAAAACAAGGAAACCATTACAACATATAGTTAGGGTTTTAAAATAATCAAGAAATAGTTAGGTTCATTAATATGTTTTATAAAAATTGGCATTAGGGGAATAAATATAATATAATTTATACAAATTATCGAGTAAAATCCAAATACATAAGATAAGCAATAATTACACAAGACTAATTTGTAACTTGTTATTTATAGAAAGATTTTAAAAAGAGGGAATTATTAGAAAAATTAATTAGCTCATACTTATATTTATATGACTACAAAATTGATATGTGATCAACTGTGGGACTATTTAATGGTGTTATGAGTTAGGAACAGGGTTCCACATTGACTTGGGACAAGGAAATCTATTCAAATAAGGCCAAATTACAATGGTGTTTTTAGGTTGTGTCATTGTTTGTAAGGGATTTTCCCCTTTATGTGGAATCTAGTTAGTGTGCCTCTACCTATGGTTATTGTGTGAATATGTGTAATATTTATATCTATTTTAGGACATGTTATTTACCTTATTCTTGAAATGGAACCTTGGGTGAATAGATAATGAATAATAAATAGAATATATGGGAAAAATTGGTTGGTGGTTAAATTTGTGCTTGACCTTAACAACCACTATGTTTGGCACTTCTTACATACTAATACTCTTATCATGGATTACAATCCATGTTTTTCTCCCATGCTATATTGGTGTGTCTAAAATATTAGTGTAATGTTATATGTTCGTGTATTCATAGTGTAATTATGTGATTTAAGAATTTATTTTAACCCTATAGGTGTATTCAGACTTGGTTCAGGGCTACTTAGAATGAATGGACTTAGAATTAGGAAGAATATATGATTTATTATGAATATTTAATTGGAATTATTCTATTTTTTACAATATGGTATCATTTTTTAATTTAGTGAATAAATTATTATAAAATATGATTTTATATCAGCTGCCTAGGAAATTACCATTAGTAATTTGACCTATCAAGATTAAATTACTACCCCTATTATATGAAACTTTCCTAAAAATAGTCATTAACCCTTTGCATCTAGTCAATCTAAGGAAATTTAGTATAAAATCACTAATTTTGGTAAAAAAACATAAAAATTAAAATTCAAATGGTTAATTTTATTTTCAAAAGAGCATTGTAAAGTTCAAATATGTAGACAATCCATGCACAAGGGTCAATTTTGAGAGAAAGTTAAACTTTTAAAGAGCTACAGGTGGTTTTAGGACATCCAATTTTTTACACAAGGTAATCATGACTTATGGAAACTTATTAAATTTTTTTATGTCCATTATATTAGTGGAGATACTTTTTGTTTTGTAACAGTCCTTAACATGTTCATTGGATATCACCATTAGAGCAGGCATCATTTTGGGCCACCACAAAGGTTTCTAAGTCTAGGTAAAAGTTAAAATAGAATGGGATGATTTTTATACATCATAATAATAACTTTAAAGAGTGTTAAAAATTTAAATTTTAAGAAAACCATGCTTATACAGGATTTTGCAAGTAAATAGGCATATAGGCCAAAAAGGAGTTTTTTAACTTCTCAAGTAAAATGTTCTTTTAGAGTGTTTTAGTAGAATGGTACATAAACCATTTTTTTTTTCTAAGAATTTGGAAGTAAGTGAAGATTTATTTTCATTTTGGTGAATTTTTCATTTGTTTACAATTATAGACACCCTTATAAGCCTCCTATTTAGATGCTCATCTATTTTACCAAGTGTGGAGTTTGGACAAAAAATATTAGTATGAATTTATGAAAAATATGTACTTATAATTAATTAATAATTGAGAATAGTTTAGGGGTTATGATTTATGAACAATCATTAAGAGTGTAGGTAGCCTAGAATGTAGTCAAAACCCCACAATTATATTTCTCCATGTGGTAACATTTCATATCTTATTCATGTAAGGAAAATATTTTAAATGATGTTTTTTGGGTTAGTGTGATACATATAAATTAAAATAGTTTAGGATTTGGAGGTTTGTACTTCATGAACCATCATTTTGAAGATTCAACTTCTAAACCCTCATAAACCTTCAAAAAACTAGTTTTGAAAAAAGTTTATTTTATTGCATAAAATAATCATGGATAAACATAAAACATTTTAAAATTTAAACTAAACTTAAAAAGGATTCAATAAATGTCAATTTTATGCATGGATCCATATTGATGAGGGCAAAAATCATGTTTTTTGTGGAGAAAACATGTAAAATAAAGTACAAGATAGTTCAATGAAATTTAATCAATGGAGAATAGATACTAAGAGTTTTTATACATCCTAAAATTCTCACTTGGTCATAAATCATCCTATAATTTTCAAAACTAGCTTGATCAAAATGGCCAATGTGAAGGAAAATGGAGCAAAATAGGTCTAGTCAACCCTTTTGACTGAATGGTGAGTGTTTTCTCAAATCAAATATATTATGATGAGGAAAGTTGTTCCAGGTCTATTTAATTTTTTTTCATATTTCATGGCATCTTTTTGTAGGTTAAATGGAGTTCAAATGCATAGATTGATTTTTAGGCCTATTTGGTCTAATAGCCTAGTTGGTCAAATGGTCAACCTGAAGAATGGTGTTGAAAATCTATCAAATGAATTTATTTTAGAGTTACCACATTCCATATATATTTTTTAAGTGAATATATCATTATCAAGTCAATCCAAATGTTCCAATTCATGCAAGTTGAGTTCAAGTGGAAGTTGACCAGTCTTAAGTCCACATCTCTTTGGTTGACTAGTTTGACTAGTTTCATGCATCTCTCATGCTTTTTATGCAAGATAGGGAATTTAAATAACTTGAAATAGATTTAAATATGGAAACATATTCAAAATTATAGAGTTATTTTCATGCAAGGAAGTTTGGGAAGTCAACAATGGCCCACCACTTATCAATTCTATGCCAAAAATGAAGAACATGCAATTTTTGAAGACTTAGAAGATTTTAAAGCCTTTAATTAATATTGTAAAAGTATTTTTGACTTAATTAAAATTAAAAAATACTAATACTTATATTTTGTATTAAAATTTGGCTTTAAGTGAGGTTTTAGACACACACACACACACACACACACACACACACACACACACACACACACACACACACACACACACACACACACACACACACACACACAATATATATATATATATATATATATATATATATATATATATATATATATATATATATATATATATATATATATATATATATATATATATATATATATATATATATATATATAGGTTTATTTAAGCCATTTTGCATTAATTTACTGAGGTAGAGAAGAAATTGTAATTGACACCATTTTCAACAAATAAAGAAGATTTTTTTTACATATGAGTTTTATATCAAAATAGAGTATATTTTGAATGTGTACTAGCATAAAAGTGATATCTATGTCCCATTTTTGGATTTCATTTCCACACCTACTATGAAAATCCCACCCTCTATAGGTCATTTGAAGAGATATGAATAGAATTTAGCAATCCAAAACTCTCTCAATCCTTCATCTGAAATAGTAATGTTTAAGGGAAATTTGAAGACTTCCTACTGATTTATATGTACACATTAATTTCAATAGATTTCATATAATACCAATCATTCAGGTGCATCATCCCATTAGATATGATTTCCCATTTCAGTTTTCTTCTCTCTTTTCATCCCAAAAAATTTAAAGTATATTAGTTTTAGAGATAAATATTAAGGGAACCAACCCTCTATAGAGGTTCTTCTCATACCAAAGTCACCCACACTTTGAGGATATCCAATTATATCATATAGAGAGAAGGTTTACCTTGAACATTTTTAATCAGGGTGCTCTCCAAAGTGATAACAATTTTTTGCATGCCTGATGGGACTCTCATTCTACACACTAGCCTTTAGAGGCATTCAAAAGATCTAGTATCTTTTAAATATTGATTACTTGTATTATTTAGCTTACTAATGGTCTCAAATTGATTTTTTTAGTATGGATCCATATTATCCTCACTATGAATAGTATGACTAACCATACCATGATCCTCATCAAGAGTTTGAGGATCTATATCAAGCAGATATGAAAGATTTATACCCAGATCCTCCCTATGAATAACCATTCCATCATAATAATACCCATTACCAACCCTATCATTATCCATCCTACCCATCTAGCCAATCTAATCATGGCCATTTTGAAGCTATCCAATCCATAACACTTAAACAAACTTTAGTGAGCCTTGAAAAATATACACTAGAGCTGTATTCATAGAGCTATTTTGGCCAAGATACCCCTACTCACTAGATCCATTATGTGAGAGAGTCATTACAGAAAATAAAATAAGAATGGGCACCTATTGAGAGAGCCAATTAGGGTAATATTATTGATGAGATGATAGATGTAGGTGGTTACATTCAGAGCATTGAGCATAAACTAAAAGGCCTCAAAGAACAACATGTTCAACCACAACCTTCTTATATGCCATCCATTTCTCCTCAATAGACCATTCTAAGAGCCCCTTCTAGTTTGAGAAATTCTTCATATGTTTATCAAACCTTCCCTTCTTGGTGATCTATCCAAGAGAATTGTCAAAGAAAGAAAGAAAGAGATTTCTATGGGACAAACTTCTATTGAGATCACTAACCACTTCAAAGAGAAGATATTCCAAGAGAATATTGACAAGTAAATTAGAGACTTGGAGTTGAAGACAGGGAAAGAGGAGGAGAACCAAAATCAAATGCTCAAAAAGGAGCCTCTATCTTTCCCATATTAGACCAAATCATGTAGTCAATCCAATCTAAAGCTACTCAGGTACTATCCCTCCCTCCTCATGAATCTAAGTCATTTCCATCTTGGAAATACATATAGAGCAACATGCATAAGAAGGAAGAAGAGTAGGAGATTGTAGATTTAAATGAGGTTTAAGAAGAACATGCTGAGGAGGATGCAAGTGTTCATGAAGAAGTTGAGGAAGTAGTGCTGCCATCTTATGAAGAGAATGAAAAAATTGATGTAATAGATGATCAAATTGATAAATCTGTGGAGCAACTAGAGATTACCAATCAGCTAGTAAGATCATTGAAGGACTTGTTTGATGTTTAGGGAGTAGGATATGCTATTCTCCAAGGGGTTTATGATCTAGTTACAACAAAAAAGAGCAATTTTGTCAAGCCAAATGAAGAGAAAGGAGTGGGAAGCACTTTAATTCTACCACATTAAGAGTTAATTATTGATATGGAATTGTTTTAAATTTTCACACTAGGTTATCAACTCCTTGATGAGCCTATAAACATGGATATGCTTCCAAAATCTAACATAAGTATATTTTTTGCTCGGCCTAATCAAACAGATTGTGAAGAAATGAAGCTTAACAAAGAAGAAGAGCCACCAAATTTGTATGTTTACATTAGAGGTTACTTTTATCCTAATATTACACATATGAGCATGAAAAAGGAGTTGGGAAAGAAGATACTTTATTTATCAACCATTAATCTTGCAAGGGAACATCTGATGTACCATTATTCATCTCATCATGGAAGTGAATTATCAAATTTTCCTTTTGATCCAGGAAGACCAACAAGCTAGAGGTCATTTTTTATATAATAGAGCACCTTATGTTTAATTTATCTAATTTCACATGTACACATGATTTTAGTGTTGTTTTTCCCTTCCCAAATTGTTGTTGTCCTTTCCTCTAAGTGCACATGTGCACATGTTTATTGTTATTTATGTCAGTTGTCTTGTTTGTGTCTTTGTATACATAATATATTCAAAATATAAATGTTTATCCAAGTTATTTTTACTATATTTAATGAGTTATTTGAATATAAGGCTGGTCAACCCTTCAAAGTCACCAAAATTGTTAGTAATTTGACCAGTTAAGGTCAAACTACTACCCTTATCATATGAACATTTCTAAAACTAGTCATTAACCCTTTGTATCTATTAAAAATGAGGAATTATGGCCTAAAACCAATAATTTTGGTATAAATATAAAATATATATTGTAAATGGATAATTTTATTTTGAAAAGATCATTGTCAAGTTCATATATGCAGACAATCCATACACATGGGTTAATTTGAGAGAAAGTTGAACTATCTAGGAGTTATAGGTGGTTTCAATAAAAGACCTAAAATTGTGTACACATGGTCATAAATAAATAATTAACCATATGAAAAAGTTTCATATCCATTATATGATTTAATATACTTGGTTTTTTTGTAATAGTCCTCAGCATGTGTGTTGGAGATCAACATTGGAGCATGCATTATTTTGGAGTGCCATAGAGGTTTCTAAGTCTAGGTAAAAGTATTAAAATAATGGGGTGATTCTTTTACATCATAATAATACCTTTAAAGAGTGTTAAAAATCTAAATTTTAAGAAAACCATGCTTATACAAGCTTTTGCAAGCAAATAGGCAAATAGGCCAAAAAGGGGTTTTTTTACTTTTCAAGTAAAAGGTGATTTTAGAGTGTTTTAATTACATGGTACATACCCCATGATGATTTTTTTAGGAATAATTAATTAGGTGAATATTTACTTTTATTTTGGTGATTTTTTCATTTTTTTACAGTTTTAGGCACCCTCACAAGCCTCTTGTTTAGATGCTCATATCTTTCACCACATGTGGAGTTTGGCCAAATTATCTTAGTATTTTTTTAATACCTATATTTATTTATAATTCATGAATAATTTATACCATTTTAGGGGTCATGATTTATGAACAATCATTAAGAGCATAGGTAGCCCAAAATGTAGTCAAAACCCCATAGGTAGATTTCTCCACATGGTAACTTTTCATATATTTTTTATGTGAGCCCAATATTTTTAAGGATGTTATGGGGATCAGTATGATACATATAAATGGAAATATTTTAGCATTTGGAGGTCTTTACTTCATGAACCATCATTTTGAAGATTGAGCTCCAAAACCCTCAAAAACCTAGTTTTACAAAAAGTTGATTTTATTGCCATAAGATCATGGATAAAACTAAAAAAATTTCAAATTTAAATTATACTTAGAGAGGATTCCATAAATGTCAATTTTACACATGGAGTTATACATATGAGGGAAGAAATAATGTTTTTTGGTGGAAAAAAGCATGTAAAATGAAGTACGAGATAGCTCAATGAAATTTAATAAATGGAACTCAAATCCCAAGACTTTTTAATAATAATTAAATCTTCACTTGGTCAAAAATCATCCCATAAGTGTCCCAACTAGCTTGATCAAAATGGCCAGTCTATAGGAAAATAAAGCAAAATAAGTTTGGTCAACCCTGTTGACTTAATAGTGAGTGTTTTCTCATCAAAATAAAATATCTTGTGATGAGGAAAGTTGTTACAGGTCTATTTTTTAATATTTTTCATGTCATATTTTTTCATGTTAAATGGAGTTCAAGTGCATAGATTGGCTTTTAGGCCTATTTAGTCTAATATGCCTAGTTGGTTAAAAGGTCAACTTGAACAATGGTGTTAAAAATATATCAAATAGATTAATTTTGGAGTTAAAAAATTAAATATATGTTGTTTAAGTGAATATATAATTCTGAATTTAATCCACAAGTTCTAATTCATGCAAGTTGAGTTCAAGTGGAAGTTGACTAGTCTTTGAGTCCACATCTCTTTGGTTGACTAGTTTCATGCATCTCCCATGCATTTCATGAAAGATAAGGACATTAAATAGCTTAAAATTATTTTAAATATGGATTTATATTCTAAATTATGGTGTTATTTTCATGAAATGAAGGTTGGGATGTCAACATGGGCCCACCACTTCCCAATTCTATGCCAAAAATGAAGAACATTAATTTTTGAAGACTAAAAAGATTTTAAAGAATTTAATTAATATTTTTAAAGTATTTTAGTCTTAATTTAACTCAAATAAGACTAATAATTCTATTTACATGCTAATTTGGATTTAATTTAGGTTTTATACATACATATTAGCTTTTTAAGCCATTTTTCATTAATTTCCTGAGATAGAGAAGAAATTGTAATTGACACCATTTTTATCAAATAAAGAAGAAATTATTTTTATATGAGTTTGATATAATAATAGAGTTTATTTTAACTATGTATTACATCTGAGTGAGATATATGTCCCATTTTGGTAGTTCCTTTCCACACCTATTATGAAAATTTCACCCTCTATTGATCATTTGAAGAGATAGGAATATAATTTTGCAAGCCAAAATCCTCTCAATCCTTCATCTAAAATACTAATGTTTAGGGGAAATTTTAAGATTTCCTATTGATTTATATGTGTGCCTTAATTTCAATATATTTCATATAATACTAATCATTCAGGTGCATCAACCCATTAGATAGGATTTCCCATTTTAGTTTCCTTCTCTCTTTTCATCCCAAAATATCAAAGGTAGATTATTTTTAGAGATAAATATTAAAGGAACTAGCCCTCTCTAGAGGTTATTCTCATTTAATAGTCACTTACACTTTGAGAATATCCAATTCTATTATCTAGAGATAAGGTGTGCCTTGTACATCTTCAAGTAGGATTCTCTCTAGAGTGATAACAATTACTCGATAGGACTTTAGAAACATGTGGGATGATGTGTCCATAGAATTTGAATTTTAAATATTATCTATTTTTTAAAGGAGGATTAAACTGTAAAAATAGAGACACTATTATTGAACAATAAATCACTAAAGGAGAACCCATGCTAAATTAAAAAAGACTACTAAATTAATAACATAGATCAGTGTGGTATTGAGTTTAGGATCATTTGAATGAATATTAGGGACATAATTATCATAGTATCTTAAGGATAACATTAATCCTCATATAAATAGATGGATAATGGTTTATAAACATGAAATTGAGAATGAGTTAAGTGTGTATAAAATTATGGTCACAAGTTCTTTGTTTTACCATTATATATTAATATTAGTGACTATAGTTTGTTTAAGTTTGTTTCGTTTCTATATTTTAATTTTTTTCATTTCTTTCATTATTTTGTTTGCTGTGGTGTCAAGAGTTATAAGGAAAATCATATGAATAGAAATGATATTTATTATCAAAGTGTTTAATCCTCTAAGACATTACCTATTTAAAAGGCTTTATTCTATCATATATACACACACACACACACACACACACACACACACACACATATATATATGTTTATATATATATATATATATGTATATATGTATATATGTATATATATGTGTATATATATATACATATATGTATATATGTATATATGTATATATATATGTATATGTATATGTGTGTGTATATATATGTATATATATGTGTATATATATATATATATATATACATATATATACATATATATATATACACACACATATACATATACATATATATATACATATATTTATATATATATACATTAATATATATACATATATACATATATATACATACACATATATATACATATATATACATATATACATATATATATACATACATACATACATATATATACATATTTATATACATATATATATATATATATATTTATGTATATATATATATATATATGTATATATATATATACACACACACAGATATATATATATATATATATATATATATATATATATATATATATATATATGAAGTGAGAGATATTTGATAAGTTATAATTCTATTTGATGATTAAATATTTGTAAATTAATCTTGACTTTTTTTAGTAAATATATATTTCCCAAAATTTGATTATGTGTTAAGTGTTCATAAAATTTGTTTGATTGAGCACAACCCCCCCATTCCTTATAATTTATTTTCAGTCATGCCCCCTATGATCAAACTAGTATGATTACACTTAGGCCTTCATGATAGGAAAATTGGTATATTTGTTGACATAAAAATTTACATTATTAGTAAGGCATTACCCTTCAAAAAAAATTCTAGTTTTAGATAGTATATTCCTAATTTTTACCCAAACAAATAAACATATTTAGATCTTTTTTTAGAGTTTTACCTTGCACTCAAGTTACTTTCATATTTTATAGAATTATGCCTCTTATAAATTTATACTACCATATACTTTTATGACTATTTTGGGCCTACCTCCAAACTATTTAACAAACTATTTTAAATTTTCAAATTGTTTAAACTTTTTACACAATACATTTCACATACCAAATCAAGGGGAAATACCCAAATATCATCTACATAATCATATCAAGCCTAAGCATTTAAAAATTTAAAAATATATCAATAATTATCTATAAATGCATATTCCAAATTATAGTAACCTCCCTAATTCTTCCCAATATGAAACCCCTAAAATATTTAATCCCTAAGATAAGTTTGAATACCATTTTCAAGGTGAAGTCATAGGTTATCAATTTTTGAAAACCATACATAGGGATTAGTCTGCATAATGACATCACATAATATTTCACAAAATTAGTTAGGTGGGAGAGATACATGTGGTTTTAATTTCCTTTTTATATTATTGGATATGTAGGTATTACTTGGTCACAAGGAGTTTTTGAGGCAAGCTTAACCCATTTATTTTATTTTTTTTTGCCATTCAAATTTTTCTTATTGTAAAATGCATAGAGGTATGGTTTTGAATTAAATATAAGGTTAAAAAATATGTGTAAATATAAATATACAATTTCCTTCTTCATATATAGTGACATTGATCATAATATTCACAATATTTATGTATTCTGTAGGGATTGTTCCACACCTAGCAACATTACCACACTACATAGGCATCCGTGTAAACAGAAACCTACTTATGATCACACAAATAATTTTTTTAATATATGATAACCATAATGACCATATAAATTTATTATATATTACCATATCACTACCATATACTTATATTCATCTAAAATAGTTAGTTGCATAATCTTCCCAATTATTTCTAGAAATAGCTAGTTATTATATTTATCTAGTTTCAAGCACATCAGTGTGATTTTTGTATATATTAAACAATATAAATATTCAATATATTTTATTACACAAGGGTCACATAATTAATTAAAAAATAAATAAACATTTTTTGAATATGTTCCTATCTTAAATGACAAAAACTAGTTTCCTTCTATTTTCCTAGTGTTTCAGATTTTAATATTCAATTCTATTGTTTAGATCTGAATCCTAATTTTTAATCATACTGGAAAGTAAAATAAACATTAATATTATATTTTATGAGTTTTATAAACATATTTTAATTTAATATATTTATATAAATATACACTTTCATGATTCATTATTACATGTAAATCAAGATGAAATTAAAACAAAATGCTAAGTTTGTCACATTTGAAGAGTGACAATTTGACCCCTTTACTAATACTAATGAAAAATTTGTATGTATTAATTTTAGATTGGGTTTTAATAATAATAATAATATAATTCCCATGTATACACCTTTGGTTATTTTATTTCCACCCATGGTATGAGTGTAATACATAGTTTAACTCAAATTACTATAACTATTCCTACAAAACATACTTTTATACCTTATGTGATTACTATTCATGTCACATCATCTAATAATGTAGATTTTTTAATTACTATTTCTGAAAACCTTATGAAAATATTTATTTATTTATATAATAAGGTTACACAAATAAAATATAATTCTATAATGGCCATAATATTTACATTCAATCCTTATTGCATAATATATTACTATTGATATCTATGTTTATCATTTATCAATAGGTTTTTATTCAACTAAGCTTACATTATATGATGGTAAGGGTGATATAAAAAAAACATAATAAAGTATTTCACATAACATGTTTGGATTGTGTGTCCAATGATAAGTTATTTACTAAGTGTTTTCCACATAGTCTTAAGGACTATGCCTTGCATTGGTTTTATGATCTCACTTTCCAGCCATTTCATGAATTTAACCCTTTAGCTGATCAATTTTAAGTAAAATTTTCAATTAAAATTAGTGAAAATAATTATTATGTTAATATTTTAAAAACAAATCAATCATATCATATTAATTATTATATTTTTCATTACAAAAACATTCTTTTTAAGATGAAAATTAAAATAGAAGATTATTAATTACAACAAATATTCAAATAAATCTTGATCTCCCATAATATGAATCAATTATGTTTAATAAGTTTAAATCATTTTATGAAGTTGAAATTATTTACATGAATAATATATACTATATGTCTAACCCTCCAACCACTTTTTGTCCAAAGTTTCCATGTAAGAGAACTTTAAAATAAAAGTATTTGATAAAAGTGATACAAAAATCTTAGTTTCACAACCAACTAATTAACTTGTTCTCTTAACTCCACCAGTGAGGCAATTTATACATTTTAAATAACCTCATCACAAGTTATTATATAAGTTACTTTAGTGCAACCTTATATCTACCCCTCCCAAAAAATAGGTCAATATGAGAAAACCTCAAGCAAAGGGATTTGACACTAATTTCTTTTATGATTATCATCAATGTGTAGTACATTCAACCAATACTTTAATTAGTTTATGAATTAATCTACCTGATTTAATTAATGATAACATGATGATATTAATACATATACAAAATAATAAAGGAAATAACCTAATGAGAATGTTAAGTTAAAGATATTTGATGACCCCTTTTTAAATCATGTTGTACAAGAAAGTACTTTTCGATTTCATATGTATATTTACGTATAATGCACATTTTCCTCCAATTGATTATACTTCTACAATTAAGGAAGTAATTAATTTATATTGCATTATTAGAACACTTTAAATTATACATGTAGATAGACCTATTATCACAATTGATGAGAATTTTTTTTTAATATGAATATTTTAATGAGGTAATATTTATATGTGCATACATAGATTTACATCCTATACACATTTTCATTATAGATAATTCCTGGGATTAGTTTTCACATTATGTGAAAATAGGTATTTATGAAGAGGTAAATACTAAATGGTTGAGTATTTACCATAAATTAAATAACACTTACAATTATGTAAGTTAGTAAATAATATATTATTGCTATGTAAAAAAAAAAAAATTGATCTTATATTGTTCATATCAGAGTTGTTGCCAGGGTTCAAATAACATGAATGAAATGGTCAAGTGATCACATGAGAAGAATTTGGTGCACACCACAAAGAAGCTAAAGCAAAGTGAAAACACTGAAAGAGATAATTTGCAAAAGACAAATAGGAGCAAAACCCAATATTCAATTAACATGAGATGGCCATAATGAAGAATACATATAGGAGAGATCGTAAGTAACTCCTCCACAAACAGTGGTCAAAGCACCCCAAGAATAGACTGTAACTCCTCCACAAAAGGTGGTGACAAGGTGCTAAGAATAGAGAAGTAACTTCCATACCCGGAATAGCTGGTCAAAGGAGTTACTTATGACATTTTTATAACACCTATGACACATCTATGACACACATCTACGCATAAGCTAGCCTATCCCACGAATGTAGGAAAACTCCATGTATGGATAAATATATAATATTCTCTAATTAAATAATAGGGAAAAATAAAAACCTACACTAACACCCCCCATAAGCGTAGCTTAGGTGGGCAATGTGGAAATATAAAATGGGTCCTGTCAACTAGGCCTGATAAGGTACCCATGTACAAATAAAATCTCCCATAAGATATAGAAAAGGATAAAACTCATAGGAAAAAATCCCCCCCCCAAAAGAGAGACAAAAAATAAATGAAGAGGCTAGTGGGCCCCCCAAAGATGATGGTGCTGCAAATGTGGACTGCACCCCAAGAAGAGCTCGTAGATGAATGAACTTGCTCTCAGTGAAAGGTTTGGTGAAGATGTCTACAACCTACACTGAATACTAGTAAAATATCAAGTCAATGACCTAACTATGAATAAGCTCCTGAATGAAATGCATGTGAATCTCTATGTGCTTGGTCTACTGGTGCTGAACTGGATTCCTACAAATCTGAATGGTACCCTAGTTGTCACAATAAATGATGGTGGGTTTCCTAATAGGAATGCCAAACTCAAAAAGTATCCCCTAAAGCTAAATAGCCTCAGTAGCTACATTAACAGCTCCCTTTTACTCTACCTATGTGGATGATATAGCAATAGCATTTTGCTTCATGCTAGACCAACTGATAGGACTAGAACCTAGAGAAAAACTATAACCAAAAGTGGACTTGTGAGTTTGTGAATCACTAGCCCAGTCTGAATCTGTATATCCAACCAAGTCAACCTCTATGCCAAATTTGTAATGAATCTTGTATCTATGTGAACCCTATATGTAATGCAAGATCCTCTTGGCTACTTTCCAATGCAACTCATGAGGTTCTTGCATAAATATAGAGACAAGTCCCACTACATATGATATGTCGGGCCTAGTGTGAGTCAAGTAGATGAGACTACCAACAAGTTTTTGATACCGAGTGGCATCAACCAATGGTGAAGAATAGTCAGCCTCAAGCTTGACTCCTAATATAAATGGATTTGGAGATGGCTTGCAATCATCCATGTGAAACTGAGACAATAAATCAAGAGGATACTTAGGTTACGCAAGAGAAATCCCTAAATTTGACTGTGAGATCTCGATGCCAAGGAAGTAGTGCAACAAACCCAAGTCTGTCATGTCAAATGTATGTTGGAGAGATGCCTTCACCGCTACAATAGCTGATGAAGAAATCTCGATGATCAAAAGGTCATCAACATATAGAACCAAAGTCAAGAGCAAATCATCATGCCATAAGAAGTAGACATTGGGGTCAGAATGGCACCTAGTGAAACCTATTGTGAGAAGGAAGGAATCCATCTTGGTATACGAGCCTGAGAATTTCCTAAGTCTACATACTAAGGAAGAATCCTGAACAAATCCTAGTGGCTACTCCATGTAGATCTCCTCCTCTAGGTCTCCATGAAGAAAGACACTCTTCACATCCATCTAGTGCACATCCTAACCAAGTTTTGTGGCAATACCCAAGGTGAGTCAGATAGAAGTCATCTTTGCAATGGGTGTAAAGGTCTCTGAGTAGTCAATGCCTACCACTTGTGAGAAACCCTTATCAACCAATCATGCCTTGTACTTATCAACTAACCCATCTGCTACAAACTTGGTCTGATATATCCACCTACATCAAACCATCTTCCTTCCCTAAGGAAGTGAATTCAATTCCCAAGTGTTATTTTTGATAAAGGAAGAGTATTCTTCCTTCATAGCACTATCCCACTCAAGTACTCTCGATGCCTATCAAAAATTCTACGGATCTAAAATTGAGGCAAAGAAGGCATGTGGATCTCTCTAAAAATCCACCCTATTACGTCTATCATCTACAAGATCTCCTACCCAAGTGCCAACACTCTCAAGTGTCTATCTAGCCCAAAGTGGCCCAGAAGGGGGCAAGTCAGGTGCTAACTCCTCATCCTCTAACTGACTAGAGGTGGATGACTCTACATCACTGTCCTCATTATCTGAACTCAAAGAAGAAGAAGATGTCTCTAGATTAGGAACCTATTGTGGTTGATCTGAGTCTGAGGAATCATCATGAAGATGTAGATATGATGAGAGAGAAGAAGTGCCAAGCATTGAGTCTTTAGGACTCTCCTAAAAGTGGACACTTCTCTCAATGAACAACTCATGAGTGGTTGGATCTAGAAGGTGATACCCCTTAACACCTTCTGGATATCCTACAAAGATGGAAGGCTTGGACTGATGTTCCATAGCTTTGCATTTATTCTTCAGTATGTGGGCCATGGTTGGGGATCTAAAAACCCTAAGGTTCTCAACATCAAGATTCCTTTTATGCCAAGATTCAAAGGGTGTTATCCCTTTTAAAGCTTTTTTAGGAACCCTATTTTGAATGTAGAAAGCATAATTGATGGCTTTAGCCTAGTAATATGGTGCTAAGGATTTGAAGCGAATCATACAGCTACACATCTCTTTAAAGAACCTATTTTTGTGTTCTAAAACCCCATTCTATGAAGGACTGCAAGTGACTATGCATTGTAAATCAATCCCCTCTGTGGTGCAAAAATACTCAAACCTGTTGCTAACATACTCCCCTCCATTATCAATTTGAAGAACCTTAATGGATTTCTCACTCTATTTCTAAATAAGAGCCTTGAAGTCTAGAAAATTTTCAAACACTTCAGACTTTTGTTTGAGAAAATATATCCAAGTGTACGTAGAGAAATCATCAATGAAAGTGAGGATGTACTTGGCCCTTATGAAAGATGGTTCGGGAAAGGGTCTTAATACATCACTGTGGACTAACTCCAAAGGTTTTGAAGCCCTCCAAGCTTTGAATTTGTCAAATTTTTCTTTGGGATGCTTCCCAAGGGAGCACCCCTCGCAAAGTCCTTTTGAGAATTAGACACGAGGCAAGCCAATGACCATGTCATGTTTGCAAAGTTACTCAAGGTAGTGGTAGTTAAGGTGGCCAAACCACTCATGCCATAATTTGATAACTCCATCTAAATGAGTCAGCAATGCTATTGGAGAAGAATCAAGTGAAAAATGTGAGAAGGTGTATAGCCTTTCTTGGTTATCTTCCCTACCCACTGCCACTGTAGTATCACTATGCATCTCCCTGATAGCCACTAAATCTAGTGAAAACTCAACTCTCATGCCCCGACCAATGTGAGTGATTTGGTACACTGATAGGAGATTGGTTGAAAGAGAATGAACACTTGGAACATTATTCAATGTTCCTCCTTCCATTTCAACTGACCTTCTCCCTATAATGGAAACTGATGTGTCATCACCCAAACTAATTGAAGTCATGCTACAAGGCTCTAAAGATGAAAACTCAACTAGGGAAGAGCCCATGTGGTGAGAAGCACCTAAGTAAATGACCCATGAATATGTATAAGCTGCTATAGCTACAAGGGCCTTGCCCTTTTCTTTCTCCTTACCCTTGCCTTTTGCCTTAGTAGAATCTTGGGTAGAAGAATTCTGCTTGATGGACTCAGGAACACCTATGTTGTGCTTCTCTAGAAGATGAGTTAGGTGATCTATTTGTTTCTTCATGCATTTATGTTCATCATGCCCTATATTATTATAATAGGAACACTTAACCTTCTCCTTCTTAGGTTTAGCATTGGAAGAGGAAGACTCAGTGTTGTTTTTGGTAGGTTTGTTGTTTTCTTTCTTCTTTTCCTGGTCCTTGTTCTTTTTCTTCTTATCCTTTGTTGAAGTCTTATACTTACCATTTCCAGATATCAAATCTTAGGGTTGAGTAGACTTCATTTTCCCCATTTTAATTATCTTATCTTTCTCCCTAGTCAAGTCAGCAATGAATGAATCCAAAGAAGGCATTTTCCATGTAGTGCCAAGGGCACTTTTTGTGGCATGGAAAGTGGAGACAAAGACTGGATAGCTTGGACCTAACTTTACAAGAATAGAAAGGATGAGTTGATAATATTTATTATCTATCATAAATTATTTCAATTTAAATATAAAGGCCTTAAACTTAGTGAAGAAGTCCTATAGGGTGCCAAAGTTGCTAGGACTTAGACTTATGAGTTCATTTTTGAGCTCATGACCTCTCATCTCATCAGGCTTCCCAAATAAGATTTCTAGGGTGTCCCATAGGTCTTTGGGAGTCTTGGAGGTTTCTAAATGGAAGAGAAGTTTTGGATACATGGAAAAGCTCAGTAATCCATAGGCTTCATCACTACAGTTTTACCACTTGACCTTTTCATCATCAGTGTTGGGTTCTACTTCAGTACCCATGGTGATCCTATACAACCTTTTACTTCTAAGAATGACTGACATTTTAACCTTATATTCATGATATTTTAAGGTTTTTAAGATTTTAAGTTGAAAATAATCCATTTTAAGCTAAATTTTGTTGAAGTTGTGTTGATTGCAAGTTGTGAAATTATGCACAAAGGAGAATAAAAGCAAAGATTGCAAGTGTTAAAAAGTAATCACACCCCCCAAAAATTTTGAGCCCCCCCCAAAATATGAAATTTAACTCTCAAAATACTTTGAGCTCAGCTGAGAATGCATCTTATAGCAATCAGTGTAAGACTTTAAGCAAACAGGACGTCGGACTCAGCCAAAAATGCATCTCGAGAGACCCAAAATTTTGGCACTTTATAAAGTAGTGCATTTTTGACAATTATCTAGCCTAAGTTGTGGAAAATTGAAAAATAAGCACTTTTTAAAAAGATGGCACTCAAATCTGAGCTACCATTTGCAAGATTTTAAAGTTTTAATTTCACGTAAACTAGTAATTTTACAAAAAAATAGCACTAAAACATTTTTAAAATGCCTATTTTGAGAGAGAAAGTGGCATTCCAACCACTCATTGGACTTGGCACAGAGCTAAGAATGAATTGGTTTAGTCTTTTTAGGGGGATTCAATGCCTTGCTAATCTAGGCCTCAACTTCATCTTCGTCAAGCGAAGATACAAGTTTTTTTTTAAAAAACTTTAAATTGCCTTCAATGCTATTTTCTCAAAAATAACTTAATTCATAAAATCATAAAATCTGATATTAGAATATAAGATAATTGAAATGAGAAATAAATTGCATAAAGTCAAATTGCGTTGGATTTGAAGTGGGCCCACCAAAGAGAAGCACCAAAAATGAAGCACCCAAACCCTAACTTCTTTTGTTGGCAGTTTTTCTAATATTGGGCACTGCCAAAGGAGAAATGCAGGGGTAAGATGAATCAATACATTTGCTGGGAGGTTGAGGAAGGTTGTGAGCAGCTACCAAAGACTTGCAGATTGAGAACATATAGTGTTTTAATGACCCCCGATATAAAAATGTCGCTGAAGGGACATTTTTTTGTTAGAGCCTTAAAAATGCCTCCCACAGATCTGAGGCTGCATGTAGAGGCCAAAAAAAAACTCTTTCCAAGGATTTTCAACTGGTTAAAGTGCCTTTTTACTCCA
The DNA here is from genome assembly GCA_037957365.1 of Torreya grandis. Lineage (NCBI taxonomy): Eukaryota > Viridiplantae > Streptophyta > Pinopsida > Cupressales > Taxaceae > Torreya > Torreya grandis. Next base: position 450,925 of record JARHVA010002600.1, read on the forward strand.
TTTCAGGGCTGAAATAGAAATTATGGGGTGCCAACTTCCGCCAGAGAGCAAAAAATGTGATCTGATTTTTCTATTGGTCTGCAGGATGTTGGAAGAGCCATGGAGATCCTTCACACATCTAAGAAACTCTGCAAATGAGCCATTTAAACCTCCTTCGTAACCAAAAAATGGATTTGTATTAACAAATAATGAGAACCACAACCAAACCAATAAAAAATAATACCACAAAGGCAGTCCACAGGAAATATAAATGCAACACAAGAAATAATATTGAAAGGCTTTTTCAGATCAGATCTGGAAATAAGAAAAATAACATAAAGAGAACTCCACTCCTCACATTTTCAAAATAAAATAATAATATAACTAGACACATGATTACCAGGGTGGCTCTGATAACATATCATAGTTTTTTCCAGGGTCTGAATAATGCGAATGCAATGGTCAAGTGATCACACGAGACGAAGCTAGTGCACACCACAAAGAAGCTAAAGCAAAGTGAAAACACTAAAATAGATAATTTTTAAAAGACAAATAGGAGAAAAACCCAATATTAGATTAACATGAGATCGCCATAATGAAGAATACATATAGGAGAGATCGTAAGTAACTCCTCCACAAATGGTGGTCAAAGCACCCCAATAATAGACTATAACTCCTCCACAAAAGGTGGTGACAAGGTGTTAAGAATAGAGAAATAACTCCCATACCTAGAACAGCCAGTCAAAGGAGTTACTTATGACATTATTATGACATCTATGACACATCTATGACACACATCTTCACATAAGCTAGCGTATCCCACAAATGTAGGAAAACTCCATGTATGCACAAATATATAATATTCCCTAATTAAATAATAGGGAAAAATAAAAGCCTACAATAATAGTTCATTGTATATATTGTTGGTAACAAAAATATAATACCTATGAGATATTATAGGAGATTTTGAGATATTTGGGATATATTATTGGTAGTAGGTCTCCATTGTTATAGGATTCTATTCTTATATATTTGTATTATGTTTGTATTGATTAATCAGAATAGTTATCAAAATATTTTTTGTTTGAATAATTTCTTTGTGTGTATGTCTCCATTATTTATTGCATGAGTTGATTTATTGTGTAATATCCACCAATTCTCAATAGTGGTATCATAACAAACATAAGATCAAGGATATTAATGAGAGTATGGGGTACTTGTGCATTGTAGCCATGCACTAAATTTCAATGGTCTATATTTGTTTAGTTTCATATAGTTTTTTAAATCATATAATTTGAGAAAACTCATGTCTTTGTTGTAATTATTTCCATAGACTTGATAGATCTAAAAATGAGTATATTTTTCTATCATATTATTTATGAATGGTTGCTTTGGCAATTTATTTATACCAAGCATTTTAACCTAGGTCCAGTGCCTCTTATTCACCCATACACCAAGAGATGAGTCTATGCTCAAAGTATTTTTCTTTTGTTAATGACCTTCTACACATCCAACGTACAAATCTAAGCCCTAATCAATATCTATACACTTCACCATTATTATTCTAAGCTTTTTAGAGTAATATTGTTAGTTGTACACCTTCCTTCAGTTGTACACTATTCACTTAATATGATTTCATTTATGTTATCTTAATCAAAGTAATGTTAATTATTAGTGATTTTTAATAGTCATGTTTGTTCAAATATATTTGTTTAGAGTCTCATCATTATTGTCAACAATGGTGTCTTCTAAAAAGTATAGAATAAAGTGTTGTTTTGTTAATGAAAAAGATATATCTAGGTTATTATTTTATTTCTAAAAACGTTATAGTCTTTATTTGTAATTAATTTTAGTCTTTAATATTTGTATATGGTTTAATCCATATTCAAGATTCTTTTTGAGTCATATCCCTTTATGTTAAAGTGGTCTTTTGTAAATAAAAAATGAATCACTATATATGTCATGTTTAGAGTATTTAAAAAGTAATTTTCATTTATTACTTTTTAAATGTTTTGTTTGTTAAAAAATATAAAGTGTTAGTTTAGGATAAGTTATTTTGTTAATTATTACCAAAATTCATCATCTAGAGTTTGTCAAAATATAAAAATGTCTGTAAAAGTCATTATCATTATAATGAGTGAAATGTTAGTAGTTAATAGAGTTGAGTCAAAGTTGTTTAGGTTTAGATTCATAGATGAATTATCACTTGTACACAACATCCACATTGTGGGAGTATTTCCTTGGAAAATTCATATACCTGAGCTACATTGACATAATATCTAAGTAACTAAAAACCTACTAGAAGTTGAAGGATACACATAGGTTAGAGGACAATTGGAATGCTCTCATCAATCACCAATGATGGGGACATAGAAATGATGTGGGAACATTTTATAGTTTTGTATTTTCATTTTTTTCATGTGGTGTGTAGTTAAATTTATTTTCCAGCATGTGTGAAAAATAAGAATAGTTTTACCTATTCACTTGTGAATAATATTACCATGTAACCCTTTTGTACATTTACATTGGAGAATGTTGATCTAAAAATCATTTTAAAAATCATGATGAAAGGTTAGTGGTGAGCCTAAGAAAACCATTTTGTAAGGTTAGTGGTGAACATGAGAAAACCATTTTGTAAGCTTATTGGTGAACCTGTGGAAACCAATTTTAGAAGGTTATTGGTGAACCTAGAAAACTAATTGTAGATGAGTGTGAATGAAGAGATGTGCGATGTAATGCATATGTAGAGGAGATCATGATAACAAGAAGGTGGCATGATATAATTAAAAAAAGAGATATATTATACTATGTAAAAACTATTGGGGGGGAGGGGGGGAGATGTTGGGATTTGTTTTCACGTTATATGACAATATGTATCTATGGAGAGGTAAATAGTAACTAGTTGAGTATTTAACATAAATTAAATAGTACTTATGGTCATGTAAGTTAGTAAATAATATATTAGTATTATGTAATAATAATATCTTTGTTATTATATTATTCATTGTGTAAATTTTTGGTAATATTAATATAATACCTATGAACTACTATAGGAGATTGTGAGATTATTTGGGAGATATTATGAGTAGTAGTAGTTTTTCATGATTATAGGATGGTATTCCTATATATTTATATCATTTCCTTATTCATTAATTAGAATAGATAGAAAAATATTTGTTGTTTGAATAATTTCTCTATGTGTATGTCTCCATTATTTATTACATGCATTGATTCATTGCATAATATCCTACAATTCTCAATAATAACAGTCTGGGGTAAAATATTTGAACCATGACACTCTTCACTAGTCTTAGATATACCTAATAATAGTTTATGGACACAAAAAGGATGAAAAAAGGATTATATTAACACTCAAAGTGGGTCCTAATATATTTGATACATTGATTTACTTATATGGAGTATACAAGTATTTGAAATTTTATTAGGATTCCCTTAGATAGATAAGATGTGTGTGATACCATATATAGTGAAAAAAAATATAAAATATATGTACGATAGTAGCATGATCATATCTTTAGGTAACCCATATTAATACCTTATTTATTAAGATATTATTCTTCCACCTACTAGACCACAACTAAACTTAATTGTAAAACCTCTTAAGGTTCATTTTATTAAGAAATCATGGATGAAGATAGTGGATTGTATTATATGTCCAAGACTTAAATGTCCATTCTCTAAAATATATTTTTAGGATTCAAGAATTCAATTATGTAATCCATAAAATCATATACTAGTTTTATAAAGTTATCAATATGTTCATTGATAAACATATACACATCCTATTACTATGCATTAGACTACGTACAATACTATGTTTCATAGAGTTAGGTAACATATATAGGATCATATAATTGATGATGGCCATGCAGGATGTCTCAAAGAAATAGAATATTTTTTTCATAAAATGGTATAGGAATACATGTTACTACTTGATCATAGTAGGTGAAATTATACACGCTATACATTGGAGCTACATGTTATGACCATTAGTTAACATTATATATATATATATATATATATATATATATATATATAGTGAAAGCCCGAGACTAATACATAACATGTATTACCTTTTTATATGATTTAAATATGATATATAATACATATTTTTTGTCATTTACAATTTTCCCTTAAGTGACAAGAGTTATTTGATACCACTTATTCATATCTTATTCCTAGACCTATCTTAGAGCCTATTTATAAACTTATCTAGATTTTGTGTGGGCTTCACATATACCTATACATCTCAAAAATAGTCTGGAGCCCTTCCTTAGACATCTAAGCCCCTAGTGAATTAAGTTTTGCCCATGTATACTGACACCATTACTAGACATTAGTACCATGTCATTAATGTTCTATTTGGGTGCTATTGTATTTTCCCCTCTTTTTAGTTTGAAAAAATATTTTTTCAATTCCTAAGACACCTAGGGCCATCCTAGACATATTTCAAACCACACATAAGCACCAAATTAGTATATATAATTTAATTTTATCCATTTATACACTATATATGAATTATATGCAAATACACACAAATAAACTTAGAACAATTTATGCACAATCAAGGTTATTAATCCTTATTATGCCCTACTACTATATATAGTCATCTTAAACCATCCTATAAGTAGAATACATAGATTTATAGTCAAAAGTCTCACTCAAAACATTAAAATTAACATCCATACTATCTTAGATTATACTTGCACTAGCACTTAGTTGTTGAAAACTAAATTTTGATTGATCCCTCCTTAAAGTGTTGGTATGTAAGAAAATCTCATCACAATGGAGTGTTGAGGATATCTAGCTTACCCAAATAACAACAAACATTTACTATTTATTCTAATTAAACATGAATCAAATTCCTTATTCACATGAAGGTCTCTATATTTCATACAAAATTAGTCATAACAAGTCATAGATAGTGAAGCAAGGTTTTTCCACATAGGAATAGGTTTGGTGGACTCAAAGATAAGTTCTCTAAACATATCAAATTGGTTCCTTCATAGAGGTCACTAGTGACATAACTAGAGACTAGCACCATAATTATACTATCTAGTGTAGGAAGCTATTATCTAGGAGGATTTTTGACACATGGATCTTACTTGTGACACTTATATTAGCTCATGTACCAATTTTTTAGCTTTCATATATTTTATCTCTGGTAGTTTCTAGCTATGTATTAATTTGTGTCCTTCATTTATATTACTAGAAATATCAAATTAGCTCATTTATTTCAAAAATTAGTGGATGAATTTATTTTATATTTTACACCCTAATTTATTATACCCAAACCCTATAATAACCTATGGCTTACACTCTATGACATATTCAAATATATTGGCAAAGATATCAAACAAATCTAAAGACTTATTGTCATGAAGTTTTAGTTTAATTGGGGCATCTTCAAGATGAAATTTAAAATTGAGCATATCAATTCCTTGACCATAATCATGAGGCTAAAAGTCTATTTTTAATATCTCTATTTAATCAATCACCACTGCTTCATCTTCAACATCAATCTTATGACTGAGCATACTCTCAAAGTTATCTTGTTATTAATGATGAATGGAATCTATTGAGTCATCAAATAACTCATGGAAAATACCTTCAACTTGTACCATTATAGTTTCCTCCTCTTTAACATCAACTTCTTCTGCATGTACTTATCCTTGCTTTTGCATCTCCACCTCTACCTCAGGTTTCTCTTATACTAGTTCTATATTTACATAATTATGGAAGACTGAGACATGTTTGTCCTTTATAAGACATTTCCCCATCATGATTTATTCTTTGTGCTCACTTAAGTCACCTTCATTTTATGTTTCCTTTACTGCATTTCTTGATTTTCCTTATAAAGGAGAGGCTCTTTCTTAAAGAGTGACATATTTGACCCTTAAAAACAATTGATAATATGAGAAAGGCCAAAACAAGTTACCATAGGTATCTAATTTTGCTTATGGAGATTGTTCTTCTTGGATTACCTCCACCTCCTCTCTCTATTGTTTTGATTATTGAATGGATCTCCATGAAGGAAAGGCTCTAGGATTTTGAGAGGATAGGAGTGGAGGCTAAATGATCTCTTGCTTGATATTTACTTTAGTAACTTGGCTTATGATTCATGGTTTATCCTTTATTGATTTTTGAATCTGATTCCAAGTCATAACCTTAGGTTTGGGAACCTTTGATTCTGCACTTATTTTTGTTATGGGTGAGAATGAAGTAGTTTATTGTTACATTAATTTTGTAGTTGCTATTGAATGCTAGAGATGTTGATTTGTAAACTCAATTTTATTTACTTAATTAACCTCAAAATAATGGACTAATTGGTTAGAGATGTCTCCCTACAAAACTAAATATGAAGTCTCCTCAAAACATGCCTGTTTAGCTCTTTTAGGCCTCTCTTGGATTGAATTTTAGGTAGGAAAGTTAGGCAAGGTCTGAATGGACTCTTAAGGGATATGATAAACATTGGTATGGAATTCATGAAGGGAAAATGGTAGTTATAAAGGAACATTATGATGATTATGATGAACCTAGGGTTCCTCATAAACTATTAGCTTCTCTTCAATGTTTACTATTAAACCTCCAATGTCTAGAATGTCAAAACTAAAATTTGAATGACCCTACCTTACAAAAGTTTCACATACCTCTTTAGCCTACTATAAATTATCTCTCATGCTTTGAATTTCATGCTTAGAGATCTTCTCTCCATAGACATTCCTAGTGTCTATGTTTATCATCTCTTTTTCATATCTAAACAAGGTTTTATTAAAGCTTGAGATGGATTGATTTGGGACTTGGATGGGATGATTATAAGGATAACAAGATTCATGAGGGTTATTTTAGGATTGTTATGGGTCACCATACTATTGGTAAGGCTCTATATATGGTTGATAAATCTCATCATAAGTTTGATAGAGATCATGGAAGGGATGATATGGGTCATGAGGAAGGTAATATACATGCCCTTGATAATAAAGATCATGAGAAACTTGAAAAGTCTCATCATAGCTTTGATATAACTCTTGGTAAGGCCAATTAGGCTCATATGGATCATTAAGATCATGTTGGAACTACTGATAAGGAGGTAAATGATAGGGGTATCCACCATAGCTGTTCATATCAACTTCATATGTCAAATGAGATGAAATAATTGATTAAAATTCTTCAATGATACATACATTAGTTGATTTCAACCAAAATCTTTGATTCATAGTTTCCATGGGTGCTAAATTTATTACTTCAAAATGTTGATTAGAGGAATCACATAGCAATAATATTTACTCTCTTTTGGACTTTGGTCTCACTAGGTATGCCAAAAAGTATTATATAATTCATCTACACCCTTAGACAGGTTTATTCAAGCCCTTTCCAATTGAGATATAATATTGGGATAACCCCAAGCTATGGGTCACCTATGGTGGGGTTAAACTTATAGAGAAGGCTGAATTCCTCTTTATGATAACCTAAACTAATGTTTATCATAGGTAAAAGGGTTAGAAAGGAGGAAAGGGATCCTAATAAGGATAAAAGGTGATACAAAAAATAAAAATGTGAAGATCCCATAAGCTTAAACCCACACTAGATATAAAGAAGACACCGCTAGCTCACATAACCTCAAAATATATATGACTGCATATGTGTTTCATAGAAGAGGTTTAGGAAATAATGAATGAAAACAAAGAGGAGTTATAAGATTCATTGAGAGATCACATAATGGAAAAAATAACACTAATCTAGACCTACAAAAAACTTGAAAATACCCCAAACCAGGTCATAAAGGAGGACAATGGATGAGGAAGACTCTCCTTCACATAATGCCATCATTCACAATCACCAAACATAGACCTAAAGCAAGAGATAGGAAAATAAATTCTTACATTGCATTAAGAGGTACTTCTTACAAATGATTGATAGGGTTTGGCCTAATTATGTTGAGAATAGTTTGCAATATTTTAGAGAATATCCCTATCTCCCAAAAAGATCAAAATTCTAAAATCTAATAACCCTTTCAATGGAGAAGATAATGGGGTCATATAGGAGAATGGAGAAAGATAAGAGGTAATAAACATTAATCAATGATCAATCACCTTTCAATACATGTTCCTCCATCATTTGGTCTAATCAGGACTAGTCCATCATCACAAGTTAACTATACTTAGCTCCAATAGTATTCAAGTTATTCTCATTGGCTGAGAGATCCAATAGAAGACAAGAACCAGTTTTTCATGATGATTCATGATTATTTTAAATAAAAAATATCTCCAAAAACTTTGAACAACATTGAATGGTCCAACTTCTTCTCCAATCCCTTAGTCTACTCCATGAACTTTTCAACACCTTCCACTTGGCTTCACTATGAGAATAAGGTCCTCATATTCTTGGGCCTGATAAAACCATGTCTATATATATCATAGGCAATTATATTTTCCTATTAAATTATAGATGATTTGACTATCATATTTATACCTTGCCATGATCTTTACTATAAATCGTTAACATGGATATACTTTAAACTAAAAACTAATCTCCTTTATTGGTTTTTAGATAGTCAATACATCCATCTGGATATATTTATATCATTTGAATAGCTAGTAGCTCACCCTAGTCTATATTAGGCTCAAAATACCTATTCTATCTCGATGTGTCATGGAAACCAAGAACTCATTTTATATGTGGCTCTCCTCTAAAGAATGGTGAATATAGTCATATAAATATATTACATCCTAATAAAGCTAGGTATGTAAGTTCAAATAACTTTAACCAGGAACTTGATTGAGATTTAATGGTGTCCTTGGGCTTGAAATATTCATTTGGCTCTACCTAGTTCATATTTGATCATGGTTCTTATATAGTTTATTACCCTGGTCAAAAAATACATCTTTAACCTCTATTGAAAGTCTCTTTGTATTGATTTTTCTCATTGGATGTAAACTATCTAACTCCAACCCAATGACCTTTTGAATCCTCTCACATCATTGATCTTGATTGGCATGATCAAATGCAATTTGTTGATATTTGGATTATTTGAATCTAAATAGATATCTACCATGGATTAAAATTGATGTCTACACACCCATCATTTGACATCCATGTGACTATAATTGACATCCACACAACCATCAATATTTTAACCCCAATGTATAATTTATATGATTTATTTTGACATCTGTGTGACCATCAATAATGTCTACATGACTATCAATGATGTATGCATGACCATCACACTTTGAACACAAAATGGTTAATTATTGAGCTTAATTTTGATATTTATGTGACCATTATTTTATGTCCACATGAATTTATATGTATTTTTTAAATCCAAATGATTTTTTTTAGCGTTAAAACTTGATGTTTGCATGCACGTCCTATTTTGCAAGTTAATCTTTGAAGGATTATATCTTGAGATAGAAATTTCATCAAGACATGAATTTTGAATACCAAAATCTTGGCACCAAGAACATTGATTCCATGTGATCCTTAAACATAATGAAGATTTATAATCATACTTATAAAATGCATAAGTAATTTGGCCCATCCATTTTTGCATGACATCTTAGTGATGGTCTGACTCTTCACAACTTATGTAAGTCATCTGTTGATCCTTCAAATGTCTGGAACTCTACTCATTTTTTAAATCTAATCAAAAGCTTGGTATGTGAGTCAAAATTGGTCAATAATTATGTGTAGCTTTAAGACTTTTGTGGCATTTTCCTATTTATTATTTGTGACCTTAAGCCTTGTATGACATTGCATATTATTGCGTGTGACTTATTGTGTGCACCATGTTCATGACAATATGTGTGATTATTTTAATTTTATTTCTATGTGAATATATATATATATATATATATATATATATATATATATATATATATATATATTCACATAGAAATAAAATTAATATATATATATATATATAGGATTTTATATTGATCTTGTTTATTTGATGATCTATATTTGTCACCCTTATTCTTGGTAGTGGTGTCATGATACATATCACACAACTTTTATATATTCTTATTCAATTTTTTATTCTCATAATTATGTTTCCTATACACTAAATTTATCATTAATATATATATATATTGGCATAACACTTATATGATTATAATAAATGTTTAATACATACTAAGATGTTCAATTCTTACTATGACAAAATATTCTCCACATGTTACTAAGTGATTTACACGACTTGTATATTTTTATATATAATACGATTCATTTAATTATTTATTTTGAAATGCATTATTCACAAGATACATTCCCCACCTTAAAATTAGGGCCTACACAATGGGTTGTCACAGATATTAAGCCTTTATAATCACATAAAATAATATTGTTGTCACATATTACTTCAAAATGGTATATTGCATAGGTTATTTCATGTTTTAATAAAATTTAATACGTTTGATGTATATTGGAGGCATATACATGAAATATGTCAAAGATTCCATATATTTTATGAGATTTACATAGAATAAAATACTTTGTTTAAATATATTATTATCGAGGGAGTATACACAATACACATTAACATTATATACACATAACATTTTTCACTTTATCATTTATTGATTCTTTATCTTGCAAAGACTTTTCAAGAATTGATCTCCCATAGTCTATGCCTTAAAGTGTTTAATGGGAAAGGGGTGGGCATGGTTGTGAGAATTTACAAGAGATGTTTTTATATATTCCATGTTTATATTACTCATTTTTATCTACCACCTAGCTCATTACATCCTATCTCATTTAGATATGTTAGTTTCCCTATATCCTATGACATCATGTAAGCCAATATCATATATTTAGCATATTTTACCTCCATGTATTTTATCAACTAGAGTGATATAATTTTGAGTCTTTTTTTTTACATTAATTTTATATCAACCTAGTTGATACCATTCAATGCTAGTCGACACCTCTAAATTGTATCAATTTGGTTGATTTCATTAGTTTAGTGCTTAGGGTTGGTTTTGGTATTGGATCACTATATATACAAGTAATATTTCATTCAAATCTTATTTCATACAAACTCTATTTTATCTTCCTTCCCTCACATGCCATGTCACTTTTAGAGGAGTTAGGTTAGAATATTCTCTTCAAGGAAGCTTGTCATGCATAAGTTTTAGAGATTAAATAGAATGAGTATCTAGAAGTATTATTAAGTCTTCTACCAACCATTTTATTTATTTTTAGACATAAAAATATCTTTCAAATAACCATTTTCCAAGGGGGGATATTGATGTTTAAAAAGTGCCCTCAAGGTAATTATCTATAATATTATATGTTTTCTTTTATTTTCTTAGTAGATACATGTTACTTGTTGCTTAGTGAATTAATGTTTGTGTATCCTTATCTAGGTTATCTCTACATAAAATAATCTTGTGTAGCTATAAGAATTTTTGGACTTTCCATATTATATTTTAGGTTTCTTATAACCCCATTTTTTGACCATGTCACCTTATCATTTTAGTTTAAATTATTTTATATTCACAACTAATTGCATTGATTATTTTCAATCATTTAATTTCATATAAATATGGTTAGATATATTTCATTGTGTTATACACTTTGTATTTATAGCCATTTCATATTGGTATTTCTAACACAGGAACCCATTTATAGATTTACAAATCCATTAGTTACTACCAAAACAGTAGGTATCACAAGATGTATTTGATTAACTTTCTCCATGTCTAGATATATTGAGATAGGATAGTAAAAAAATAATCCTATCATGTACATATATTTTGGTGAACCTAGAATTAATCTTATCTTACCTTTAGTTTGATCATTTTCATGTTTCTCTTTTTGTATTCCTCAAAAAAAATATTTCAAGACTTAAGAAAACTAGATCAGTTAGTATGATATAATTTATATCTTTCATACATTGGTATTTACCCACATAATACCATTATATGTATATGCAATGTATTTTTCAACATTATATTATCTATTTATTTCATATTATTGCATTGGCATAGCTAATACAATCTATTTTTTAGACTTAGTAACTAATTTTATGGTGTTTGTTGATACCTATTGTATTCACCAACTAACCAAATAATTTCATGATGATTTAATATTTTAATATTTCAAACTGACTTATATCCTTACTATGAATGGAATTCATGAACTAATTCCCATAATTATTAACACTTCTACCATGGTCAAATATTACTTAGTGGATCCTCCCAATCCTAAACTAATTATTAAATCATGCAACTTATTTTTTCAATAACTAATGTGAACATAATGTAACATGATTAAAACTCAATATCATGATTGTACAATCTATGTTGATAATTTTATTGTAAGTGAAGACCGTAGCATGATAGAATATATTCACATTAATGATGTCTTGTTTAATTTCTCTATATTTAATATTAAATATCAAAATTATTATCAGGGTATAATTGATGTGTAACCACCCTCAACACCACCATTATAAGTCTTGAATAGGATGAGTCATCAAAACTCATCTCGCATTTAACCAGTTTTTGTCAACTCATCAATTTTTGAAGAAAACATAACTCAAATACCTACCAATTTGTGAATTATTGGTGATTATATTCCTTGAGCATGTATGAATAATCATAGATATCATACTTATTCCTATCTACCAAAATTATTTATATTATATTATATAGAGTAGCATCATACCATTTAGTTTCATCTACCCTTTTAGTTAGATTTTTTGTAGGCTATCAAAAGTACATAGGAAGTCATGGGATTAAATCCCCTTCATTTAATGGTGAATCTCTCATATGCTTATGTATATTTACTTATAATTATTCATAGCTCTCCATTATTCACATATTATAAAAATTATGTGAAGTTTGTTTTATTTTATGGGTATTACATTTATCATAGAGTTTGTGAAACATAACAAAGTGACTTTACAACAAGTAACTAGTTGTTTTAGAGAATGTGTAATTTTTTTTTGAGATGTACAGAATGAAATACCATAATATGTGAGAAGAATAAAGTTTCACTTCAAAATAAGTAGTTTTATAGAGCCTATTAAATCCATATAAGTAAATAAACATTCAAGAGATATGATAATCCTTTAAATAATTGATTAAGAAAGACTGGAATTCATATTCATATTGAAAGATAACAAAAAGTTTACCACTTTAATCTTCACAAATCCACCAAAGGATTTCCTTAGACATAAATTTCCATAGAAATCAACTTCCTTCTTATTCACTTTTAACCAATTTCATACAAAATAAAAACTCATAAATCTAAACACAAAATTTTAGATTTCTCAACCTCTCCTAATTTAGTTAAAATTGCTTTCCAAAAACTACCATGCCTAGGCACATAGGCTTGCACTTATATTTACACAATTTTGGAAGTCAAAATAAAATAAGAGACAACTCCTTGAATTTTCTTGTGATACACTAAAAATTTAGAACTATTGAGAGGCATCATCCTAGAATTTATCCTCTATGGCATGTAATGGTTGATGACATGTAGCAATTGTTGGTTTTACTATTTGAATAAAAACCAACCTCTTTTCATGCAACACAAAGCTTGCTTAAGTAAAAAAAAATTCCAAAATGACTTCAAGTAATGGAATTTAGCTAAGTTAATTAAGTATTACACTTTAGAAAATAATATACCTTGATAAATAAATTCACTAAATGCCTTTACTTAAAGTAATTACTTATAACAATGTTACTTTACTTAATAAAATAGAAGAAAAAAGGAAGAAGATATAAGAATTTGCTGAGAAGAAGAGCAAAAACAATCACTCCATGTCATGAACTTCAGATGTACATTTTTCACTATATTTGATATGCTAAGCCATCATGAACTATATTACTACATCATCTAATTTGGAAAGTGATTACCTTTTAGTTTCATATATCAACATTTCTCTTTTCATTTTCCTGTAATAAGCTTTTACCCTCTCAAGTCTTATTTCAAGACTTTTGATTTCTTATTGACTCTTGATTAACAAATTTATAGATTTTGATATGAAAGGAGTTATGACCTTCTCAATAAATTTATTGAACTTTTGATGTAACATTTCATGTTTCCTTAGAGTTTCTTAGACCAAATGCAAGTCAAACCAAAGATGCAATCTTCTAGATCTACTTTTTATTTGCGAGAATCTTCTTCTAAAGTATTCATCTCTTCAAGCATGGCCCAAAGAATACACATGTGAAAATATAAGAGGTAATCCTCTTGTTTTACTTTATTTATTGACCCTTTATGAACAATTTTTTCTTTGATTAAAACTTTCTCACCCAGAGTGTTTATACTTTGAAAACTTTCTTGTTTCAACTAAAAAATGGCATTCTCATTTTCTATTTCTTTCATCACTACCTTTATCTATACTAATTTATTTTCAATATTATCTCAAGCACTTGGGACCTTGGGAAGGTATTTATGAGCAATTTGTAACATCTTATTTATCAATTCATCAATGGCTTTATCCTTATCTCCTGTTTCTTGTACCTTAGTTATTATTTATTGACCAATAAAATCACCTAAAATAATTAACTATTGAGAAGTGCATATTTCCACTTTGGTGATTATTTCACATAGATTTGTAATTTGTTTCTTCAATTTGTCTTTTTCATCTTTCTCTTTATCAGACTTCTTAAACAAATTATTAATCTAAGTCTGAGTATCTTGCTTCAAACCTTTTGTGGTAACTTCTCCAATGGGTATTTTCATGACTATTGTGTCTTGTTTAGTGTGCCCATCTTTTCCTTTATCTCAAGGAGGAATGGAGACCTCTGCATGATTCTACCCTAAACGTTCAATATTCATCTTGTAAGTTACATTAGTTCTCTTGGGCTTCTTTCCTTTTCAATCAAGACTCTTTAATAATTGTAAATCAATCTCCTACAAATTTATTACTTATCTAGTGTCAAGAAATATTTTAAATGCTACCAAGATGAGAAGTATGCACTTGTTGGAGTAACTAAATGTATAACCATTTGATACTAATATTTTCCACTACTAAATCTTGGGAAGTAGATTCTTGTGTATCTAAAACACCTTGTACTACATTTGGAAATATTTATTCATCTTTTTCTCTCTCTACCTCCTTCTTAGCTTCTTTATCCTTTTCCTTTTACTTCTTATTTATTTCCTTTACCTTGGTTTATTTCTTAGCTTCAAATGTTTCCTTTTTCTTTTATTGTGATACCTCCTACGATGAGGTCACTTTTTTAGTAACTACCTATTATGGCTCCTTCTGAGTGGTTGGTTGATCATTTGAAGGGGGTGGAGGTGGTGTAGTGGGTGGAGAAAATGTAGGAGGACGAGGAAGAGGAATAATAGTCTTCTTCCAAATAGGAATCTTGAGAGGATTAATGCTATGATATTTTAGAGGTGGCTTGAGTAGTGATGGATTTATTATAGGTGTAGTAGATGTGGGAATAATGGTTAGAAAAGTATCTATAGAAGTGACTAAAGGGGGTATGGTGATATCTGAATAAATTGGCTCTTTATCTTTCACCATAGAGTAAGTGTGATCAAAATTTCTCCTCAACTTCAATTTCTTCTTCAATATTTTTACTACCTTCTCCTTCATATATCTTCCTCTTCTAACTTATTCTAGTAGTTTCAGTCATTAATTTCTTCATGCAATATCCCTTAATAAGGATCCATATGGAAGCCATGGAAAGGACTATATAAGTTATATCTAAAATATTTTAACTTTATCTTTCCTAAAAATAATCTTCAGAAGTGGAGCATTATCCCCTCCTACTACATGATAAGCATCACTAGTTACAATACCATCATCCTCTATCTCCTTTGGAATTGTTGCTAAATCAAAAACATGAATTTGATCAACATTAAATCTACTATTATTTACTCTTATTACATCAAACTCATTTATACAGTGAATCTAAAAGTCCTCAAGTGTAAGAATATGCATATACTCGAGAGAAATTTTATTCTAAGCTACACCTCTATACTAAAAATTGTCTATAGCTTCAAAATGGGTCTAATTTTAGTTTTGGTACATCTCATTTTTCACATTCTTATATTTGTAAATTTTGAGATAATGATAATGACTAATAACAATAGGAAAACTAATAGAGGGATGGCGGACCTTTGATTTTAAATCATGTAACTCAACTAGTTACCTACACAACTCCATAAGGATCCATTTGTCACTCAAATACCTTGGAAATTTGATTGGTGTGCATAAAAAACTACTAAATCTAATCTATGTGAAATTAATAAATTGAAGGAAGAGGCATCCAAAACATGAAACTATATCCCATGCTACATCTAACACTCCATTGTGTTTCAAATTAGTATTCAACTTATAAATGATTTCATAAAAGAACCCATCATTTACCCTCTTATAATGTCTTAATTATTTAGAAAGAACTAGTTGGGGGTAATATTCATATATAAGATCTAATTTCAATATTATTTATGTAGTCAATCTATAAAAATCTCCACTTGATGTTACTACATATAATAACTATGAATTCATTTTGAAGTGAAAAGTCACCAACACCTGACTCAGCTGGTGGTCAATGTTATAGCTTATAAACCTTAACCATTTAATCATTTTAGAACTCATATTAACATCAATGGATCTGATGTATGTATACATCCAAGTTGAAAAATACTAAGCATTCTTGTCTCCATTTATTTTGCATAATAATTGGGTGATATCATCAACTTCCTAGATGAAGTTAGACCTTACTGTCTATTTTGAGAGCCTTGAAGGCTTCTTAACTTTCTTTAGATTTTTAGTGTTCATTACTTTAATACCTTTTGAATTCTATCTTTCCCATAGACTCTTGGTCTTTTCCACTGATAAATCTATTACTTTAGACTTTACTAGGATCTTTAAATAGTAGTCAAAGTATTGATCATTAGGCTTGATTATTACATTACCTAAATTTTCGTTCACTATTATGGTGATAAAGTCTTAGTACTTAGCGCATTATAGGACAAAATTAGGTAGTTGTGAAGAACTTGGGAAAATTTTAGCTTGTAGGATTCTACTATTGGTTATTGTTTACATGAGTGAAGTCTTGATGATAGATTTAGAAATCTCCAATAACTTAGTTATGGACACATTACCCATATATATGTCACTAATTTATAACACTTTGGATACAAAACTAGACTCATTGGGGTGCCCTTTATACTCATATTTCATCTTTGGTTCTTAATATTTCATAACTTTATTTTCTTTTGCCTTACTCTTCCTACTTGGCCCAGGGATTTATTCAAGTGCTAGCTCAGGGACTTCTTCAATGAGGGATTTATTTTCTTCTACTCCAACTATTTCTTCCTATAATCCTTCAAATCTTGACATTTATTTTGGTTAACTCTAGAAAAATTGGATAGGTACTCTATAACACTTAGTGACTACTCCTACTAGTTTAGAAAAGGTTGAAGAAATGAGTTAATTTTTTGTCTCAAACAATACTCCTAATCAAGATTTAGATTTTAAGCAATAGAAAGCCTTGAAAAATCCAAATGATGCATATTAATTAATAGGGTATCACAAATTTATGATGGTTTAGATAATCCATAACTCTTAAGTATTCAATAATATGAGCAAGTAACAAGTAATAGGTATAGATAACTTTGATTTTCTCTCAGATTATAACTTCAATTTTATATTAGTAAGTTAATTGGGGTTTAAGACTCAAATTACGTAATAAGTTGTGAGGAGTCAGGGTCTCTCTTGGGTAGTTAATTAGGTTTATTAAGACTTATGACTTCAGGTTTCTTAAGACAAGTAACTCAGGTTTGGGATTCTAGGCAAGTGACAAGTTATGGAAAACCTAGGTTTCTTAGTTAGGTTGACAGCTAGGTTTTTCTTGTAGAAGGGTTAAATATTTTTAGGATTTTATGTTATTTTCTCATTGTAAGTTCCTATATAAATATTGACAAGGTTTTAAACAATATTTTACATGAAAGAACAACATTCAAATGCAAGAAAAATGAGGAAAGATAGTGAAAATAATCAAAAAATGCACATATTTTTAATAACCAAAAAACATGATTTACAACCAAAAAGAAGACATGAAAATAAAGGGGAAAAAACTACATACCTCAACTACAAATGGGTTGTGAAGGCTAAGTGCAAAAATTTCTTCAAACATTTGAATAGTGTCACTCAAGATTTGTAAGGGTGATAACTTGGTCAAAGAACTCAAATACTAGGTGGGAAATGATGTATATTTTCTTAATATTTATATTATCTAATGAATTAATGATAATTATAAGACATGTGTGAAGGAGCCATGTAAGCCCTTAGATTTGTGTCATGTTTTTTGGACTATTTCACTTAATCTAGATTTTGATATTAAGTAGCTTTGCAATCCTAATTTAGTCTTGACTTGTGAGTACTTTAGGCTCATAAACCTTCATTACTTCTACTTGTAACTTTGTTTAAGTAAAGTAACTTCAAAACCCTAGTTTGCTCTAGATTAGTACTCTATGCATTTACATGACTACTTTACTTACCTTTCGATGAGAAATAAAGTTATTTCTTAAATCTAGTTTGAATTGGGTAGTGCAACTCTGGTTTGCAGGGATGACTTGATTTTTATTTAAGAAGTGAAGTAACTGGGAAAATTTGAGTTGGCTTGGAAATGAACCCAAACACTTAGCTTTTTTATTCCTCTAGGAAAGATGGGTAAATGGGGTTTTTAGTGATGGTTTTAAGCAAACATTTCTAACCTTTTGAAGTAGTTTGAAGTAAATGAAAAAGAAAGTATGTAAAATAAAAGCTATAAAATACTAAGTCTTATTCAGGGGACTAGATTTAACAAGAATAACTAACTCAAAAAATATAAAAGGAAAAAATTTAATAGGGGTATCCCAAAATTCTATGTTTAAAATTTTGGGTAACACTAGCTAGCTTTGATTGGGGACGTCTTTGTTTCTATCAGAAAAAAGAAATAAGGATGATATCCCAATATCTCTGGTTTTGAGTCTTATATATTAGGTATAGAGTATTTGTAAAAAATCAATCATGAAAAACTATAAAACAAACAAAAAAACTAAACAAAAAGGAAGATTGAAAAATTATTTATATACATATAGGTGTTACCCTACTACTCAATTCTTGTATAGCTTCAAAATTCTTCCGATTATATGGAAATGATAGTTTAATTCTATCTTGATAAGCTAAGGTGAAGCTATATCTTCCAACAATCTTTTTTATAATTAAACTCCCTTTCCAAAAGGAGTCAAACTTTCCATGCTTCTCTTTTTGTTCATTTTGCCCTTCTTATCAAAGATCTTCACTTTCATTTCATGATTAGTAATTCGATCAGTAACTTGAGTATGAATCTTTTTTTTTAGTGAGAAAAATAATCCTCTTATCAAGGGAATCTTCATAAGTTGCATCTTCAATAGCTTTAGATAATTTAAAAGAAAGCAATTATATGGTGATTGGTATCTTAGTGTTTATTCCATATAGCAGTGAAAAAGGTGACATACCAATGACTTTATTTATAGTAATTTTGTCAGCCCACAATGCATCAAATAACTTCTTGTGCCAAGTACATTGATTATTATCAACCATCTTGAAAATGATGGTCATTAAGTTCTTGTTAATTGATTCAGCTTGACAATTCCCCTGAAGATAATGATTTGAAACATGAACTAGGTCAATGCCAGATGAGGATCATAAATCAGTTAGTTTTAATGAAGAAAAGTTGGCTACATTATCTATGACTATATTTTGAGGAACACCAAACCTCACTACAATGTTTTCCTTGATAAAGACACATACAACTTTAGAAGTGGCATGCTTGACTAGAATGGCTTCTACCCACTTTTTGAAGTAGTTAGTTGAAGTTAAGATATAACAATGTCCAGCATTTGAAGAAGGATTCAACATGCCAATAAAATTCATGCCCCACTTCTAGAATGGCTCATTGATTATGAATATTTTGAATGGTAATGTTTGTAACTTTACACATCCCATAAAGTGTTGACATGCTTCACACTTAGAAACCCAATCATAAATATCTTAAAAAAGAGTAGGCTAAAATTACCTTGCTCATAAGATTTTGAGTTTTGAATCACACTAAAAATTGACCTCTACATGATTTATCATGGAATTACTCCATTAGTCTCCTTTACTTCTCTTTATCCACATAATGGAGGAAGACACCATCAATTTATCTTTTGTACAAACCATTATCTCAAAGGATATAATCCTTTGACTTTAGCTTGATGGTACATTTTTTGTTGTGTAATATTAACTAAGAATTATCCAAAAGTCAGGAAGTAAGCAATATTTCTATACCATTCATCAACAAGATCAAGAAAAAACACCATAGGCAAATCTTCCTCTCATTCATCTTGGAGTGAAGGTGCCACTATATTTGTGTCTTCGATGTTGTCAAGTTTTCTCTCTATCATGAATTAACACCAACCTCTTCCTCTTACTATATTTTTTGGTTTCATATCTAGATTAAACTCTTTCACCTTAGCTATTGAGGTTCCTTTCAATAATCCAAACTCTTGTTATGTTAGAATTAATTTGACTACAATATCAAGTACATAGAATTTAGTATATGAAGACAAATGTATTACCTCAAGACTTTGCATGCTTTGACTACGACAAAAGCATGTTTCTCCATTTGTGAATACTTTAGTTTAGATATTTTCAATGGCTGACTCATGAAAGCTATATGATATTTAATTCCTTTATCATTCTTTTTTATGAGTATAGTTGACATGGTGTGCTCAGAAGAATAACAATAAAGAATAAATTCCTTATTCAAATCTATAAAAACTAGTATTGGATCTTGAGATATATCTATTTTAATCATTTCAAACACCAAATTACCTTTAACATTCCATTTTAAGTCTTTCTTATTTTTCATCATATCAAAGACGTGGTGAGTCAACTCATCAAAGTTAGGAATGAACCTTATGTGAAAGTTGACCTTGCCAAAGAAGGAATGTACACCCTTCTTAAAAGTAGGTAAATATGAAATTTGTATGGATTTTACCCTTTCTAGGATAATTTTTGTTCCTTCCCTTGAGATAATGTGACCGAGAAGTTTCCCTTTAGTCATGACAAATATCGATTTCTTGGGATTCAAAGAAATCCCATATCTCTGGCACTAGATGAGAACTTTTTATAAGTCAGTCATATAATTACCTATTTATTTGGAAAATATTGTTAAGTCATCAAGTTATAAAACTATACTCTTATTCTTTATATGTGAAAATTCTAGATCCATTTCTTGCTAAAATTTTTCTCTAGCATTTATAAGCCTAAAATAATCTCCTGATAGGCAAACATCCCCCATGGTATTGTGAAAGTTGTGTTGGATTGATCCTCATCCACCACTTTTATCTTATTGTACCTTGAGAAAAAATCTAACATAGACACCATCTCTGAACCTATAACTAATAAAAAGGTATGATCCATAATGGGTAATGGATAGTTATCTTTCAAAGAATTTTGATTTAGATTATGAAAATCAACACAAAATCATATTTATCTATTTTTATTTCTCACTGGTATAATGTTATCTAGCCATTATCAATGATGAATTAGATAGATGATCTTAACATCAAGAAGCTTCTATATTTTATTGTAGATAGTACCTAAAATGGTTGGGTTATGATGGCTTAGTTTTTGCTTGAAAGTCTTTACTTCGAGATGAAGTGGAATGTAATGGTGTACCTCATCTAGATAGAAGGTCTTCAGGTCTTTTTAGGACCAAGAAAACACATCAATATACACATTGAAAATCTAAATGAATTCCTCTTTTTCTTTTTGAGAGAAATATTTGCCAGTGTTAACCATCTTAGGCTCTTCTTAACTACCTAGATTAAATTTTTGTACTTCTAAATATGAACTATCACCAGACTCTTTCTTTTTCTTTAGAAATTGATCATGCTTGTAAAATATTTCTTCTAATGAAACTAACCCTTTAAGTAATTTATTTCCCTTCAATTGAATTATATCTTTAATATTAGTAAGCTCAGGGTCAGTGATACCTATTATCATTTGATGTGGAAATTAACTACTACCTTCGAAGTATTATTCCTCAAATCTATCTTGTTACTCAAAAAATGTATTTATTTACTTATCATCAATAAAAACTTTACACTAATTTATATTGTCTATAAATTTTGGATGGAAAACCATCTCTACTCTATAATCACCTTCTCAAAAAAGTTTGGGTGGTTGATGTGGTTTGAGTATATCTATAATGACTATAATAGAATCATCTCTAAAGTTCTAATCATGAGGAATGGAGTTAATTGGAAAGGATAAGAAATTTAGTGTTGCACTCAGAACTCGATCATAGTAGTGCCTCAACTTGTCTTTCTTTACTTGATATTGATCATAAATTTGCCTCATTATTAACTCAGCATCTCATTGTGATTTTAAGAGTCTTACTCCTTTTTCATTTTCTTGTTCAAGTCCTAATAGTAGCACCTCATACTATAATATGTTTTTAGTGTTTTCAAATATGATTTTATAATAGTAATGAAATTCTTTACCATCAAGTGATATCAATACCACCCTAACACTTGAACCAAGAAAACTATTACTACCATCAAATTAGTCCTCTTCCTCTACTTCCTTTAGACCTTGTATCTCCTTACCCAATTCAATGTATTAAACTCCATAATCTTATTTTTTGAAAAGAATCTATGATCTTTGATCATTAGACATCGGAATTATATATTTGGACTTCATTTTAGATTGAAGTTTTTTTATTTACTCCTTTGATTGAAATGTGAGCACATGACCAATCCATATTGACTTCTCCACCTAGATATTTGCTTAAGTTTATACTTAGTAACATTACATAAGAGATAGGAATATTTGCTACCAGAATAGTCATTTCAATTCTTTTATTTGAGAATATTTCTATGATAGCTTGGGAATCCTTGATCTATCTAATCAGAGGAGCTTGTCTCTCCATTGAGTAACATCTGCATATTGTCTTTTTCAAAGTGAGGCCAAAGTCATTGGCTAGTTTAACTAGTATGACATTATCAAAATCTCTAGATTCCAAGACATAGTTGCTTCACTTCAAGCCATTGATCAAGAGAGACATAAAATGGCTCTATCCTTTTAGATATGGAAGAAGATGTGGAAGAAGTAGTTGCAAGATTGCTCTAGGAAGGAACCTATTTAGGAGTAATAAAGATACCTTTAGAGACATTGGATGAATTATTTGACCCTTTACTTTGAACATACTTGACTAGCCTATTCAATTAATCTTGATAAGACCTCAAGTATTCAGCTTTTGACATTTGAATTTTGGTTTTCTATAAGTGATCAATTATGTTAAAATGGGGAATGGATATAGATAGAGAAAGAATAACTTCATAAGTAAAATTTATTGGATTATGAGTTTGAGAAGAAGTTGCATATCTTTTAGATCTAGAGAAGAAGGTAGAGGACTACCTCTTTTAATAATGTTTACATATGATATATAATATCCTTTCTCTTATTATTTAGAAGTTTTTTCACCATCTTGTTGATTATATGACTTTGTAAACACTACCAAAGAGTGACTATGATCTTCTTCAAATGTTTCTTCATAATCACTTTCTAATTGATATTTAAGGTAGCCTATGTTCGAGTCACCAATAGGATCTAAGAAGTCATCTTCATCAACAAAAATTTGATGGGTATCATCAATCATCTGATCTTATTCATTCATCTCAACATTATTTTTTGAAACATCTTCATTTTTAGTTTTTTTGTAGGACCAATAATGTGGTTCCTGTTCAGATTATTAAAATTTCATGTAAGTGTATTCCTAGTAAGAGCAACATGAGTACCATGAGTGATTTTCCTTTTGACTTGTAGAAATTCAATATCCAACTTGTGTAATAGGGGATTAATGGTTTATGATGTGCTTGAAGTAGAAGAGTCACCCTTAGAATTTATTATCTTGATCTTTCTAGCCTATCAAGTAATCTTCAACCTCTATAGAAAGATGTTGATCTATTGATAAATTAGCCAAACATGCTCTATATATTTGATAACTAACCTCTAGTAATTGGTCATTCATGATGAAGCACTGATGATTATCTCCAATGGGTAGAGCAGCTTGAGGGATTCTATAGAATAATCTATTAAATTTCACAATGAAATCTCACCTGTGTTCTTGTGGTTCTTTTTTTAGCTGAGTCAGTTTGGTAAACAATATGTGAGAATCTTCACCATCTTTAAATCTCTTCTCAAATTGCTCATGCATAGTGTCCCAAATAAATATCATCATAGGATAAAAATGGTAAAACCATTCTACAACTAATTCATGCAAAGTTTCAATGAAGAGTATAACTAAGAAATCTTCATACTCAACAACAATTACTCCATAGGCTACAAAGAAAGTGGCCAAGTGTTCATCTGGACATTACTTTTCCATCACATGTGAACTTTGGAAAGTTATTCCTTGACACTTTTGGAAAGTCATGGAGAGGAGGATTAAAATTTAGAGGTCCAATTGGTACCCCCAAGGGATAGGAAGTGGTAACACCATTCTTATGTAAATAAGGAACTAAGGGTTTGTAGGTTGAATTACTCTTAAAGAATTATGTTGTATCTAATTCAAAATATTTTTTGATCATATAATACATGAGAGGTTGTCTCTTATTATTCTAAATTAGATGATAAAGATGAAATTAAAATGCTCTTTTAATTAAAAGAAGTCATCAGTTTGGCCTTGAGCTCTCCTTAATCTGGTGAATGTTTGTTTTGCTAGATTGAAGCATAAACCTTCTTTTGAAGATTAACTGAAGTAATTTGGTTTATAATTAAATACTTAGGTGGAATTTACTTAACATGTAGGGGTTTAATAAAAACAAAGTTTAAAACAAAAAGTTTCTTCCATACATGTATTATCTAAAGAAAATCAATGCATCTTTTTTTTTACAAGTTGAGTTAACCTCAGAAAGGATGCATTTCACTCATAAGTGCATAACTACTAAGCATGTAGCATTTTTTAAATACCAATTTAGAAAAGAGGAATTTTGGATAACTTCAAGTTAATTTTCACCTATCTCACCCTTACATGAGTAATCTTAATTTATTTTTTTGAGATAAGTTCATATTCCCTAATAGAGTTGCTATAAAATATTGGCTAAATATTTTTTAGGCTATCAAAAGTACCTAGGAAATCATGGGATGAAATACATTCCATTTAATATTGAAGCTCCCATATGATTATGTATATTTACTTTTAATTATTCACAACTCTCCATTATTCATAAAATCATATAAATTATGTGCAAGTTGTCTTATTTTAGGGGTATTAATTTAATCACAGAGTTCATGAAACATAACAAAGTGACTTTGTAGTAATTAAGTAGTTATTTCATAGAATGTGTAAAGAAATTTTGAGAAATGGAGAATGAAATACTAGGATATGTGAGAAGATAAAGTTTCACTTCATAATAAGTAATTTTATAGAGATTATTGAATCTATACAAGTAAATAAACATTCAAGAGATATGATAATCCTTTTAGAAAATTATTAAAAAAGACTAGAATTCCTTTTTAGATTTAAAAATAACATAAAGTTTACCATTTTAATCTTCAAACATTCACTAAATGATTTCATTAGATACAAATTTCCACTGAAATCAACTTCCTTCTTAGTCACTTTGAACACTTTTCATACAAAATAAAAACTCAAAAATCTAAACACAAGGCTTTAGATTAATTAAAATCTATTGCTTATGTTACAATTATTTTTAAAAAATAACCATGCCCAGGCATGTAGACCTATACTTATATTTATACAATTTCAAAATTCAAAATCAAATAGGAGAAAAATCCTTAAATTTCCATGTGCTACACGAAAAACTAGGAACCATTGAGAGGTGTCCTCATAGAATTTCTCCTCTATGGAATTCAAAAATTGATGACATGTATAACTTGTTAGTTTTACTATTTGAATTAGAAATAACCTCTTTACATGCAACATAGAACTTGCTTAATTAATTAATTTTTTTACAAAATGACTTCAAGTAATGGCATTTAGCCAAGTTAATTGAGTCTTACATTTTGAAAAGTAATATACCTTGATAAATAGCTTTACTAAATGACTTTACGTAAAATAATTACTTATAATAAAGTTACTTCAAACATATTACTTAAGAAAATAGAGGAAAATAAGAAGAAGATAGAAGAATTTGATAAGAAGAGGAGAAAAACAATCACTCCCCATCATGAACTTTAGATCTACATTTTTCTCTATATTTGATATGTTAAGACATCATGAACTATATTGATGCATCATCTAATTTGGAAAGTGATTGCTTTTTAGTTTCATATCTCTACATTTCTCTTTCTAGTTTCCTATAATAAGCTTTTACCCTCTCAAGTCTTGGTTCAAGCCTCTTGATTTCTTGTTGACTCTTGATTAACTCCTTTATATATTTTTCTATGAAAGGAGTTGTGACCTTCTTAATTAATTTCTTGAACTATTGATGTAATTTTTCAATTGTCCTTGGATTTTTTTATGACTATATGCTAGTGAGACCAAGATGCAATCTTGTAGATTAAGTTTTTCCTTGTGAGAATCTTCTTCTAAATTCTTCATCTCATCAAGCATGGCCCCAAGAATACGCATACAAAAAGATAAGAGTAAATCCTCTTATTGTAATTTAATTATTGAACCTTTAAAAACAATCTATTCTTCAATTAAAAACTTCTCACTCATAGCGTTTATTCTTTGAATACTTTCTTGCTACAACTAAAAAATCATAATGTTCATCACTACCTTTATTTGTGTTAATTTATTTTCAATATCAACTTCAGCACCTGGGACCTTAGGAAAGTATTTTTGAGTAGTTTTTAGCATCTTATCTATCCATTCATTAATGGATTTATCCTTATTTCTAGTTTCCTCTACCTCAGTTATTATTTGTTAACTAATCAAATCACCTCAAAGAATTGACTATTGAGGAGTGGATATTTCCACTTTGGAAATTATTTCAAATATCTTTGTAATTTGTTCCTTCAATTTGGATTTGTCATCTTTCTCCTTATCAAGCTTCTTGAATAGATTAGTATCTTGCTTCATAATTTTTTGGTAACTTCTCTAAGGGGTATTTTTGTGATTTTTTTGTCTTGTTTAGTGCTTTCATCTGTTCCTTTATCCTAAGGAGGAATGGATACCTCTAAAAATTTCTACCCTAAAGGTTCAATTATCAATTTGGAAGTTAATTTAGTGCTCTTGCTTTTCTTTTCTTTTTGATCAAGACTCTTTAACAACTGCAAATTAATCTCCTCCTAATTTATTACTTCTCTAGTCTCAGGAACTATTTGAAATGCTAACCAAGATGAGAAGTATAAACTTATTAGAGTAACTAAATGTTTAACCATTTTTTTTTAAATTATTTATTACTACTAAGTCTTGGGAAAGAGATTCTTGTGTATCAAGAACACCTTGTACTATGTTAGGAATTATTGGTTCATCATTTTATTTATCTACCTCCTTCTCAGCTTCTTTCTATTTTTCATTTTCCTTCTCCTTCTTCTATCCCTTCTCCTTTTCATTTTCCTTCTCTTTTTCCTTTTCCTTCTCTTTTCTTACCTCTACCTCTATTTATTTCTTAGGTTCAACCATTTCCTTTTTTTTTATTGTGATACCTCTTGGGATAAAGTCACTTTTTTATTAGCTACCTATTTTTGCTCTTTATAAGTGGTTGGTTGATCATCTAAAGGGGGTAGAGGTGGAGCAGTGGATGCGTAAAATAGAAGAGGAGGAAGACAAACAATATTCATCTTCTAAATGGGCTTCTTGAGAGTCTTGATGTTATGAGATTGTGGAGGTGGAATGATTGTTGATGGATCTATGGTAGGTGAAGTAGAAGTGATAATGATGGGTGGATAAGTATCTATGGAAGTGATCAAAGGGGGTGTGGTGATAGATGAATAAATTGGTTCTTTATTTTTCACCACAGAGTAAGTGTCATCAACATTTCTCTTCAACTTCAATTTCTTCTTCAGCTCTTGAATACTTTCTCCTTGAATTATCTTCCTCTTTTATCTTATTCTAGTAATTTTATTCATTAATTCCTTCATGAAATATGAATGGTGTGCCTAAGAAACTACCAAATCTAATGTATGTAAAACTAAGAAATTAAAGGAAGAGGCATCCAAAATGTGAAATTGATTTCCATGCTACATCTAAATCTCTCTTGTGTTTCAAAGGAGTATTTAACTAAAAATTATTTCATAAAAAAACCCATCATTTACCCCCTTATAATGTTTTAATTATTCAAAAATAACTAATTGGGGGTAATATTCATATATAGGATTGGATACTAATGTTCCTTTTGTAAATATAGAAAAATCTCCACTTGATGTTTCATATATTAAGTATGAAGTCATTTTAAATTCAAAATTCACCAACACCTAACTCAACTAGTGGTCAATGTTATCACTTCTCAATCTTGACAATTAAATAATATTATAACTCTTGTTAACATCAATGGCCTTGATGTATGCATACATCCATGTTGAAAAAACATAGCATTTTTCTCTCCATTTATTTTACATAATAACTAGGTGATATCGTCCACTTTTTGAATGAATTGAGATGTTACTATCTATTTTTGGAACCTTTAGGGCTTCTTGAATTTATTTAGATAATTAGTGTTTATTACTATAATACATTCTAAAGTCTATCTTTCCTAGAGACCTTGAGATTTCTTCACTGATAAATTTATTACTTTAGACTTTGTTGGGATATTTAATTAGTAGTCAAAGTATTAAACATTAAGCCTAATTATTACATTACCTAAAGTGTCTTTCACTATTTTGGTGGGAGTAATAGTACTTTTCATATTCTATGACAAATTTAGGTAGTTGTGCAAAACTTGGGAAAGTTGTAACTTATAAGATACCACTGTTGGTTATTACTTGTATGATTTGAGTCTTGATGATAGCTTTAGATCTCTCCAATAACTTATTTATGGATACATGACACATATATATGTCACTAATTTCTAAAACGTTGGATAAAATACTAGTCTCAATGGGTTAACCTTTATACTCAATCTTCATCTTTAGTTCTTGAGATTTCATAACTTTCTTTGCTTTTGTCCAGCTCTTCCTACTAGGCTAAGGGATTTTTTCAAGTGTTGACTCATGAACTTATTTAATGAGGGTTTTATATTCTTCTACACTAACTATTTCATCCTTCAATCCTTATAATCTTGACATTTCTTTTGGTTAACTCTGGAAGAACTTGATATGTGATCTTGAACACTTAGTGACTATTCCTACTAATTTAGAATAAAATGAAGAAATGAGTCAAGTTATTATCTTAAAAAATACTCCTTAGCAAGCTTTAGATTTCAAGCAGTAGAGATCCTTGAAAACTCCAAGTGAATCATAGTAAGTAACAAGGTATCATAACTTTGGGTTGGTCTAAATAATTTGTAAGTCTTATGTATTCAAGAATCTAAGAAAATAACAAGTAATAGGCATATACAACTTTGGATTTATCTTAGCTTATAATTTCAAGTTTATATTATAAAGTTACACAATTTAGAGACTCTAATTAAGTAATAAGTTATAAAGAGTCATGGTCTCTCTTGGGTAGTTCACCAGGTTTATTAAGACTTACGACTTTAGGTTTCTTTAGATAAGTAACTGAGGTTTGGGATTTCAGGAAAGTAACAAGTTGTGGAAAACCTAGGTTTCTTAACTAGTTCAATATCTAGGATTTTCTTTAAGAAAAGTTCAATATTTTTAGGATTTTATGTTATTTTAT
Source organism: Torreya grandis (assembly GCA_037957365.1). Taxonomy (NCBI): domain Eukaryota; kingdom Viridiplantae; phylum Streptophyta; class Pinopsida; order Cupressales; family Taxaceae; genus Torreya; species Torreya grandis. Next base: position 480,666 of record JARHVA010002600.1, read on the forward strand.
CATGATAAGTGCCTATGATAATGTTGACAAGGTTTTAAGCAACATTTTTCACATAACAACAACATTCAAATGCAATAAAAATGAGGAAAGGTAGTGAAAAAAATCAAAATGATGCATGAAGTTTTAATAGTAGAATAATATGATTTACAACCATAAAAAATACATGAAAAAAAAAATTAAATAACTCAAATGGAAATGGGTTATGAATTTTAAGTGGAAAAATTGCTCAAGAAGCTTAAATATCATCGCTTAAGATTTGCAAGGGTGGCAGCTTGGTCAAATAACTCAAATATCAAGTGGGAAATGAGGTGGATTTTTTAAATATTTATATTAGACAACATATTAATAACAATTAGGAGACACATGTGAGGGAGACATTCAAGACCTTATATTTTTGTCAAGTTTCTTGGACTCCTTCACTTAATTTAGCTTTTGAAGTTAAGAAGTTGAAAATCTTGATTTTAGTCTTGACTTGTGAGTACTTCATGCTTGTGAACCTTAATTACTTCTACTTGTAACTTTGTGGAAGTAAAGTAAATTCAAAACCCTTATTTACTCTATATTAGTTCTCTATGGGTTTAAAAGACTACTTTATTTACTTTTTGATGAGAAGTAAAGTTATTTCTTAAATCTGGTTTGAATTAGGTAGTGCAATTCAGGTTTATAGGGATGACTTGCTTTTTATTTAATAAGTAAAGTAACTTGGAGAACCCAAGTTGGCTTTGAAATTAACCCAAACACTTAAATTTTTTGATTCCTCTAGGTAAGATGGGTAAACGGATTTTTTAGTGATGGTCTCAAGCAGACATTTCTAACCTTATGCAATATTTTGAAACAATTGGAAAATCAAGTAAGCAAATAAAAAGTGGCAAAATACTAAGTCTTATTAATGGGACTAGTTTTAACATGAATAATGGACTCACAAAATTTCAAAAGCCAAAAAATAATAGGGGTATCCCAAAATTCTATGTGTAAAATTTTGGGTGACACCACACCTTTGATAAATAATAGTGACCATAACCCAGCATGTGTCAATTAAGTTCTTTTACATTTAGGAAATTGCATCAACCATGACACAAAATGTGCCACTATAGTTATTTCATATGAAATAAATTACATTGAACATGAGGCATAATGTGATAATATATTTCAATTTATTTAATCATATTTTATTGACCAAGTTGATATAGTCCATTTCAATCATATCTCACTAAACTATTCTACCTCATTACATTGTATTCATATGTCTGATACATTTAATCTTGTTTCAATAGAATACATCAAACTAGCTGATGCAATGCATTCCAATCTTATTTCAATATATTATCTTGACCTAGTCAATTAGGTTCCTTTTATTTCACAATATTATTTAACTTGAATGATATAATATATTTTAGTCATGTTTTATTAGAGTGTATTGACCTAGTTGGATATAGTCACATTTAATTTTATTTCTTCATAATGTATCATCTTGACTAATATCTTACAATAAAATTTTATATCACCTCCCAAATATCTTGAAATTACCCTAAATTCCACATATACTTATTCCTATAAAAAATAAAATCACCCTAATGAGGGATACTCCAGCCTCCTTAAATTTGGTGTAACATTGAAATACCTCATATGTTGTGGGAAACAATTCTTAGAGATGAGTCTCTAGATTGAAGGTCTAGCTCCCTTTCACAACACCAAAAACTAACCACCAACCTACTTAATTTTAATTAAAATGGATAGAATGAGATTAACACTAGTCTAACAAAGATGATGAACCAAGATGTATTCCAAAATTTTACTTGAACCTACACTATGAAACATAACTTGTAAACTGATCTTAAAACCTAAGGTTCTCCTAACAAAAGTGTTTCAACATGAAATTAAGATGCAATGTATTTCTCAATCTAGATGAAAAATAGGTATTATAAAAGATACTATTAGTTTTATTCACATTTAAAGATGTAAATTAATCATTTACACATCATCAAATCTGTTAGAAGGTAGGTTACACAAAGAATGAAAGAGTAAGATGAACAAAAGGATAGATATTTGTCACTTTCCATTAAACCATAAAATACTTTAAACAATTAAGAAATAATTTAAGAGACTAAAACTACCTTAAAATATTTAATCAAAGGAAAAATCATTAGTCAATTTACCAGGGCTTTACCATACCAAATGTGGATGCATTATGATACCAAAAGTGGTAGCTTATATAGAGAAATGAGGAATAGAGAGAGGGGAATAAAAGATGAAGTTAAAAATTGTCTAGTATGAGTATTAAACAAGAAATAAGTTATATAACATTCCAAATAGACATAAAAATACATATGTCTATAATCTGAAGATATTTCATCATCCAAGTTGGAGTTAGATACTCAACTTTACACCTTGGTCATCTTCTTGACAAATTCCCTTATTTTCATATGAGAAGTTAAAAATAGGATTTTTCATCATTAATTCTCCATTAAAAACTTTTAGACATCTTATTTAACACCTATAATTCTTTTATAAACACCCTTGGTTTATTATTTTAGTGGAAATTATCATTAATATGCTTAGGTGTCTTGAAACCCCTTCATCTACCATGCCTAGCCTTGTCTAAGTGGTCAAAACATGAATTCAAATTCATAAAGGCAATCTCTTTTCATGAAATTTATTAAAATACCTTATCATACCTGATTCAATCCGTTTTGGTTCATGTAAGAACTCTCAAGACTCCATTTTTCTCCTTAAGCTCTCATTAGGCCTCTTTTCCTTATAGCCCTAAGATCATGTAAACCTCCTTCTGTAGGATAGTGTAAATATGGTACTATAAAAATCAAGGAATATTTGAGAACCTATTATGTATTTATAACTCCACTCTTATTTTTAGGTCCTAAGAGTGAGTGAAAGTTTTTGTTGTTGTTTTCTTCTCTTAATTAGGCCTCAATTAGGCCTCCTTTCTTAGAAGACTATTTTTTTGCTCCAGATATCTTCCACAAATTTGAAACCATCAAAAACTTCATGATTCACTTTTTCTAAACCATCATAAACCTTCATGCCAAATTTGAAGTCCTAAGACCCTATGTAAGTGTGTGAACCATGAAATGGTCTTGAACCTAGTATTTTTTTGAGCCTGTTGAAGACTGCCTTGAAAAATAAGGTTTGTTTAATGATTAATATAATGTATTTTATGTAATTTTAGGATTTAATAGGTGTAATACATTCCATATGACCTCTTATAATAGTTATCAAGTGCTTCACTATCCAAAACTTATAATAAACCAAAAATCATTGCAAAACATGACATTTAATGATTCTATATAGTTACATGTACATATGAAGAACACATTGAGAATATAAATGGATTGTATAAATTTTTTTATGAGGTTATATGATTAAACCAAGTCATCTCATGTTATTTGGAGACCAATATTACACATTATGTCTCTACTAGGGTTTTAAGAGGGTTTAAACCTATTTTGGTTCTTAGAAATTATTCATAAACCCTAGTCCCTCAAAACCTAAACCAATGCCAAAAATATCAAGTAAACTATCCCCATAAACTATCCCAAGGATCTTAATTTCCCATATATTCTATCCAAACATTTTTTATTGCAAGAAGTTGACGCTTGGGTTGCAAACCAACAATTGGAGTGGTGGTTAAGTTCTTAGCTTTTATTCATGAAGGTTAGAGGTCTTAAATAATAACAAATTTAATAAATTTTAACTTTATGGGCCTTATTACCTCCTATAAAATTAATTTATCTCCATGTATTAGGTTAATGTCACAACAAGTGAGTGAAGGCTAGTTTTTGGATTACAATCCTACATGAAAGGAGCTCAAAGAGGTCTTAAAGGATAAAGTGACACTTTCATTACCTTCATATTCTTGTGAATGCCTTTTTTATCTATTATAACATCTTACACCTTCAAATTCTTTCAATCCTTCATGTTACCTTCATGAAACTTCTTTTTTTATGATTACACATATGGTCTACCTATGTAGTGTTAGGTTCTACAAGCCTAGATAGGGCTTATCTACATTGTCATCCAATTATTGAATTTAAATATATTATGTAGGTCATGTTGGCAATAAAAAATCATTATAATATGAGTAAATTCATTTCATATACCTTTATATATATCAAAAAAGTAATATCCTTAGTTTAGGTAGTTATGCTTATAGGTAGTAAATTAGTTGTGTGTGCAGGGTGTTAAATTTATCTTGAACAACTTCCTTGGTCACTCTTTAAAATTTAATTTGATATTAAAATTACCTCTACACTATATATCATATCACTTAAAATCCCATACTCTTTAGTTATTCTCTACCCTCTCTTTAAGCTTGAAACTAGTCTTATCTTCTTAGCAACCTATAGGTATCCATTAAGGTGCTTGAATGTATTTTGGGCTTTAAGATTTAAAATATAATTCATTGAACATATTAATAACTATCATTATATTATTTACATTACATAACCTTCTCCACTTTTTAAAAACCCTCTAATTCACAAACACACACTTATCTAAGACTATCTTCTCAAATTATGGCTATAGGTGGTCATCGAACAAGGGTTTGAAATGAGATATAAATTTAATGTTATCAAATATATCATGATGTTGTACCCAACATCCCCCTTTTATTTAAAAATAAATGGGGATCCACTTTTTTTGGATTTTGATCTTAATATTGAACCCATCTTTTCATATGTTTATGCAAAATCTAGAAAATCTAAGAGTTTCACTCTTAGAAGGATGATATTGACATTCTAATTTATGAGACTAACTTTTGTGCTATAGAGACTATTATTCAAGTTTATATTTTTTGGGCTAATTCTTTCATCCCTTTTGCAATTTCTATTTTTAGGTGGATATATTTTGGGTGTTCTTGGCCCTCTTTTCTCTTAGAATTACTATTTTGAAAGCTTTATTTTGTCAAGAAATTATTTCAGACATTTTGTTCAAAAGAATTCTCCTAATGGAATTCAACCTATAGGTTCTTTGCCTTACATAATTTTAGACTATAGGCATTTTTCTTGAAACAAATACCCCAATTGATTACCCCTTCAACCCTACTGAACCTACCCTTTAAAAATTTTGAAATGACCCTTATCTGTATGAAATTACCCTTCAAGGAAATCAAAAGTGCCCTTCCACCTTTGAGAAGTAGACCTTTTGGTCAATTTATTACCTTGAATTAAACCCTTCAAATCCTCTCTACATACCCTTTGAGACTTTTTAAACTATTGCTTCTACCTTTTTTAAAATGTCCTTAATATTTTAAACTAACCCTTTGGCCTTTCCTAAATTGACCACTTTACCCCTTTTCCAACCACCTCTTTTAGGGCACATACCCTTCAAGTTTTGTGTAAATGACCCTTTCAAACTTTAATCCTGAACTCCTTACCGTACAAGGCTTATCCTTTAGATATCCTTTTTGACCCCTTTGCCCCATGAAAAGTTCCCTTCAACCTTTGTGTTTTGGACCCTTTTAGCCATTGATAGACCCTTCAGGATTTCTATCCCAAGCCTTTGACCCTTTTTCAAAGTGGCCACTTACCCTTCAAAATAATTACCATAGCCCTTTTTCCCACCATAAGACCCTTTGGACCCAATCCACAAACCCTTTATATTTTGTGTAACCTACCCTTCGGTACTTTTGAAATGACCCTTAGTCATAAAAATGAACCCTTTGAGAAGATCAAAAGTTATCTTCAACCTTTATGAAGTGGACACTTCTGATCAAATGTACACTTCAAGGAAATTAGAAGTTCCCTCCATATCTTTAAGATAGCCATTCAGGTTAATTGATTCGAGACTTTTTCCCATATGAATTCTTTGGGGAAATTGCCCTAGACATTTTGTCTAAAATAAATCACCCAAAATAATTAGTCTATGAATGTTGACCCAATAACATTTTTATGACATACACCCTAAGTGATTTATTACTAATAATACCACTAGTCTCATCATACTTAGCAAAAATAAAAGCAAAAATATTTCCTATCAATACATTAAGGACCCCTACCAACCTAAGCTAACAAGTTTGAATTATATGTGAAATAAAATCCAACTAAATATTGCACATATATGTTGCACAAACTAATAATTAATACCAAATTTTATATAGGCAATATGTTATGATTGAAAATACATCATTGCATTCAAACTAACTTGCATTCTAAGTCTTCTATTATCTTATAGTGATTAAGATCCCTAGTTTCCACTTCAAGAGTATACTATGAGTGAAACAATGACTGAGCCAGATCTAAGTTATTGGTATGAGCATACATAATATATAAGAGAAGCATAAAACATGCATCAATGACATATACATCTACAAAATTTGGAGGTACCAATCTATCATCCCCATACTTGATTAAAGACTACATAATTCATAGATACAGTCTTTTATGCCATGGTGTTTGTAGACAAATATAATAATTATTTAACATTATGGGATGTCATTGATTCAGTGGACCTATTTTCAGTGGAAGATGATATGACACTAACAAAAAAATTATTCGTGAAGGAATTTTTGGCATTCAAATGCTAGAGACTACATTTTACTATAGTAAAGCTAGAATTGATGCCTTGCATTGATCTCTTGAGGGAATTTTTATTCTCTAGTAAGATATTTTAGGATACATTCCTATCTCACTCTAATAAAAATATGATGGTCACATGCATTTTAAGGCCAAAATTTTATAGATACATATCTTTGAGTATCCATGATATCTAATTTGATAAGAACACATAGGTGTAATTTAAAGTAGAGATCTTGATGGAGAAGGTGTTGTCTTCATGGCTCCTCCTAGACTATACAATCACATGAAATTTAAAGAATACAAAAGGATTAATTCTAATTGATAGGTTCAAGATAGGAATATGAATTGGTATGGCTCTACTCAATTGATTATATGGTATGATAAACATTCATTTCATTAATTTGGATTAGGTGTCATTATTTTATATGATGCTTATGCATCACACCACATATGTCCTAGTTGAGATAATAAGCCTATAGCTAAGGGAGAAAATTATTCACAAAGATAGGCATCTCACACCCATGAGATATTTTGTCATGATGTCATATCTAATGGATGCAGTTATGGGTACGTGTTATAGAGACCTTGGTGCATTATGGGCTCTAGCCATAGACTATGAGAAGAATAGAAGTTGTGACCACTACTAGTTCATGCATGTTTATGACATGGTGAGGATATTTGAGGATGTCTATCCTCAAATTTCGAAAGCCATTCATGGCTTACACATGCCTCATATTGGAAATATTATTATGAAGAAATTGGTTAGGAAAGGAGATTATTTTCTTTACCCAAATTTTACTATCATCATGGTATGGGGAAATAATGTTGGCCCCTATGTCTTCCAAGGTTTTTTCTAGTCAAGTTAGCTAAATAGGAGATTGCCTTCCAATTATGGAAGAGAATTGAAGAGGATTTGTCAAGGTAAAAAAATTCCTTGTATTTTGGTCATCTCATAGCTATTGATAGGATGACATATATGATGAGGAATCATCTCAGTGAAGTAGGTGGAAAACATATGAGTTATACTTTAAATTCACTTCCACATAGAGATTGGGATCCACACAGACTGATCCAAAAGCATATCCATAGATTCAACATCTCATATCGTCATGAGCCCTAAGACTATGACTTCTTATGTTTGAATGCCAAGTCTAATAAAGAAGTATTAAAATGGGCATAGATTATTAGGCTAGAAGAGGATCTTTTGATAATGGTCCAAGATGATCCTTTAGTTTCCACTAGGGAGTTGAATAGCAAGAAGGCACTTTACAAGGGCTAGAAACATTTGGATATTTGGAGAAGATAGTCTAAGGAGCAAGTCAAGAACCAGACACCTCCTCATACCAATGAATTCATCTAAAGTTTAAGTTAAAAGTAGTAAATAAGGAGCCTAGGATACCCAATCCTAATTAAATTAGGTGAGGACAGGTAAGGGACCCCATCAACCTTGACTCTGAAGAGGAAGAGTGAACACAAGAAGTGCCTACTATAATTTCTAGTCAAATGTCCATTGTTATGACCTAGATTCATATTTTTATATCCATTAGGATATCAAATATATAACTAATAGAATCACATCACAAGTCTCCCCCACTCAAGGAAGGACCCCTTTGGTCTACAAGGTAAAACCTAAGACTCATATGGGTAGTCATATAGTGGTGGCATCATAGAGTTTTCTTACTCAAACTCCACATTTAGAACCAGCCAGGGGAGATATGGTAATTATCAAATATATTGAATATGACTCAAATGAGGAAGACAAGATAGAGACATCCAAGGATACAATCCTCCATGAAGAGCTTGTGGAGCTTACTCTTCTAGGTACATAGTCTTTTTTTTGTTTTCCCTTGTCTTCTATACCCATTTTAGTTAGGATACCTTTATGAAAGTTCCTACATCCACTCTTTTCATGTCCACTACTACCATTACTCCCTCCATCTCCACTTCTATCTGTTTCATCACATAAACCCATTTTGTTCCTACTGGTACCTTCACTATTATATACTTTAAGAAAAATAAAGTGTTTACGAAGGTGTAAATAGCTTTGGCTAGCTCAAAAATCCATGTCTAATCCACTAAAATCACTCTTCTGTTACCATCTACCACTTTTACAGAGGATACCATAGTGATAATCATTTATAGGGGAAGGAATTAAAATCCCCAAACAGTCATGGTCCATCCATTTCCTTATTTTTAAGGAGTGTATTGGTCCAAAATCATATGGCCTTCCCTTCCTAATGTCATAACTAAATCCCATAGGAAATAACAAAAATCTCAAGCTGAGGTAGAGGAAGAGGTTATTGTCACAACCTATGATGCATCCCAATTACATATTCGTCCATGGGTAGTGGATCTAAGAAGAAAGGCATCCCAATTGCCAAACATCAATATCACGAAGCTTCCATATATTTCTACCTTGTTTGATCCTCCAACTAGTAACATTTAAAGGGTGAAAAAGATGAAACTAGAAGATGATAAGGGTACCTAGATCATCCTTAAAGAAAGGCAAGAGTTATTCTCCCTCACCAAAAATTATAATAAATAGCCATGGTAATATTTATACGATAAAAATCAAGTAGACATAGCTCAAGTGCACAAAGATGTGATAGTTGTGATCCATGAGGGTATTGAACTAGCTCGGTAGGAGCTAGAGGCAAAGGTGTAAGTATTAGAGGCTGAAGTGAAGAAACTCAAGGAAAAAGCCAAGATATTGCATATTCCTATGAACATTGAAGCTAAATTTTAAAAGGTAGCTTTAGATGTTATAACTCCCTATAATCCATGGAGTTTATGAGGGCTAAGATTCCCCTTCATATGAGATAGGCCAATTAATTGTTTAACTCTCTAAGAGATGACAACGTAAAACTAAATATGCTAGTTGTATATACAAGCAACTCCCTATATATTCATCTCAACCTAATGACTATGCTAGAGGTATATAATGCCTTAAATATAGTATTCATTTGGTAGGAGGAGGAAAAGGATTGGTTGTATAATGTTGGGACTTTAGTCCCTAGATAAAAAGCATATGAGGCTCATATTCTTCAAATTTTTCATGAGCTAAAGTTATCTAAAGTTGAAGACTCCACTAGTAAGTTGATTATTGGAATCAATTTGATAAACTTATCCAGGAAGTGGTTGATGAGTTTAAGAAGAGATTTCAAGGTTTTATAATTGATGAAATTGAATCAAAATTAAGAAAGGCTCAAAAAAAGGTCACTGAAGTTGAAATCTTCAAGAATAAATTTCAAATTACCAAAGATGAGCATGTGAAGCTCCTTGGATAGACAAAGAGAATCCATTAGCCATCACCTCTAAATTTAGATATCCTAAAAAAGTAACATGGAATGGGGCATAAATTCTATGCATATAATGAAAAAAGAAGAAGCATGATTCTAGTGGTATAACTACATCTTCAATTACCACATCAAATTATACACCAACTAAGTTACATGCATCACTTGAAATGAGTAATCCTCGATAGACTTAAATCTTATGCATGTACAATTTTATAACAACTAATGTACTTAGATTTTGAGTGGATAATTATAAATAATTGACTTTGTATTTTGTGTGCATGCACACATTGCATAATTTTGAAAAGATTAATTTATTTATTTTTAACTTCTAGTTCTCTTTTAGATGGTTTTAGACCAAAGTTAGAACTACGTATTCTAACTGACACTTGTAACCACCTTGCATAAACTTGGAGGATGAGGTGACCCCTTCCCTAAGTCTATATATACAAATGTAACTTGACCTAGTTTTTTAGTCGAAAGATTTTAGAATATAGGGTAGTGAAATTTTTTGATCATTAGCAAAGTGTTTTTTAATATTTTATTTTAAATTATGTGTAATTAGATGTTATTTCCATGGTTTTATGATTCAATAATATTGTGTTCTATATCTATTAGTAAATACTTGATTTCTTATTTGATATATTTATCTTAGATGTATAATAGATATTGAAATATTTGTGAATACATAGATTATGTTTGTGAAGATAATTGAATCATATTTATGAATGTATACCTATGCTTTCTTTAGTGTAGTTTTCTATGTGTGTGAAACAACTACCTCAAATAATTCATTTGTACAAGACATAATATCCTAATCAAGGGTGTCCAAAAATTACCCTAGAAGGAACATATTTTTTTTGAGGTATGTTAATTTCCTAAATCCTTTTTTCTTAAGACTTCCTAGTCATGTCTAATTATATGTGTGTTATTACTACTAGAAACAAACATAGGTTCTAGAAATCATAGGTCTATTTAGAAACCAAGCAAGGAAGTAATTCCTAAGAAAAATTGAGTCTCCTTTTCTACCCTACTTTACCCTCTTTTTTGAGTTTGTAATTAAGACCTGGCCATTTGATATTAGAGACTAACTACCCATCTAGCTCATGTAAAAAGACTCGCTCTATTATAAGGCCACACCTCTATCAAAGAAACCTTATCAATAACCTGCATGTCCTTCCCCTATTCCATTGATAGGTTAAAATACACCACATACGTTTAAATCATGCCTTAGAGTGGATTTTATCTCCATTGAGATCTTAAAATGTTAGAGGCTACCTTGTTCAACTGTAATGTGCATAAAACCCACATCAATAGTAATCTGTTGGTGATAGAAGGAAGGCCTTGAACCCCCTAATAAAAGAGGTTATTCTTTGTGTAGATTTATATTCGAGTCACCCAAGAGAGTGGCTTGATCCAATTCCTAGGATAGTTTATTAAATCAATCCATGGATCAACAAAATCCTTGGTTAGTTGGATCTACCATCACCATCTAAGGAGACATGCATGATTTTCCCTAGAATATTGAAAAGTATCTACCATCCATTTCTCCATTAGGACCAAGGACCATAAAATAACATATCAAATTTGTTAAAGGTATTTTATGACTAATTAATAAAGTTGATGAAGATGTTGCATGTCGACTATTCCCTTTTAATTTAATGGATGCTGCTTATGATTGGTATTTAAATCTAATGTAAAATACCATCACCAATTAGGAGGAATGTCAAATTGATATTTTTGCATAGTTCAGATAGGTCACCAATTCAAGATTAGTATATCATTACTTCACTAGTATGAAGAGGGACCCTAATGAGCCCATCCATGTTTTCAATGTCATATGGTAGAAAATGTACAACTGGTTGACCCTGAGGTATAAACTAGAACTTGCATTAACATTATATATGTACAAGAATGACTTAGACCCTATCACTATAATGTTCCTAATAAGATAACCTACTACCAATACTTTGGTGTTGGCATTCAAAAAGTATATTAACATTGATATATAGATCAACCCATAGACACCTAGGGTAGCTAACGTTAAGAATAGATTTATAGTGCTCAATCTTATACCACATTTGAAGTAGAACATTACATCATACACTTAAAAAAAATTATTCATATTATCTCTACTAACATAAATGATGTATCTAAATTTTGGCTACTTGAATAATCATGTGACATGCAATAGTTATTAATAGAACCAACACACAATTGTACTTCCCATAGTTATGCTACAAGGTATGAATTCCATAAATGATGAATTATATTCTATTCAAAATATGGTCTAAAAGTTGAGAATTGATTTTTTGAATATGTAATGAAAGATGAGAAATGACAAGACCCCAATGGGCAACCAGAACACCAAGTTTTAGAGATATAACAGACCATTAAATAAGCCTCCAAATAACATGGAGTGGCCTGGAAAGCTCCTAGAAATAAACATAGCTAAAATGTATCTCCCCAATTTGTGTAGGATACACAATACACCCTAATATGGTGAACTTGATTTCATTGAGTTATATACAACATTTGAGATCTTTTAAAGGGAAGTAACTTGACAGGATCATATGAACAATCCACTAGAATATCACCAGGATCCAAGATCTTCTATCATAGCCATGTTCTTTGAAATTCATGAGTTTTCATTCCCAAGTGAAAATGACAATGAACCAAAAGATAATATAGATGAAATTCATGATTTTCAATAGTTCTAGATAGGTGCATACAACTTAAGGAAAAAATAACCACTTACCACCTCAATTCCTCCAAACACATTGACAATTCCTCCAAATCCCAAAGCAAACAATAATCCATCCCCTCTAAAATGGAATGACTTGCCATCAAGCAAGGATGAACTTAGTAGATGAGGATACAACATCATAGAAGATATGAAGAAGATTAAGGCAAACATAACTCTCCATGAGTTATCCCGAATCACTGAACAATAGGAATTATTATGAAAATCCATTATTGGAAAGGCCCCTATGGAAATAACTAGAATGACTATGAATAAAGCAAAGGTTATTGATGTCAATATCATTTATAAAAGCAAGCCCAAAGTGACACCATTTCTAATGACCATCAAGGCATTTTATAAGAACATTCATAACTATTTGGTTGATTCTAGAGCATCTACAACTGTTATGCCTACCTCTATACACAAAAAAATCTTGGTCTTACTCTAATCCCTTTAAAAATATCATTATCTGAGCTAAAAAAAATTGTAGTACCAATAGTGGGAGAAATTTATAATGTATGCATTAAAGTAACATCAAAACCAAGATTCTAAATGACTTGATATTCTGGTAGTAGACATACTAGAAGGCTATGGATTATTGTTAAGCAAAGATTGGTCTAAAATTATTGATTGATATCTTTCCATAGACTTCTCTCATATTTGACTAGCATGGAGAGGAGTTGCAAACCATTGTTAAGGTGTGGAGCCTAAAAGCTTCACCAAGGAGCGCATTACCAAAGTTGTAGGTTTACACAGTCACCAACGTCGATCAGGAGTGACTAACATCGGTCAGGAACAGTTGAAGAGATGCCAACATCGGCAGAGGATCGGCTGACGTTGGTCATCGGCAAGTAGGTAGGAATCAGCCTCAGTTACCTGTGCGTCCAGAATGCTATTTTCGAGGACAGAACTGAGTGTTTGCATGATGAGTTTAAGTCTTAGTCTTAAGTTCACATTTCTATTATTAATAAGATTGTTTTTAGAGCCCTTGTTCAAGAGGCTTACGTGTTGGTTGTAAGTGCATGCTCAAGTTTCCTAATTCTATATGTAGAATTAGATCTTCTTAGCTTAGTGTGATTATTGTAGTAGAACATTGTGAATGTTGGAAGAATAGTACAGAGTTGTATCAATCCAAGTTGTTGGAGTTGATTGTACTTGAGAGAGAGAGATCTTAAGGAATAGAGATCTAGAGAGAGATCTTGTGCATCTGAGAGAGGTGTGGAAGAAAGAAGTTTCTTCAATTGTATTCCTTTTGTAAAGAGTTTAATACAAGTTTTCAGGGTGGTTTCTTGTATCTCTTGTTCTTTGCTATTTATCATTCTAGTTACTTATCTATCTGATTTAATTCCATGGTTTATTGCTTTCATAAGTGTAATCATATTGTTGGTTGATCCCCAACAAGTGGTATCAGAGCCCAGGTTCACTAACAGGTGGTTCAGATCTGTGTAGTGTGTATTAATTATAGGTTGCTCACAGGGGTTTCTGCAGGGATTTCTGTTTGAGTGGGAGAAGTAATGGCAAAAGAAAGTAAGCTAAGAATGGAGAAGTTTAATGGCAAGAACTATCAACATTGGAGAATGTAGATAGAGGACTATCTGTATAAAAAAGATCTTTACTTACCGTTAGGTGGGATTGCAAAGAAGCCCAAAGACATGGATGATGAAGAATGGGAAGTTTTTGATAGAAAGGCTCTGGGGTCTATAAGACTGAGTCTAGCATCTACTGTGATATCTAATTTATTACAAGCATAAACAATGGTAGAGTTGATGACTACTTTAGAAAATTTGTATGAAAAACCCTCAGCTTCTAATAACGTATATCTTATGAAGCAGTTATTTAATTTGCATATGCAAGAAGGTGGATCTGTATCTAATCATCTGAATGATTTCCATGGAATTGTTAATCTTAAGTTCAGTCAATATTGTGTTTGATGATGAAATAAAAGATCTTTTAATATTATGTTCTTTGCCTGAAAGCTGGCATGGCTTGGTAATGGTAGTTTCTAATACTGCATCTGCTTCGAACATTTTAAAAGTAGAGGATGTTGTTAGTGTTATCTTGAATGAGGAAATTCATAGGAAAAGCACAGAGGAAACATCAAGGAATGCTTTAAATCTTGAGAGCATGGGAAGGCAAAAAGAGAAGAGCAAGTGGAGATCAAGATCTAAGTCTAAGGTGAGAGGTAGATCCAAATCCAGAAATGGCAGGAGGCCACAATGCTGGAATTGTGGAAAGATGGGGCACATAAGCAGAGATTGTTGGTCAAAGCCTAAGGAGGACAATCAACACGAAGGAAAGGAAGAGGCAAAGGTTGCAGGTATTACACAAGATGATTTAATATTCTCTTTGCATAATAATATAGAATCTTGGGTATTAGATTCTGGTGCATCTTTTCATGCTACCCCTAATAGAGAATATTTTAGTGACTATATCCATCGAGATTTTGGAATAGTGTATCTAGGGGATGATGAGCCTTGTAAAATTATTGGCAAAGGTAAAGTGCAGCTGAAGATGCAAAATGGCAACACATGGGTGTTGAGAGATGTGATGCATGTTCCTAGCTTGAAGAGAAATTTGATTTCTACAGGAAAGTTAGGGGATGAGGGTTGTACAGTAACTCTCACAGCAGAATCTTGGAAGGTGACCAAGGGTGCACTTGTTATGGCAAGAGGTAAGAGAGTAGGTACTCTCTATTTATGTAATTGTGTTACTAATATTTCTCCTTCTATATTATCTACTTCAGATGTGGATGCTAAATTGTGGCACTTAAGGCTTGGCCACATGAGTGAGAAGGGGATGTCAATTCTTAAGTCTAAAGGTAAGCTTTCAGATTTGAAAAGCATGGATCTAGAATTTTGTGAGAATTGTGTATTTGGAAAATAGAAAAGGGTTATTTTTCTCAAGACTGGGTCTACAAAGAAGAGGCATAAGTTGCAGCTTGTTCACATAGACGTGTGGGGACCAGCTCAGGTAACTTCTATTGGAGGATCATAGTACTATGTTATATTCATAGATGATGCTACAAGAAAGGTATGGATCTATTGTATTAAGAATAAATCTGATGTATTTGAGACTTTTAAGATTTGGAAAGCTATGGTTGAGAATGAAATAGGTAGAATATTGAAGTGCTTGAGATTTGACAATGGTGGTGAGTTCTATAGCTTTAAGTTCAACTGGTATTGTTATATGCATGGAATACATAGGCAAAGGATGGTTCCAAGGACACCTCAACATAATGGAATTGTTGAAAGGATGAATAGAACAATAATGGAGCGTGCAAGGTGTATGAGATTGCATGCTGGGTTGCCCTTAGAGTTTTGGGTAGATGCTATTGACACTACAGTGTACCTGATTAACAGAGGACCCTCTACAGCTCTAGATGGTGGAATTATAGAAGAGGCATGGATAGGCAAAAAGGTAGATCTCTCATATCTCAAAGTTTTTGGTTGTGAAGCCTTTATGCACGTAGATAAGGAAAATAGAAAGAAGCTGGATGCTAAGTCTATGAGGTGCACATTTATTGGCTATGGCTCAGATGATTTTGGTTTTAGATTTTAGAATCTAGGAATTAACAAGGTAATTAGGAGCCGTGATGTTGTTTTTAATGAAAAAGTGATGTATAGTGATCAAATGAAGAAGCTAAATCAATTTGGGCAGAGCAATGGAGAATTGGACGAGGTGACGGTCCAAAATGAGCTCGCAAGAAAAAGAAATAATCACCTGTAGGAAAACATAGAGACCAACATCGGTAGGGTAGGAACTGATGTCGGTAGAATAGAAACTGATGTCGGTCATATAGAGACTGATGTTGGCAGAATAGGAACCGATGTTGGTCAAGAAGAATCGGTGTCGGCCAGTAATAGGTCTGGAGGTGGCCGAGGTCGGTCACTGTCAGAGAATTTGGGTGGATAACATGTTATGAACGAGTCTCAGAGGCCCATCAAGAGGTCAGAAAGGGTAAGTAAGCCTCCAATTAGATATTCTCCTTCATTATACTATTTATTACTAACTGATGGTGGAGAACCAGAGAGTTTTGAAGAAGCATTACAGGTGGAGTCCAAGAGTTAGTGGGAGTGTGGCATGGTTGAGGAGATGGAGTCCTTGAGAGAAAACCAAACATGGGATTTGGTTGAGTTGCCAGCTGGTAAGAGGACACTGAAGAATAGATGGACCTACAGGTTGAAGGAAGGTGAGAATGGATAGATGAGATATAAGGCTAGGTTGGTAGTGAAAGGATTTGTACAAAAGCCAGGTATTGATTTTGGTGAGATTTTTTCCCCTATTGTTAAAATGACTTCTATACGGTTTGTATTGTCTTTGGTCGCTATTGAGGATTTGCATCTTGAGTAGTTAGATGTTAAGACAACATTTCTTCATGGAGATTTGGATGAGGAAATATACATGGAACAGCCAGAAGGATTTGAGGTTAAGGGTAAGGAGAAGTTAGTGTGCAGATTGAAGAAAAGCTTGTATGGCCTCAAGCAAGCTCCTAGACAGTGGTATTTAAAATTTGACAGGTTTATGACTGAGCATGGCTACAGTAGGTGTCAATCTGACCATTGTGTGTATTTTAAGAGATTGGATAATGGTAGATATATTATTCTATTGTTGTATGTAGATGATATGCTGGTTGCAGGATCACACATGTAGGATATCTCTGAGCTTAAGGTGAAATTAGCTCAAACTTTTGATACGAAGGATTTGGGAGTAGCAAAGAAAATCCTTGGCATGAGCATTAACAGAGACAGGAAAAATCACATGTTGATATTGTCTCAAGAGAATTATGTGGACAAGGTGTTGAAACGGTTCAATATGCAGGATGCTAAACCGATAAGCACACCTTTGGCTGGACATTTTAAGTTGAGTAAAGAACAATGTCCTAATTCACATGATGAGGTAAAGTACATGAGTAAAGTTCCATATTCTTCTGCGGTAGGGAGTTTAATGTATGAAATGGTGTGTACTAGACTAGATATTGCCCAAGCAGTGGGAGTTATAAGTAAGTATATGGCCAATCTAGGAAAGGAACACTAGAAAGCAGTTCAGTGGATCTTTAGATATCTGAGAGGAACCAGCAATAGGCACTTGTGCTATGGAGGTTCAGATACTTCTCTACATGGTTATGTAGATTCAGATATGGCAGGTGATTTGGATGGTAGGAGGAGCACCACAAGATATGTTTCCACTGTAGGTGGAACGGTGGTTAGCTGGATATCAAAGTTGTAAAAGGTTGTTGCCTTGTCAACTATAGAAGCAGAGTATATTGCAGCCACAGAAGCTAGCAAAGAGATGATATGGATGACACGGTTCATGGAAGAGCTTGGAAGGGAGCATGGGAGTTCTAGATTGTATAGTGATAGTCAGAGTGCAATCCATTTGGCTAAGAATTCAGCCTTTCATTCAAGAACAAAGCACATACAGCTTAGGTACCACTTCATACGACAGGTATTGGAGGATGGTGAGTTGAAGCTAGAGAAGATCCATATAGATAGGAATCCTACTGATATGTTAACCAAGCCAGTTACAAAGGAGAAGTTGAATCTTTATTCAACTTCTATTGGTCTTCATGATTGAGTTGAAGATGGAAGAGCTAGAAGATGTTGCTGTACAGGTACTGGTGCAGCTATTTATCTCCAAGTGGGAGATTGTTAAGGTGTGGAGCCTAAAAGCTTCACCAAGGAGTGCATTACCAAAGTTACAGGTTTACACAGTCACTGACGTCGGTCAGGAGCGACCGACATCGGTCAGGAACAATTGAAGAGACGCCGGCATCGGTAGAGGATCGACCGACGTCGGTCATAGGCAAGTAGGCAAGAACCAGCATCGGTTACCTGTGCATCTAGAATACTATTTCTGAGGATAGAACCGAGTGTTTGCATGATGAGTTTAAGTCTTTGTCTTAAGTTCATGTTTCTATTATTAGTAAGATTGTTTTTAGAGCCCTTATTCAAGAGGCTTAACTGTTGGTTGTAAGTGCATGCTCAAGTTTCCTTATTCTATATGTAGAATTAGATCTTCTTAGCTTAGTGTGATTATTGTAGTAGAACATTGTGAATGTTGGAAGAATAGTACAGAGTTGTATCAATCTAGGTTGTTGGAGTTGATTGTACTTGAGAGAGAGAGCTCTTGAGGAATAGAGATCTAGAGAGAGATCTTGTGCATCTAAGAGGTGTGTGGAAGAAAGAAGTTTCTTCAATTGTATTCCTTTTGTAAAGAGTTTAATACATGTTTTTAGGGTGGTTTCTTGTATCTCTTGTCCTTTGCTATTTATAATTCTAGTTACTTATCTATCTGATTTAATTCCGCGGTTTATTGCTTTCATAAGTGTAATCATATTGTTGGTTGATCCCCAACAACCATATAAAAATTGATAGAGAACCATGAATAAAATGTCCCATCATAGAGTATAATGTCAAAAATGAAGAGGTAAAGTATGACTCTCCCACTCTTGGTATCTATACTTTTACCACTCACAACCCAACACAAAACCCATAACCTAAACGTTTAAATCAGCTATGGACTATGCATTTTGATGGACCCAAGTCCAAGCAAGGATTAGGTTTAGGAATTGAGTTTATTGATCCTCAAGGTAATAATTTCTTAGTAGCTTATATATTTCAACTTTCATGTACTAATAATAGATTTGAATATGAAGCTCTAATTCTAGGACTAAAGTTTGCACTAAAGAATAATGTAAAATAGATAAAAGTATTTGGTGACTCAAAATTGGTTGATCACGAGGTAAGAAATCAATATTAGTGCAATTTGTCTTATTTGAAAACATATAAGCATAGATCATTGTATTTAATTAACAACTTTGAATCTTTTAACATAGTATCACTCTCAATAGAGTAGAATCAAGCTATTGATTCACTAGCTATTACTGCTACCAATTTTGAGCCATTGTAGGAGTTTGAGGTAAAGAGATTTTCTATTGAGATAGTTACTTGTACCTCTATTCTAGATAATGTATAAAATTTCTAGGTATTCAATGATGATCAACAAATTATTCAATTCTTAACTAATTCAAGGAATTTCAAGTCCCAAATCATCGATGATAAGGAATTAACCAATTATGCCAAGAAGAAACAAATAAAGAGGGTATTATCCAACTCAGAGCAAATAAAATTCTAGCTAACTTAGTCTCTTTGGAAACACCATTTGACTTATATCCTCAATTTTAATAGCTTAGACAACCCAAGATTGATGAATCAATCTTTAAGAGAAAAAACTTAGGAGATGACCATAACCCATGTTATGTGAATATTGGCCTCAGCTACACTATGGAGGAAATACAGTGGGTCAAGGATTTGATTTCTCAATAAAAGGAAATTATCACCTATACCTATGAATTCTTGAATGTGTATGAGCCACAAGTCATCACTCACATGATTCCCCTGAAGTAAGACCATAAAATATTTAGACAGAGGTAAAGGCTAGTAAATCCTATTATAGAACCTCTAATTCAGAAGGAAGTCGAGAAGTTATTAAGTGCCAAAATCATCTTCCCATTCATACATTATACTTAGGTGGTCCATTTGGTCTTGGTTAGAAATAAGAGTGGTGAGATTAGATTATGTGTAGATTTTAGAAACCTGAATAGGGCTTCTAAGAAAGAAAATTATCCTCTACGTTCTCTATATGAGGTAGTATAGATAGTGAGTGGTTCTAAAATGATGTCCTTTTTGGATGGACTTTTAGGCTACAATTAAGTATTAGTAAAATATGAGGATAGTATCAAGATGATATTTACCATGAAATGGGGTACTTATGCATATAAAAGGATACTATTTAGCCTAATTAATGTACGAGCTACCTTTCAATGGGC
Source organism: Torreya grandis (assembly GCA_037957365.1). Classification (NCBI taxonomy): domain Eukaryota; kingdom Viridiplantae; phylum Streptophyta; class Pinopsida; order Cupressales; family Taxaceae; genus Torreya; species Torreya grandis. The sequence goes on from JARHVA010002600.1 coordinate 501,063, forward strand.
CATGGATCATGCCTTCAAGGAACTAAGAGGAAAATGCATAATAATCTATATGGATGATATTACAGTGTTTTTTAAGAATATGAAAGATCACATAAGTCACCTTTCATCCATATTTGAGAGGTACAGAAGGTTTAAGATCTAATTAAACCCAAAGAAAAGTATATTCAAAGTCACTGAGGGGAAAATCTTCGGACATATTATCATAAAGCATGGGATCACAATTTATCTTGAGAGAATCCAAGAAATTAAAAAAAATCAATAGCCATACAATAAGAAGTATTTCAAGTCATTTTTTAGGAAAACAAACTTTGTGAGGAAGTTTATCTTAATATTTTTAGAAATTATCAAGCCTTTAAATGCAATTCTCAAGCAAGATTCCAAAATAGAGTGGACAACTGAAGTCAAAAGTTCTTTCTACGACATAAAATATGCCATATCTTAGGCCCTATTATTGATTACTCTAGACTTCACAAAGGATTTCTATCTGTATTCATTCACTTTAAAACACACTATTGTTATATTTATTACACAAAATAAGGACAAAACAAAATATTTGATTGCCTTTATGAGCACAAATCTAAAAAATATAGAGCTCAAGTATTCTATGATTGACACATATATTTTCACTCTTTTGAAAATAGTGAATTTTTTTTGACATTATGTCATGAGGAACAAAACCATTACTACTATACCTGACCCTATTATCAAGCTCATCCTATCACAGAATGAACTAGGAGAACATTGAGGGCCAAGATCTAGGAATTTCAAATAGAGATTAGGCCTACAAAGATCATTCGAGGTCAAGGAATTAATCAACTCATGGTTAAGCTTGATATATAAACCACCATTAAAAAGATATGTTTATCACAAGTTTGTAAAGGAGAATGGTATATAGATATATTCCAATATTTACTTAGAGTAACTTTCCCCCAAAAGCTTAGTAGAGAAAGAAGGAGAGATTTGAGGCTCAAAGCTACTCATTTCATGATTAATAAGGGAGTCCTCTAAATAATAAACTTTGAATTCATTTATCTTAGATGTGTATCTATAGAGGAGGCTAAATAGATTCTAGAGAACTTGCATAAAAAGATAGGTAGTGGTCACCCTACTAGAAATACCACAACCCATAAAATCATGAGGTTGGGTTATCATTGTCTAACCATATTTAAGGATGCACATATGCATGTCAAGACCTACCATTAATCTCAAGCATTAGCCAAGAGAAAAGTAAATGTGTCAATGCCTTTACATCTATTTGTTGAAGGAAGGCCATTTTCATAGTGGGGTTTAGACTTTATTGGTGTAATCAACCCAAATTCCTTAGCAAGCCATAAATTTTGGCTTATGGATATAGACTATTTTAATAGATGGACATAATTAGTAGACACAAAGAATAGTAGAGCACAAGATGTGATTCACTTTATGGAGGAACATATAACAATTATATTAACCATGCCCATCTATTTGGTATGTGACAATGGACTAGATTTTATATCAATAGAATTCACTAAATGGGCACATGAAAATCATATCATAATTAGGTCAACTTCTAACCAATACACTCAAGTAAATGGATTAATAGATTTAACTAAAAAAATTCATATTGATTCAATCAACAAATTAATATGGGATAAGCCTAGGGATTAGCATAATTTACTAAAGTATGCTCTTTAGGTAGAATCAAACAAGATTAAATCAAGGCATGAAAGCTTCACCCTACCTACTATTATATGGTCATAGACTATTTTTCCCCATCACATTGAAACTACCCACCTATCAGTTCATGCAAGACTACATAGAACCAAATGATAAAGTGGAATCAAGATTGTTTGATATAATTTAAATGGAGGATTAAAGGATTGAATCCTTGTAAACATTCAACAAAAACGAGGATGTAGTCAAAATGTAGTTTAATAAAAGATAAAAAGTCAAATCATTCAAAATTTTAGATCTAGTACTACTGTGGGATAAACCCCATGAAAAGAAAGGACAACATGATAAGTTTGCCCCATTATAGATTGGACCTTAGCAAATTTCACAAATCGTGGGTAGTAATGCATTTTGTTTGAAAGACCTTTAAGGTAATGAGATTACATACCTAGTCAATGGATAGTTCCTAAAGCATTAATTTAGAGCTATTCCATCTACTGATATTACTGATTGAAGAAATTTAGATAAGTTTAGATGTAGAACTAGAGTATATTTCTATGCTTTCTTGTTTAGATTTTCTATGCTTTATAGAGTAGTTTCCTACTTTACAGATTAGTTGTTATTTGTTTTCTTTGGTGTTCAAGGTCATGATTTTTCTAGTTAGTTGACAACCTAAAATACAAAAAATCTAAGTTTATCACTTATAAAAAAGGGGGAAATTAATCTTGACACATTAGGGGCTAGTTTATAGATTAGGTGCATTTCTATGTTTTTGAGACTTTAGGATGAAGGAAAGTGATCTCAATATTATTTTTAATGATGTCATAATTGAATACTTTTACTAGGCATGTGGAAATTATTCTTGATGTACCTCATACAAATTTATAAAGTATTCTTATTTTATTGGATCAAATGTACTCATCATGTTAAATACTTGTTGGAAGTGACAATTCTTGGTGTATATTTGGCTAGTAGGGACATTATAGTAACAATGTGTTTTACAACTATACCAAATGATTAGGGTTTCATCTCCTCTCTTTCCCATTGATCTAAACATAAGAAGAAAAAAACATAAATGAGAGAGACAATAAACAATGAATTCAAAATAATAAAATAAAATTGAAATAGCTCACATGATGAAATAATGTCAATGCACCACACATCATGGTTAGAAGAAGATAATGGAAGGAGTAGAAAAGAAAAATAAGGAATCTCTATTGGGGATATGGATGCTTGGTTGATAAGATATAAATTATTTAGCTTCACTTGATTTAATGAGATTTAAAAAATAATAGAATGTAACCTACAGCTTTATCAAAACCTTCTAAAAAACTCATCACAACAGGGGATAAATAAACTACATGTTTAACACACACAAAGCCAAGGAATTAGAAGTCAAGTATGTTGTGTGAATTAACCTAGAAATATATTTCATTTTTTGATTCATGTATTTTTTTACATACTTCAAGATTGATCTAAATATTGTGAGACCAAATTTTTGGGTTCTTGAATACTCAGGAGTATTCCCCTGTAGGTCATCATTTGTTGTACCCAACATTCCTCTTTTATCTAGAAATAAATGGTGACCCAATTTTTTGGGACTTTGATCTTAATATTGAACCCCTATTTACATATTTTAATGCAAAATTTGTAAAATCTAAGAGTTTCACTCTTGTTAGGATGATATGAGCATTGTGTTTTATGAGACTAACTTTTGTGCTGCAGAGACTATTCTCTGGGTTCATATTTTTTGGGCTAATTCTTTTAGACTTTGTGTAATTTGTCTTTTTGGGTGGTTTTATTTTAGGTTTTATTTTCCCTTTTTTATCTTGGGTTTAGTATTTTAAAATCCTTATTTTTTCAATAAATTATTATAGACATTTTATCCAAAACAATTCTCCTAATAGAATTTGGCCTACACGATCTTTCCCTTATGAAATTTTGGACTACAAAAATTTTTCCTAAAACAAATCCCTTGACTAATTATCCCTTTGACCCTATTGAAACTACCCTTTAGAACTTATGAAATGACCCTTAGCTATATGAAATTACCCTTTATGGAAATTAAAAGTGCCCTTTAGCCTTTGTGAAGTAGACCCTTCAGGCAATTTTTTGCCCTAAAGCAGACCTTTTGAATCCTATCCAAATACCCTTCAAGACTTTTTTAACTAAACCTTAGGCCTTTTTGAAAGTGTCCTTTGTCCATTGAGCTAACATTTCATCCTTTCTTGAATTTACCACTTCACCCCTTTTTTTATGAACTCTTTTAGGGCACATACCTTTCGAGTTTTGTATAAATGACCCTTTAGAACTTTTATCCCAAACCCTTTACCTTATGGGACTTATTCTTTGGATATCCTTTTCAACCCTTTTTCCCCACAAAACGTTCCCTTATACCTTTGTCTTTTGGACCCTTTTTAACCATGGATAGACCCTTCAATATTTCTATCCCAAGACTTTGACCCTTTTTCAAAGTGGCCACTTACTACCTTATAAAATAATTACCACAACCCTTTTACCCACCTAAAGACCTTTTAGACATAAGCCACATACCCTTTGGGTTTTGTGTAACCTACCCTTAAATAATTTTTAAATGACCCTTATCCATATGAAATAACCCTTTGATAAGATCAAAATTACTCTTTAACCTTTATAAAGTGGACCATTTGGATCAAAACTACCCTTCCAAGAAATTAAAAGTGCCCTCTAGATATTTAAAATGTCCCTTCAAGATAATTAATTCAATAATTTTTCCTAAATGAATTCTTTGGGGAAATTATTGGGGACATTTTATCTAAAACAAATCCCTTGAAATAATTAGTTTGTGGGAATTAACCTAAGAGAATTTTTATGGAATACACCCTAAGTTCTTTATTACTAAAAGTACCACTAGTCTCATCATATATATCAAAAATAAAAGTAAAAATATTTCCTATCAGTACTTTAAGGACCCCCACCAACCTGAGCTAACAAGTTTGAATTATGCATGAAATAAAATCCAAGTGATTGTTTCACATTTATGTCACACAAATTGATATTCAATGCAAAATTATATATAGTGAATACATCATAATGAAAAATTCATCATTACATTCAAACTAACTTACATTAAAAGTCTTCTGCTATCTTATAGTGACTAAGAGCCCTAGTTTCCACTTCAATGGTGTACTACAAGTGAAATAATGATTGAGCTACAGTGAAGTTATTTACCCCAACATACATAACTCATAAGAGAAGCATAGATCATAGTTTAATGACATCTACATCTAGAACATTTTGAGGTACCAATTCACCATCCCCATATTTAATTAAATACTCTATAGAATTTATGAATATAGACTTTGACACTATGATTTTTTGAGACAAATACAAGAATTATTTAGCATTATGGGATGTCATTTATTCATTATACATTTTTTTGGTGGAATATGATATGGCACTCATGAAGGAATTGTTGTCGTTTAAATGCCAAAGACTATATTTTTATATAGAAAATTTGGAAGTGATTCTCTACATTGATCTCTTTAGTGACTTATTATTGTATGACAAGATGTCATAGGATGTTTTATTTCAACTCTCTAATAACATTATGGTGGTCGAATGCATTTTAGAGCCAAATTTTTAGAGATACTTATCTTTGAGTATCCATGATGTCTAATTTGATATGCACACATTGGTGCAATTTAATATAGAGACCTCAATGGAGAAGGTGTTGTGTTCATGTATCCTCTTGGAGCAAACCTTCAGATGGAAAGAGAATAATCCAAAAGGAAAAATCATAATTAAGAGGTTCAGTATGGGAATTCAAATTTCTATGGCTCTCCTTAACCAATTATATGGTATGACTAGCATTCATTTTGTTAATTTGTATTAGGTTCTAATGTTATATATGATGATTACACATGATTATGGATATGCCTTGGGTGAGATAGAAATCATGTCATTGAGGGATTAGGTTATTCACAAAGATATGTGCCCCATGCCCATTAGATATTTCTTCATTATGTCATATCTATTAGACATAGTCATGGGTATATGTTACAGAGACATTGGTGCATTATGGGATCTAGCCACAGACTATGAGAAGAATAGAATTTATGACCATTATTAGTTTATACACATTTATTGATATATAAATCACATGGTTAAACTATCTAAGGATGTTTATCCTTAGGTTTTGAAAGCCATTCATGGCTTACCCATGCCTCAAATTAGACATAATATTGTGAATAACTTTGCTTGGAAAGTGGATTATTTTGATTACCCAAATTTTATAATCATCATGGTATGGAGAAACAAGGTTGGCCCCATGTGTCTTCTAAGGTTTTTTACATACAAGTTAGCTAAATAAGAGATTGCCTTCCAATTATGTAAGAGCATTAAGAAGGATTTATCAAGGCAAAAGAAGGCCTTGTATTTTGGTTATCTCATAACTATTGGCATGATGACATATATGATGAGGAAGCATCTTCAAGAAGTAGGTGTAAAATTTAAGATTTATACTTTCCCTACAATTCCACATAGAGATTGGGATCCATATGGATTGATTTGGAAGCATATCCATGGATTTAACATCCTATATAGTCATGAGCCCTATGACTTCTAATTTTTGAATACTAAGTCTGATGAAAAAGTATTAGAATGGGCACAAATTGATAGGCTATATAAGGATAATTTGTGAATGATCTAGGATGATCTTTCAATTTACAGCAAGGAGTTAGATAGTAAGAATGTGTTTTATAAGGGGTGGTAACATTTATATTTCTAGAGAGGACAATTTGAAATCAATCCAAGGACTAGGATACCTCGTCATCCTAAGGAATTCCTTTGAATTTGAAGTTAAAAGCAATAAATAAGGATCTTAGGCTACCTAAGCCCATCTCAACTAGGGTATGACAAGAAGGGGAGCCCATAAACCTTGAATCTAATGAGGAAGCGAGAAAATAAGAAGTGCATAATATAGATTCTAGTCAAATGTCCACTACTATGTCCTAGATTCATATTATTACATTAATTGGGATAGAAACTCTAGGAGTAGAAACATCATCACCACAAGACTCCCCCACTCAAGTAAAGACCCCCTTCATCTACAATAAAAAACCTAAAACTCTTATGGTAGTCCTATAGTGGAGGCATCATAGAGTTTTCTTACTCAAAATCCACTTTCAGAACTAGCTAGGGGATATGTGGTAGTTATCAAAGATATTGAGGATGACTCAAATGAGTAAGCTAATCTAGAGACAACTAAGGATATAAGCCTCCAAGTATATCTTTTGGATCGTACTCACTTAGGTACATAGTCTTTTTTTAGTTTTCCCTTGTCTTTCATACCCATATTTGGACAAGATACGTCTCTTAAAGTTACCACATCTGCTCCCTCCACATACACTACTACCATTTCTCCATTTATTTCCACTTTCATCCCATTTATCACATAAACCCCTTTTATTCCTACTATCACCTCCACTATTAGATACCTCAAGAAAAAGAAAGATTCTAAGAAGGTGCAGATAGATCTGAACACCTCAAAACTCCATGTCTAAGCCACTCAAATCACCCTTTCATTACCATATACCACTTCCATATAGGAGACCATAGTTATAAACACTAGTAGGGGGAGGAAATCTAAGCCCCAAATAGTCACAGTCCATCCAATTCCTTAGTTTGGAGCAGTGGATTGGTCTAGAATCATATGGTTGTCCCTTCTTGATGTCCTAATGAAAGCCCACATGAAACAACATAAATATGAAGTGGAGATAGAGGAAGAGGTTATTTTCAGAACCTCTGATGTATCCCAATTAGATATCCCTCCATGGGAAGTGAATCTATGAATCAAGGTGTCCCAATTACCAAACTTCAATATCATTTAGATTTGATCTATTTCTACCTTATTGGATCCTCAAATTGGAACATTTAAAGTCTGAAGAAGAGGATACTAGAAGATGATAATGACAACTAGATCATCCTTAAATAAAGGAGATGGGTGTTTTCCCTTACCAAAAGGTAGAATAGATAACCATGAAAATATTCATGAGGAAAATATATCAAACCTAGCTCAAGCACATAAGGATTCCATAGTTGTGATCCACGAGGACACTAAAATAACTTGGCAAGAGATAGAGCTAGAGGTGAAATTATTAGAGGTTGAATTGGAGTAACTCAATGAAAATTCCAAGATAGTGAATATTCCTATGGGAATTGAAGCTAAAGTTTAGGAGGTAGCTTCAAGATGATATAACTCCTTAGAAGCCATGGATTTTATAAGGGTGAAGATGGCCCTTGATTTGAGATAGGCCAATCAATTGTTTAACTCTTTATGATATTATAATGTAAAACTAAAGATTCTAGTTGTCTATATAGGCAACTCCATATATATTCATCTCGACCTAATGATTATGATAGAGGCATATAATGCCTTAAATCTAGTAGTAATTTGATAAGAGGAGGCAAAGGACTATTTGTAGAGTGTTAGGGCTTTAGTACCTAAATATTTGGCACATGAGGCTTAGATTATTCAAATTTTGCATGAGCTAAAGTTATTTAAAGTTAAAGACTCCATTGGTAAGTTGATTAGTAGAATCAATTTTGATAAACTTATTTAAGAAGTGATTACTAAGTTTAAGTAGAGATTGAAAGGTTTGAGAATCAAAAATATATTGTTATAATTATGTAAGGCTTGAAAAAAGGTCACCAAAGTTGAAATATTAAAGAATAAATTTCAAATAATCATGGATAAGCATGTGAAGCTCCTTGAAAAGATAAATAGAACTGATCAACATCATTTCTAAATTAAGATATCATAAAAATGCAACATGGAGGGATGCATAAGGTCTATGAAGATGATGAATAAAAGAAGTTGGATTCTGATGGTATAACTACATCTTCAATTACCATGTCAACTTCTACACGAACCAAGGTACATGCAACACTTCAAATGAGTAAGCTTTGATAGGTTGTTATATTATGCATGTATAATTTTGTAAAGGTAAATGTACTTATATTTTGAGAGGATAATTATAAAGAATTTACTTTCTATTTGTGTACATGCATATTTTGCATAATTTTGAAAAGGTTAATTTATTTATTTTTAACTTCTAGTTCTCTTTTAAATGGTTTTAGACCATAGCTAGAACTACATGTTCTAAATGACACTTGTAACCACCTTGCATGAATGTGGAGACTGAGGCAACCCGTTCCCCATGTCTATATATACATTTGTAACTTAACCTAGTTTTTGGGTTAGAAGATTTTGGAATATGGAGTAGCAAACAATTTTTATTGTCACCAAAGTGTTTTTTAGTATTTTCTTTCCAATTTCATGTAATTAGTTGTTATTTCTATGGTTGTATGATTCAATAATATTTAGTGTTATATAGCTATGAGTATATTATTGATTTATTTATTGATAAAATAATCTTATATGTGCAATATCAATTGAAATATTAGTGAATACATTGATTAAGTTCATCAATATAATTGAATCATATTTATGAATGTGTGCTTATGCTTTCTTCAGTGTAGTTTTTATGTGTGTGTAATAGCTACCTTAGATAACTCATTTGCTTGAGCCATAATATCTTGATCAAGGGTGTGAAAAACTACAATAAAAGGATAAACCTTTGTCTAAGGCATGTGAATTTCCTGTGATCTAGGAATTTGACTCAAGAGAGGATGTTTAGTATGGTGTTAGTTCCAAAATGAAAACAAAAAAAAAGAAACACACTAACTAGCATAAAATATCTAGGCTTAAACACTAGGTAGAGCTTGGTTAACAAACTTGAATAAAACACAACTAAAGTGGAAAAGAAACCTTCTTTGGATGCTCCAAAATGCTTTTTGTATTGGCTTGCTTGGCTTGTGTTCATGAAGCCCTTGGTAATGGAAGCTTGTCTACCTCCATCTCTCCTTGGTACCTTTGGCTTATGACTTAGATTAGCTTGGATTGGAATCAATTTTTCATGGTAACACTGATTGTAATGGCTTATTGAAGATATTTTTCCATTATAACTTTACAAAAAAATAGCTTAGAAATGATGTTCATGGCCTCTCTATTTATAGATTTTTGAGAATGTCTAGAATCAACCTGAACCATCCATCCGGAGATTGAGATTTGTGATTGAGGATTAATTAAATTTTTGGATTTAAGTTTATAATTATCCTCATAATGAAATTTAAGGGAAATTAAGAGGAATGGAGGGTATCATGAATGGTATTGATGAGGTATGGAGGGCATGAATCCTGATATTTATGGCATTTATGGCCTAGGGATGTCTTCCCAATAAATGAGGTCACCTAATAATGTAGATACTCAATATTAATTTCCAAAAATAAGTATTCAACAAGTTTGCATGGAATTATTTATTAGGATCTAATTTGTATTAATTATCTCTTAAGCATGTTTAAACACTTTGTCCACAAATTACCCAAATTGATCAGAATGTCTTGTTATTGATCCAAAATGTGACTCGATTGGAATTAGAAGGTAATGTTAGATGCATTGGATCCATTATCCTATTTAGGATATTACTAATATAAAATAACAAAGGCATGTGTCTTGTACAATAAATTTGATAGGAAAGAGCAATCCAAAGCACCTAGGTACAAAAATGACATTTTAACTTGAAATGATCAGATCAAAGTTGGTTGGCCTATAAATTAATTTACCCCATTTAATGAAACTCTAGTCAAAATTAGCACTTGAATATGTAAGTTTCACATCATTTAGTGTGTTTTAGTATTTTTAGGCCAAATTGTCCATTTTGGGTAGAAATTGGTCAAAAGCCTAATTGGAGGTTATCAGTGGCTAGTTTTAGGTCTCTACAGTTTGCCCCTATTTGGGAAGATGTTATAAACCATAGGCAAAATAATGTCTTCTTAAATAATCAGAGATGGTTTTTATGCTAAGAAGAAGATGATAACTAAAGAATAAATCTCTAAAATGTTTTGGGAAGCCTATGATGATTCCCCCTTGAGGGAATGGCCATCACATTTGTTGATGGATGGTCCCTAAAAAAGAAACAAGAAGAAAGGTTGAATTAATCTCTCGTGGAGATTAATCCAAATAAGAATATTCTTGTATGAATTAATGTAAAATGGATGCTAATTTACCCAAAGGTGGTTATAATCAAGAATAAAAGTCAAAATTATGATTTTCCTATAAGCGGTTATAATCATTAAGAGGACCTAGATTGGCTAAAGATGATTGTACCCTAGTTAGGGTTGATTAGCAAGCATAACTCAAGGATATAACCTATAATATAGATAAAAGAGGAGTGGGTGTAAAGTGATGAAAGAGATGGATAGAGGAATAAGATTCATCATTTAAAATGATTTAGTTTTACCTACCAATGAGGAGATGCTCATCTTGATTAATAATCATACAACTAGAATGGTCAAATTAGTTATATTGATCAAGGTGTGTGGGAGGTTTTGCCAAAGTGCCAAGGAGAAAATTTTGTAGCTTCATTGATTGTAGACCTTTTTGAAGCTTATTTTTGTTGTAGCATGTGATGGTAGGCTTCATGATGGAACACCATGAAGACTTGGTGAGAATATTCATAAGGACTGACTCATGATCTAATAAACACTCAAAAACTAATGTACCAATGATAAAAAAACATGATGTCAATGTTAATGGATGAATATGGATGGACTCAAGAATAATGTGCATAAAGAATCACCTAATGAACAAATATAGATTGAGTTAAGGCAATCGTGTTGAAACCAAACAAATATGCAAGAAAATAAACAAACAAATAAACAAAAAAGCAAAAAAAAACAAACAAACAACTTCAAATAAATAAACAAATAGAAATCCTAAAAATAAAAGCAAAATAAATCATCCTAACAATGACCACACCCTAATAAGGTAGATCAAAGATAACTAACTAGGCTTAAATAGGATAAATATTTTTGGATTTTTTGAAATGTTATGAATGTTTTTTAGATTTTTAAGGTATCTTAAATCATTAGAGAATGACAAGATACCTGCTCACAAAATGGTGAGAGTATTTTGATTAGGTTGCTCACAAAATAGTGAGAGTGTATGGAAATGGGTACTAATGTGACCTCAACATGAATTGAGCATAACCCACATAGTAATAAAATGACCTCAAGTCATAGTAATTCCATCCACATAAAAGGTGAATAAAAACCAACTAGGTCCCAATAAGTTTTCAAATTTTACAAATAACTAGTCAAATGAAAATAGTAATGGAAAGGTGATGTGGTAATGCATGATAAATAAGTGTTCTACCTAGTTTTCCCATAGGCAGTGATAACTAGGATACAACAGAATAGGTTAATGATACTAATTTTACCATAGGTGGTTATAATTAGTAGTAATACTAGTGAAATATTGATTTTTCAATAGGCAAATATAATTAGGCTCACATAAATAAACTTGATAGGATGAAAGATATCTTCCTAGATCAACTATCATAATACTTTCATAGACTATCATTAAAACATAGATTGGATTGATTATTGAAAATTGATCAGAATCCCCCCATGAAAAGGTGTGTGAAGAACCAAATGAACTAAGATCAAAGCCAGATTAGGTGGGATGAGTAAAAATATGCTTTAGTCTAGATAGGAATGGAATGATAGGATGGTATGATGACTACTGAAATATTGATTTACCAATAGGCAAATATAATTAGGCTCACATAAATAAACTTGATAGGATGAAAGATATCTTTCTAGATCAACTATCATAATACTTTCATAGACTATCATTAAAACATAGATTGGATTGATTATTGAAACTTGATCAGAATCCCCCCCATGAAAAGGTGTGTGAAGAACCAAATGAACTAAGATCAAAGCCAGATTTGGTAGGATGAGTAAAAATATGCTTTGGTCTATATAGGAATGGAATGATAGGATGGTATGATCTTGCTCTAGGATAATGATGGTTTGATAAAAGGGTAAGAGGGTTACTCCTATGTGTTAAGGTGAGGTAAATATAAGGGTATGGAATTATATAAAATGGATATGTAATAATGGTAATTAAATGGTATGGTACATGATTTTGGCTTGGGTGAGGTTTTTGATTTTATTGTTATTATTGATGGGGAGATGCATGTCTTAATCAAAAAATGATACAAATAAAATAGTCAATCATGCTAATTGATATACCACACCTCATCTAAATAGTTGATTTCTCAAAAACTCAATGGAAATCTGGTTGTCAAGAATGATTTTGTGATATTCATTAGTCATTGATTTTGATTCCTTTCAACATTCAGATAAAATATCTTTGTAGCCTCTATAAAGGAAAGTATGGCCATGGATGGTAAATAAGGACAAATAATGGATGGCAGGTTTGATTGTGAAATGGAATGGTATATGATAATGGAAGTTGGAAAGGTGGGGAAACAAATGAAGATCAAGAATTTCAATTACACGTAATGTTACTGATGTTAGATTCAACATATTTTTGGTTATGGTAGGGTAGAAGCAATTTTATCTCAATAAGACCACCAATTTTTTCTATTGTTTGATCCTAAGAGTAGTTACCATCTAATTAGACTATAGATTGGAAGCTATTTTTATTTGATCTTTGATTTTATCTTCATCAAGTAGTGAATAAATTTTGTGCTCAACTATTGGTACCTCAAAGAGGTTCTCACCAATAAATTTGTCTTAATTGTCTTGTAGTGCCTTTGAGAAGGTTTCACTAAGGAATGTTGACTTTTGACTTTGATTATCTTCTAGCACTTCCAAAAACATTTCACTAGAAGATGCTATGTTTTGAATTTGCTTGTCCCCTAGTGCCTCTAAAAAGGTTTCACTAGGAGAGTGTTCTTTTGCTATATGAATGTGGTCTTGGCCTCCTTGATCTCCTTTAATTGTTATGTCACCATGGATTTAATTCAACAAAGTGTGATTTTGTCAATCTTAATTAACACTTTTGTGAGATGTAATGTCAATGATATTTCTATTTTGGTTGATGGTAATGGCCTATGGAATGATAATAGAATGGGGAGAGGTTGCACAATTCTCATAGAAAATACTAGGATAACTTGTGTCGAAGTTGAAATACTCATCATCAAAAATCATAGAAGGATCACAAATGTATTCAAATTTATTTTCAAGGCATGTGTAACCAATGTTTTAACAGCCATGAACACATTCTTCTTTTTAATATGATTTTAACTCAAAATACTTTGAATATGAGGTTGAAATTAGTGTTGATTTTGATTCTAATGCTAAATTTGATGTCAATTCAAAAATAAAACTTGACTCAAATTCTAATTATTCATCTTATGGGTACTCCATTACAATTATTTCTTGTTAAATATTTTGTTTTGGATAAGTAACAGCTTGATATGGCATAATGGGTTCCACAAAAATTGGTTTGTTAAAGTGAGAATCCTCTAGGATGGGAAATAGGTCAACAGACAACTCCTTAGAGACTGCATTTTCAATAGGAGGCTCTTAAAAAATAGGCACATGGTTAAGGTAATGATTTTCCCAAAGGTAGTTATAATCATTAAAAAATGACTCATTAAGGATTAACTCATCAGAGTGAGACTCCTCGATAACTAGTATATGATCAATAGATGATTCATCATAGGTTTACTTATTTCAAATGGTTGATTCAACAAAAAAATCTTGGACTGGTTGGTTGTCTTGGCCCTGGTTTCCAATGAATTAGAAAATATTAGTTTTGAACATAGCTTGGTCTTTGAATGATTGGATCGATTGAGGTTTGGATGGGATTGGTACTAGATGAGGAATGACTTGCAGTTGGATAATGGTAGGGCCTTGGGGAGCATGATTTATTTCATGAGATAAAGGAAAAACTCTTGAGATCATAATGATAGGGTGGTGTGGATCATGATTAATCATACAATCTAAAGGAACTAGGTCTTAGAATGATGAAGGGGAATTTTGGAGCTTGATTTCTCGCACAAACCAAAAGATGAGGCCTTGGTATAGAAATGGTTACATATTGTGGAGCTTGGTTTCTCACACAAACCAAAGGATGAATTCTTGGTATGGGAATGGTGTGAAATTATAGTCTTGGAATAAAAATGGTATGATGTGGTGGATCCTGATTACTTACACAAGCTAAAGCATTCAAGTCTTCCTCATAAACCATATCATCCTAGTTTTGAGTTGGCTCATAAGCTGGTTCTTAATTGTGTTTGATGTACTAATTATTTCAAAGAGGTATGGATCCATATCCCAAACAACATTATCTTTAGTTAGGTTTTCAAATTCCTCTTCACAAGCCTCTTCATACCAATCAAGGTCTTGAGTTGGATCGTAAGTTATTTCGTGACTTTGTTCCCATGAATGATTAATATGAGGTGGATAGAAATATATCTCATAAACCATATTAGCATCATTGGGGTCTTGAATAAAGCCATATAAGTAATTTAGTGTGGCCATTATATCATAAGTTGGATTATAAGTGATTCCACCATAAGTGTAGCTAGACAAATCTTTGTAAATGACAAAAGCTCTGAAACAAAAAGGCTTAGAGTTTTACAAACTCTAAAAAACTATATCCAAAGGATAAATGATTTAAGCTTAGTCTAACTTGGTCAAAAGGTGGAGTTGTATCTCTAGTGTGGTCTAAAAGTGGAGTTATATCTCTAAAATCGTTTGTACTAAGACTTGGCATAAAACAACCTAACGTCAAACGTCTAAAGTCAAATGTCATACACACAAAAGGTTAAGCATCTAAATAAAAATTGGCATGTCAAAGGTACAAGTGAAAGTGTTCTAAATAAGGTCTAAACTAGGAAAGGGAAAATTTGAGTTACTAGGTCTTTTGTCCAAATTTAGAGTCAAAATCTAGGCTAAAACAAACAAGCATGTGTTAGGACTTTTGGCCAAACAACATCAAAATCTAGAAATGAAACAAAGGCTGATGTGATTTGATTTAATCTAACAAGTTGTGAAACAACTTTGACATACACATGACACATGGAATCAAACATAAACATGATCAGTTGGCATAAGGCATAAGATAAAAGGCTCTTTGAAGAAACACTGTGTTCCCCAAATAAAAGCAAAAATAATGATAAGGATAGGTACTGAACAAACAAACCATCAATAGTTTTCAAATTTGGGTAATTGATTAACTGAATTTATGCAACCCAAAATAGAAATATCTATGTATCAGTCTCATGAATTGAGGCCTAAACAAAAATCAATTAATGTTTGAATCCAAACATGACATGGTTAATGGAAAAATCAACATTGAAGACTAGGATTTCACCAAACAAGCTACGCAAGATTGGACAACATGAAAACACAACATAAAGGTCCAAATGGTATACCTAACATGGTTTGAAACAAATGGTTTTTGATACAAGGTGAAACAAGTCTTGAAACAAATTTAGTAGCCTAATGTCATAAACATGCTCGAATGATGTGGTCAATACTATGTTTCAAAGACTCAAAGGCAAAATAGTTTGACATGATTTGGGTAGCATAATGCTACCCTCTACAACTCAAATTACACATAGATGAACAAGTTTAGAAAAAAATTTAAAAGCACAAGTGTGGTGTAAAACAACCAGTATAATGCCTCTTTAGACAAAAGAATGATGTATACACAAATTGGCTTTGACATGGCTTTATGAACAAATAAACAAGTTTTGGTCATAAAACATACCAAGCAAAAATGACCAAAATACACTAAGTATAATAATCAAAATATTATCAAGGTTATAGAAATATGGGTTGACTAAACTATCAATATTTAAACATCTCTAAGGGAATCAATTACACAATGACTTTCACATCAAATAATGTAAATGAAAAGCATAGAAATTGGGTGACCATGGCATTAGCTAGTTGTAAAAAGGTCTAGTCCTTCTTACAACCACTACATCCTAATATTCACTTAGTGTAGTGTGATGTCCAAATGTAGATACGTCCCATGTGAAACTATAGAGTAAGTGAAGTCAACATCATGATATGAAACCCTAGGTCAAAGCTTCTATAAAGAACTTGTGGGAGGTAATGAAGTCCCCCTCGCAAGCCAAGTTTACATAAAAATAAAGAAAGCATGAAATAGAAAGACTTTAGGGTCATTTTTAAGGTCACCCAAAATTTGACAAGTTTTTGGGGAGTGCTTTAGACAAAGCTCTTTCTAAGCCTTGGACTAGGCTATTTGCAATAGGAATGGTGGTTTTGATTCTAAGGGTTCCCTAAAGGGGACAAATGGAAGAGCATACATGTAACATTCCTCTTTTTACCAAACAAAATCTTATTGAACAACTATTACAAGAAAAATTTGACAAGTGTGTTCAATTTTAAGCCCAAATGAAATATTTGGTGGTGTTCATTTGACCCCTTGGTATTAATATTGTGAACTTTGAAAACATTCATTTAAGCATTTAAATTTTTTATTAAACACCAAAATAAGGTTCCTAATTGATTTTTAAGCTTGAAAAAAGTGATCGAAAGATGTTTTTGTCAAATTTTAAGCTTGGTCCTATAGTAAAAATGTCAGCATGTTCTTTAAATTTGAAGTTCTTTTTAGTTTGAAACAATAAACTTTAGAAAAAGAGCTCTCGAGTCTATGTTTTGATAAAAATAGAGTGACTGATGTCGGTTTATATAACCAACGATGGTTAAATTTTCTAACTGATGTTGGTTATCCAAATGACATTAGTTATACCAATGTGATTGATTATAGGTATATAACTGATGTTAGTTTTGCTAACATTGGTTAATATATGCAACTGATGTCAGTCTTGTCAACGTTGGTTATTATGTAAAATGATGGCAAAATAAAGTTAGAAAATCAATTTACAAGAGTTTTAAGGGTCAAAATGAATATTTTAAAGTTTCAAAATGATATTCTTTAGGTGTGAGATGATCTAGTCCAACTGATCATGCCATATGTGATCTAGGAATTTTACTCAAGAGAGGATAGTTAGTATGGTGTTAGTTATAAAATGAAAACAAAAGAAAAGAAACACACTAACTAGAATAACATCTCTAGGCCTAGACACTAGGGAGAGCTTAGTTAACAAAAATGAATAAAATACACAACTAAAATGTAAAATAAACCCTATTTTACCTTCCTTGGATGCTCTAAAATTTTTGTTGTAGTGGTTTGCTCAGCTTGTGCTCATGAAGTCCTTCGCAATGAAAGCTTGGCTACCTCCATCTATCATTGGCACCTTTAGCTTGTGTCTTGGCTTGGCTTGGCTTGGATTGGGATAAATTTGGCATGGTAACACTAATTTTAATGTCTTCTTGAATATATTTGTGCATTATAACTTTGCACCAAAATAGCTTAGAAATGATGTTCATGGCCTCTCTATTTATAGATTTTTGAGAATGTATAGAATCAACCTAAACCATCCATCCTGCGATTGAGATGTGTGGTTGAGGATTAATTCAATTTTTGGAATTATGTTTATAATTATCGTCATAATGACATTTTAATAATGGGAAATTAAGAGGCATGGAGGGCATCATGGAAGGTATGGATGAGGCATGGAGGGCATGAATCCTAATATTTATGGAATTTATAGCCTAGGGATGTCTTCCCAAGAAATGAGGTCACCTGATGATGCATATATTCAATATTAATTTCCAATAATAATTATTCAACAATTTTCCATGGAATTATTGATTAGGATCTAGTTTGGACTTATTAGCTCTTAAGCATGTTTAAGTACTTTGTGCAAAAATTACCCAAATTGATTAGAATGCCTTATTATTGATCCCAAATTTGAATAGTTTGGAATTGGAAGGAAATGTTAGATACATTGGATCTATTATCCCATTTAGGATGTTACAAATAGAAAATAACAAAGTGACATGTATCATGTAATATATTTGATAGGAAAGAGCAATCCAGAGCACCTAGGTGTAAAACTAGCATTTTGACTCAGAATGATTTGATCAAAGTTAGTTGGCCCATAAATTGAATTGACCCATTTAGCGACACTCTAGAAAAAATCAGCACTTGAATATGTCATTTTCACATCAATTTGTGTGTTTTAGTTTTTGAGGCCAAATTGTGGATTTTGGGTGGAAATTGGTCAAAAAATTGGTTAGAGGTTATCGATGGCCAACTTTAGGTGTCTATAGTTTACCCCTATTTGGGAAGATGTTGCAAACCATAGGAAAATTAATGTCTTATCAAATAATGAGAGATGTTATGTATTCTAAGAATAAGATGATGATTGAAGAACAAATCTCCAAATCATTTTGGGAAGACTATGATGATGTGGTAAGGCCTCCTATTTATAGATGTTTTCAAATGTTTAAAATCAACCTGAACCATCCATCTTGAGATTGAGAGGTGTGGTTGAGGATTAATTAAATTTTTGGAATTAAATTTTTAATTATCCTCATCATGAAATTATAAAAAAGGGGAAATTAAGAGGCATAGAGGGCATCATGGAAGGCATTGATGAGACATGGAGGGCATGAATCCTAATATTTGTGGCATTTATGGCCTAGGGATGTCTTCCTAAGAAATATGGTCACCTGATGATGTAGTTATTAAATATTCATTTCCAAAAATAATTTTTCAACACATTTCCATGGTATTATTAATTATGCCTTGATTTGGGTTAATTATCTCCTAAGCATGTTTAAGCACTTTGTGCACAGATTACCCAAATTGATCAAAATGCCTTGTTATTGATCCAAAATTTTATTGGATTGGAATTAGAAGGAAATACTAGATGAATTGAATCCATTATCCCATTTAAGATGTTACCAATAGAAAATAACAAAGGCATGTGTCTCGTGTAATATATTTGATAGGAAAGAGCAATCTAAAGCACCTAGGTGCAAAATTGGCATTTTGACTCAAAATAGTCTACTCAAAGTTAGTTGGCCCATATATTAAATTGCCCTATTTAATGATACTATAGACAAAATCATCACTTTAATATGTCATTTTCACATCATTTAGTGTGTTTTAGTGTTTATAGGACAAATTGTACATTTTGGGTGGAAATTGGTCAAAAGCCTAGTTAGAGGTTATCGATGGCTAGTTTTAGGTGTCTACATTTCCTACATCCTTGTTTCCTTAGACTTCCTAACCATGTCTAAATGTATGTGTGATATTTCTTCAAGTAAAATTCATAACTTTTATAAAGCATAGGTTTTTTCAAAAACCAATGAGGGAAGTAATTCTCAAGAACCATTGAGTCTCCTTTTCTACCCTACCTTACCTTCCTTTTTTTTTGTTATTAAGACCTACCCACTTTAGATTAGAGACCAACCACCCATCCAAATCATGTATAATATTCACTCTATTATAAGGCCACACATACACCCAATAAACTTGTCAACAACTTGGATTCCCTACCCCTATTCCATCAAAAGGTTGAAATGCACTGCATACCTGCAACTCATGCCTTAATTAGAGTTTATCACCATTGAGATCCTAAAATGTTAGAGGTTACCTCATTCAACTATAGTTACATAAAACCCACATCAATACATGGAACCATGAAAGTAATAATAGTTTACTGGAGGTTCCTTTTCATTATCTCACAAGATTCATTGCCTCCTTCATAGTGTTCTACAAACCTTTCTCCTCTTACATCCATACACAGGATTATGCATGAGTATTAGGCTTACAGGCCATCTCTTATCTCTAAACTAAATGTATTTCAAACAATTAGGTGATTTAATTTGTTTTTACCTTCTCTCTTTCATTATTTAGTCATTTTTCCTTTACACTCAATCATATTTATATGAATAAGTAACTTTTGTCCAAAAAGAGGACCTAAAGGTCTATAGCCTATAGGTCCCTTTTTTTTTCTTTTATAAACTTATTAGAGACATCTCACTTATTAAGTATTGAAGCTTGAATGTTATATCATCTCTTGTCTCTTTATCATCACACTCTCAATTATTTTTATACTTTCAATAAAAGTTCTACAATTTAAACTACTAATTTGCATATATAACATATGCATAAGGTCTGATTATGTGCAAGTTTTTGTGTATTAAAAGTTGGAGTATATGTAATCATATGATTTTGATGATTCAAAAGAGTCTATTCAGACCAAATAATTATTTTAGGTTATTTTCTATGTCTCTCCATGGCTTTGATCATCTTCAATATAAGGCTTACAATCCATGAATATCTACCTACATGTATGTAATTGAGGGGTAGGTAAAACTTATTCAAGTCCTTTTAGAGAATGTATTGAGTCCCATTAACATTTTGTTTAGTTTTCAATAATTCAATGGTGGTTTATCATGCTTATTATTGATATTATATTATCATTTGGATGAAACATAGTATTTAGACATCTAGCAGACTGTTTACGACTATATCATGCTTCTAAAAGTGCCAAACATGATATCTCTTGAAGAGAAAGACCATTTTTAGAAAATTTATATATGAATAATTTTAGATTAAGGCATACTCCATGGGTAATGAGGTAATTATAAACTTCTAAACATGGAAACACTTCAACTCAACCAAAACCCTTGTAACAAAGATGACATGCTCCATATATTGAGACACTTTTCTCCTTGATGAAGGTACGCCATGAAGTTGAGTTGGTCAATAAGACCATAATATAAAGGAATATTTTGAATTTAAAAAAAATATGAAAAAATCTATTCTCCTCCATTTAATTATGGAATGAATAAATAGGAGAAAAACTAGACCCTAGTTGAATGGACAAGGAATAGTGACCTATTGTCACTTTTACCATTGTTCATAAAGGAGGGTCCATGAATATGTAAACCCAATGCCACTAAATTTAATATCATTAAGACCCCTAACATTTTACAATGTTTTATCTTCAAACTTTCTCTCTCCTATGCATACCATGCATTTGAATTTTCCCTTTCTAATCTTATGAAGGTAGAAATGGAGGGGAGAGAGTGTTGTATGCATCTCTGAGGCATGAAACTTGATCCAAAGCTTGAATATATCCTTTGGAAGTACAAAGAGACTCTTTGAAACCATTTTCATCTACAAATTAATCTATTATGGCCATATAAGTGCCCATAAGTTCTTTAAAAGGAGTATTTTTATCATTTTAGGTGTTGAAATTTAAGTTTTCTAGGTTCTAACCATTCTTTTACCCTTATCTAACATCAAGTATTATATTAAACTTATTTATAAATTTTCTTTTGATATTTGTATGTACAACTCCTCCAAATTAGCCAAAAACATGACCAAAATGACTTTGTGGCATATAAGAACATAATAAGAGGTTAATATATGAAAAAATATGTTTCAAGACATGAAAACTACCTTATATAATGACTCAAATCCATGTCATTACCTTGACCACACATGATAACACCATGACTCATAAATGACCCTTAATATTATACAATTACATGAGACAAAACTTTGGATAAAGATAAATAATTAATGGTGTGACCTCATGTATACCATATAGGTCCATTTAAGACCATAAAAAGATCATAAAAACACCATATACGAGATTGAGTATACCTATTAAATTTTTCAACCTATAAGGGTTGACCATTTTTTACTTAAGGTCAAAAATTGGTCAACAAATTGGTGATTCATAGGGATAGCATGCCTAAAATGCTATTAGATGTGTTCTTAGCCTCCCATTGGGAAATTGAGTCACTCATAAAAATTTATTTAGGCCCTTACCTATTGGTTGAATATTTTTAAAGTTGAGCCTATTAGTTATGCACTTTCAAAGGAAAAGAGTTTGGTGAATATTTTAACTCTTTTCACATTATATGTTTTTACATATAGTCTATGAATTTCACTTTTCCCCTGTTGGATTGAATTTTTCACTACTTACATTTTGTCTTACATATCAAAATTCATGATTGGTGATTACTTATTTATCAATTAATATAATTTTTTTTTTAAAATGTAGCTTATCATTCTCTTTTCACTTTTCATACCACCCTATCATCATATAGAATACATTATCAAAATAAAAATTACATTGTTTATTGACCTAGTTCTTATGATAAAATTGTACCTCTCTTTCCTTATATCTACTTTTGAACCTTCAAAAATACTATCCTACAACCTAGTCTAGAAGCATATCCATGTTAGAGTCTCCTCTTATGATAAGATCTAATCATAAATCATTAACATCTTCAAAATCAGGGAAACCTTTCTCATCTATATTGGTCTTTAATAGTGAGCCCTTGTATCTTATTAATTTTATTAAAAGTTTCCTTTCTCACATATATTAGTATTCAATAGTGATCCCTTGCATCTTAGATAGGTTACCTCTATGGAATTTCCCACATCCACTCCCTCCACCTCCACTAATACCATTTCTCCCTTTGTGTCCACTTCTATCCCATTCATCACACAAACCCATTTTGTTCATATTATACAATCCACTATTAGATACCTCAAGAAAAAGAAAGAGTCTAAAAAGGTGCAAATAGTCTTGTCCACCTCACAACTCCATGTCCAATTTAATCAAATCACCCTTTCATTACCATCTACCACTTCCATAGAAGATACCATAGTGACAAGCACTAGTAAGGGTAGGAAGGCCAAGCCCCAAATAGTCATAGTCCATCCAATTACTCAATTTGGATGATTGGATTGGTCTAGAATCATATGGCCTTCCCTTATTGATGTCCTAACTAAAGCCCACATGAAACAACATAAAGCTCAAGTGGAGACAGAGGAAGAGGTTGTTATCACAACCTCTTATGCATCCCAATTAGATATTCCTCCATGAGAAGTGAATCTATGAATAAAGGTGTCCCAATTGCCAAATTTCAATAGCACTAAGATTTCATCTATTTCTACCTTATTGGATCTTCCAACTAATAACATTCAAAGGCTAAAGAAGAAGAGACTAGAAGATGAGAAGGGCACTTAGATCATCCTTGAAGAAAGGCAAGAGGTGTTTTCCTTACCAAGAGGTAGAATAGATAGCCATGAAAATATTTATGAGTAAAATCTATTAGATCTAGCAAAATCAAATAAGGATTCCATAGTTGTGATCCATGAGGGCACTAAAATAGCTTAGCAAGAGCTATATGTAGATGTGAAAGTATTAGAATTTGAAGTGGAAAAACTCAAGGAAAAGGACAAGATAGTGAATATTCCTATGGGAATTGAAGATAAAGTTTAGGAGGTAGCTTCGAGATGTTATAACTCCTTGGAAGCCATGGAGTTTATGATGGCTAAGATGGCCCCTCATTTGAGCTAGGCCAATCAATTATTTAACTCTTTGAGAGATGGAATTGTAAAATTGAAGATGTTAGTTGTATATATAGGTAACTACCTATATAATCATCCTAACCTAATGATTATGCTAGAGGCTTCTAATTCCTTAAATATAGTATTTATTTCACAAGAGGAGGAAAAGGACTAGTTATAAAATATTGGGGATTTAGTCCCTAAATATCAGGCACATGAGGCTTAGATTCTTCAAATTTTTCATGAGTTAATGTTATCTAAAGTTAGAAACACCATTGATTAGTTGATTAATAGAAATAATTATGATAAACTTATCTAAGAAGAGATTGATGAGTTTAAGTAGATCTTGAAAGGTTTGACAATCAAAGAGATAAAGTTAAAATTAAGCAAGGATCAAAAAAAGGCCACTCAAGTTGAAATCTTCAAGAATAAATTTTAAATAAGCAAAGATAAACATGTGAATCTCTTTGTACAGACAAAGAGAATCCATCAATATCATTGATAAATTAGAATATCATATGAAATTAGTATGAAGTAGCACATAAGGTCTATAAAGATAATGAATCAAAGAAGAAGTAGGATTTTAGTGGTATAACTACATCTTTAATTACCATGTCAACTTCTACACCAACCAAGGTGCATACATCACTTCAAACAAGTAAGCCTTGATAGGTTGTAATATTATGCATGTATAATTTTGAAATGTCTAGTGTACTTAGATTTTGAGAGGCTAATTATAAATAATTGACTTTATATTTTACATACATGCACACATTGTATAATTTTGAAAAGGTTAATTTATTTATTTTTAACTTCTAGTTATCTTTTAAATGGTTTTAGACTATAGTTAGAGCTACATGTTCTAAATGATGCTTGTAACCACCTTGTCTGAACTTGGAGGATGAGGCAACCCCATCCCCAAGTTAGGATATATAATTGTAGCTCAACCTAGTTTTTGGGTCAAAATATTTTGGAATATAGAGCAATCAACAATTTGATCATCAACAAAGTGGTTTTTAGTATTTTATTTCTAATTTTGTGTAATTAGTTGCTATTTCTATGGTTGTATGATTCAATAATATTTAGTATGCTATATTTATCAGTAGATTCTTGAATTATTTGTTAATATACTAATATTACATTTGCAATATCTATTGAAATATTAGTGAATACATTGATTAAGTTAACTAAGATAATTGAATAATATTTTTGAATGTGTACTTATGCTTTATTTTGTGTAGTTTTCTATGTGTGTGCAATAACTACCTTAGACAATTCATTTTCCCAAGTTTTAATCTCCTAATCAATGGTGTGCAATAGCTACCATAGAAGGAGAAACCTTTGATTGAGGATTATGAATATATTACATCCTTATTTCCTTAGACTTCTTAGTTGTGTCTGACTATATGTGTGTTATTTCTTCTATAAATAGTCATAGGTTTATGAAAGCATAGGTATATTAAAAAACCAATGAAGGATGTAATTCCCAAGAACCAATGGGTCTCATTTTATACCCTACTTTACCCTCCTTTTTGAGTTTGTCATTAAGACTTATCCACTTTAGATTAGAGACCATCCACCCATCCAACTCACATAGAAGATTTAATCTATTAAAATGCCACACATCCATCCAAGAAACCTTGTCAATAACCTACATGCTCTACCCCTATTCCATAAAATGGTTGAAATACACTACATACCTGTAACTCATGACTTGGAGTGGAGTTTATCTCCATTGAGATCTTAAAATTTTATAGGTTATTCATTCAACTATAGTGTACATAAAACCCACATCAACACATGGAACCATGAAAGTAATAATAATTCATTGGAGGTTCTTTTCACTATCTCAAAATATTCATTGGCTCCTTCAAGTGTTCTATAAACCTTTCTCCTCTTACCTTCATACACAAGCTTGTGTATGAGTATTAGATTTGCAAACTCTCTCTCATCTTAACACTAAATTGATTTCAAACACTTAGGTGATTTCATTTGTTTTTTCCTTCTCTCTTATCATTATTTAGTCATTTTTACTTTACACTCAATCATATTTGTATGAATAAGTAACTTTTGTCTAGAAAGAGGACTTACAGGTATGTAACCTATGTTTCTCTTTTATTGTTTTTATAGAATTTTTAGAGACATCCTACTTATTAGGTCTTGAAGCCTGAATATTATATCATCTCTTGTCTCTTTATCATCACACACTCCATTATTTTTAGACTTTAACTAAAATTTATACAATCTAAACTACTAATTTGGATATACAACTTATGCATAAGATCTACTTATGTGCAAGGTTTTGTGTATTCAAAGCTAGAGTATATGTACTCATGCATGATTTTGATGATTCAAAATAGTCTATTCAGAATAAATAAGCATTTTAGAAAATTTTATAGGTCTCTTCATGCCTTTGATAATCTTTAACATAGGGCTTACAATACATGAATATCTTCCTATAGGTATGTAACCTATGGGTAGACAAAACTTATTGAAGTCATTTTAGAGAATGTATTGAGTCCCATTCTAATTTCCTTGAGTTTTCAATAGGTAAATGTTGATTTATCATGCTTATTATTAATCTTAAATTATCATTTGGATGAAACTTAGTATTCAGACTTGTAGTAGACTCTTTACAATTGTATCATGATTCTAAAAGTGTAAAACATAATATATCTTGAAGAGAAAGACCATTTTAAAAAAATTAATATAATAATAATTTGAGAGTGAGGGATACTCCATGAGAAATGAGGTACTTAGAAATATTTGAATATGGAATCACTTCAACACAACCAAAACACTTGTAACAAAGATGACATGCTCCATACATTTGAGACATTTTTATCCTTGATGAAGGTACGTCATGAAGTTTATTTGGTTGATGAAACCATAATTGAAATGAATATTTTGAATTTTAAAAAAATACAACAAAATCTATTCTCCTCCATTGAATTTTTTATAAAATAAACGTGGGAAAAACTAGACCCTAGTTAAATGGACAAGGAATAGTGACCTATTGTCACTTTTACCATTGTTCATAAAGGAGGGTCCATGAATATGAAAACCAAATTCTAATAAATTTAATCTCATTAACACCCTAACATTTTCTAAATTTTAATCTTCAAACTTTCTCTCTCCTATCCATAACATGGATTTGAATTTTCCCTTTATAATCTTATGAAGGTAGCAATGTAGGGCAAAGAGTGTTGTATGCATCTTTAAGGCCTAAAACTTGATCCCACGCTTGAATCTATCTTGTGTAAGTACAAAGAGACTCTTTGAAACCATTTTCATTTGCAAATTAATCTCCTATGGTGATAAAAGTGCCCATCAGTTCTTGTAAAAGAGTATTTTTATAATTTTAAATATTGAGCTATAAATTTTATATACTCTAACCCTTCTTTTACCCTTATCTAACCTCAGGTATTATATGACACTTATTTAAACATTTTCCTTTGATATTTATGCATACAACTCCTCCAAATTAGCCAAAAACATGACCAAAATGACTTTGTGGCATATAAGAACATAATAATAAGTTAATATATGATGAAATATATTTCAATACATAAGAACCACCTTATCTAATGACTCAACTCCATGTCATTACTTTGACCACCCTTGAAAATATCATGACTCATAAGTGACCCTTAGGACTATACAATTACATGAGACCAAACTTTGGACAAAGATAAACAATGACTGATGTGACCTCATATAGACCATATAGGCCCATTTAAGACCATAAAAATATCATAACAAAACCATATAAAAGATTGAGTATACCTATTAAAAATTTAAACCCATAGGGGTTGACCATTTTTTACTTAAAGTCAAAAAATTGGTGATTCATAGTAGTAGCATGTCTAAAATGATATTAGATGTGTCCTTAAGCTCCCTATGGGTAATGGATTCACTCATAAGTTGTAAAACTAAAACCAATATGCCTCTATAAAACTAATACGAAACCACACAACAAGAATAAAACACATTATGCCAAAGGCATTTAGGGAAAACCAAAACAATAAAGACTTAAAATAACACACCTGACCTATTATTTATAGGACCTCAAAACAAGTTTGAGGTGGTGAAACAACTCCTCTTGATTCAAGTAGGGTCAAAAATAATGTTTATATAATCATAGCTACTCCATGAGAAAACATTACCATATGGTGGATGTTTGTTAATGAAAACTTTCTTATGAAGGTTATAAAAAGACTTACCACTCATAAAACCTTTATTAGCTATGAGTGCACCACTTTAGACTCCTTTTAATGGTCCCCTTATCTCTCCTTGAGGCTTGATTAAAATTTTAGCGTACTTGGTCTCTTTCAATCTCACTTGATACTTCTCAATTCACACTTTAGGGATCATGAAACCTTGTCCAACTTGACCTTAATTTTAACCATGATTTGGTAAGTGTTTACATGAACCAAACCTGCCTTATTACTTTCAAAACACATCTACAACTGAATCAAGATCATCTTGATGTCTATGTTTCTCCTTACTCTTATGAGCTTATACCATGATTTGATTACATTCCTTCAAGGTTACCTTCTACTTGATCTAGAATTTACAATCTTCCTTGTCCTCATTAGGTCAGTAATTTACCTCATCATCAATCTCATGTTTCTTTTGAGGAATAAAAAGCCCACTTACTTGTTCAAACTCTTGCATTATGGCATCATATTAATTCCACAAATCATAACATTATTCTTGAGTATCATGTTCATGATTATCTTCTTCTTGGTAGGTATAATTTCATCTCCTTCTTGACTAACATGTTATAACATACTTAGAACCTCATCATTATCATGTATACAGATAAAATAGTCAACCCATGTAAGTTTTTTGAAAGGCATCATAAGAAATTACTTCAGGGAACTCATCACTTTCTTCATGAATGATGTATGTGCCAATACCTATCTCATAAATGAGATTTTATGGATGAAAACCATAATTATTATCCCACCAATCATCAAGATATAGGTCACTTATGACATCAAGGGGTGTCAAATATTCTTGGTCACTAGTATAGTCTCCCTCCTCATTGATAGTGAAGTTCATAGTTGATGTGTTAGGTACATGTGGATCCACATGAAACATAACCAAGGGTTCAGATTTAATAGAGACCTTCAGCCATACATGGTCTTGAATTCCATATTGGACCAATATAAAGTTAAGTACCCCCAATCTTAGAAGTAAAGTCCCTTGACAAGCAAAGGGCAAAGTTGGGTGGCACATCCACAACCACTACATCTTGAGAGATGGAGAATATAGGAAATGTATGAAGAGTGAGATGAAGACCCTCTATTATGAAATTTATTTTGGTACTTGATCTATCTATATGCAACACCCCCTTAGAGTGTGACTCATATTTCAAATTTAACTTATCTACTACTTGTTTGGGCATGACTGATGTACTTGATCTACTATCAATCAAATAATTATGGACCAATGAGTCTCTAATGATGATAGAGATTAAAAATGGAGGAGGTTTATATTTTATTTATATTTGTATTAGCCTTACATCCTTGGTCTTCAATTCATTTATCAAAATTATCCTTTTTTCACTAGGTTACCTAGGTGATGTATTGAGCTTGGAGAGCTCATTTTGGAGTAGGTCTCTTTGTCCAGGGATGGAAAATGTTTCCCACATTGTTATGTCTACATATAATTTATTAATTTTATAAATAATATTCATAGGATATCTACTAAATTTTTCATTTTATATAGTATCCATATCACTACCACTATCTTGTGTAACTTGATGCATATGAGAAGACATAGAAGGATATTTAACATTCTATCTAATTTACCTAATCCATAGGGATTGTATTTGACACACATGATACTTGAGGTTCTTGAGCATTCATTTTTATACCACCACTTCTCCATTGTACTTATTTGACCACTCTCTTATTTTACCTCACGTTTACATCTATAAGATTCAATCCAATGTTCAGTTACCTTCGTAAATGACTACAAATGAGTCCTATCGATAGTAGTTCATCAAGGTAGCATTTTATTAAATATCTCCTCCATGAATTTATCCTCTAGTAGGTATATCTTCTTGAGTCATAGAAGTCATTATTCCCTGTCAATCTATATAGGCTTACTTAAATGTCTTATTTGCATTATTTGAAGTCATGAGGTTGGTCCCATGAAGGATTATCTCTAATGTATTAGACAATATTGTTTTGGATAGGTAAAAGTTATTTGTAAGTAGAAGGATCATTCTAATTTTATCCATTGTGTTGCCTCAATTGAGTTACTTTCCATTATCCTTATTATTAACATTGAAAAGGTTTCTAGGAGCTTGATAAGATGGATCAGGCTAGTAGAGACCTTGAAGAGACCTCTATTGATGCTATTTTTTTACCTCTTAAGATTTTTATTCTCTTATATAATATCCTTGATCAGATCTTCTTCCTTTTGATTGATTAATTGGTTAGTGGCAACTTGTTTATGCTTGAGGGTAGGAATGGGAGCAATTGTTGGCATAGGAGTTTTCATATTAGTAAACAAAGGCAAGGGATATCTAGGATATATCTTCCCAACTTGAATAATTAAATTTTCAAACCTTATAGTAGTCTTATAAGGATTAGGTTAAGTATCCCCTCCCATAGATTGAATCATCATAGATATGCTGATATTGAAAATTTTAAGGTAATAAATAAAAGTATGATGATTAGTAGGCCTTACCAAGATTGGGATCATATCCCATGTTTTTTGGAATCTTATGTTGAAGTATTTTATGGCCTCTAAAGGTTTTCTCTTTATTTTAGTGAGTTGCTTGGTCAAGGACAAGTGACTAGATGTGTCTTCAAATCTCCTTTTAAAATCATCACCCAATTCATCCCATGTAGTGATGAAGTTGGCAGACAAAGTGACATAATATTCAATGGCCTTTCCCTTTAAATAAACAACAAACAACCTTATCTAATCATTCTCTTTAGTGATGTTGTGTATATTACAAAATTTGTCAATGTTTCTTATGTGTTCAATATGAGTAGTGGCATCTTTTCTTGTATATGAGGGCACATTTTTAGGGGATGACATAGGAACCTCATCATAATGATAAAGTTATACATTAATATAGAAACTGAATGCAACAAAGGGTAGGTTCTTAAGGGCTACCATATTTCCAATTCGACACAAGAAAAGTCTCCTAATAGGTAAGTGAGAAAAAGCAAAAGATTTACTAGAGTATTGATGTGTGCTAGAAAACCTCATTATTTTAATTGAATAGGAAGTCAAATATAAAATATAAAATGAAATAAATTTATTAGAATACCTTGTACTTACCTTAGGCATGAAATTGAAGCACTAGTCTGCCACTAAGAGCTAATGAGTGTTGGAGTCGCTAGATACTACATGAAGGAAAATTTACAACTTAAGATTTACCAAGATCAACATCTACCTTTGACAAATTTTGGGACCATGAGGTCCCATTAGGCATGCCAAAAATATTATCAACAAAATTTTCACCCTAAGGATGGATAATCTAGCCTCCTTAAATTTTTTGTAACACTGAAACACCTCATATGTTGTGGGTGATAATTCTTAGAGGTGAATCTCTATATTTAAGGGATATCTCCCTTGTACAATAATTAAAACTAACCATGAACCTAATTGATTTGAATTAAAATTGATATAATTATATTAACACTAATCTAATAAATGTGATTCACCAATATGTATTCTATAATCCTACTTGAACCTGCACTATGAAGAATAACTTAAAAAAAAATCTCAAAACCTAAGGTTCTCCTAACAAAAGTGTTTCAATAAAAAAATAAAATACAATGTATTTATTAAGGTAGATGAATATTAGGTATTATCAGAGACACTGGTAGTCTTATTCACATTTAAATATGCATAAAACAATAATTTACACATCATATGACCTGTTATAAGGTAAGTTACACAAAGCTTGAAAGAGTGAGATGAACACAAGGATAGATAAATATCATTTACCATTCAACCATAAAATACTTAGCACACTTAAGTAAGAATTTGAGAGACTAAAAAAATCTTAAAATATTTATTTAATGGAAAAAATTATTAGTCAATTTAGCAAGGTTTTTCCATACCAAATGTGGATTCATTATAATTCCAAAATAGGCAACTTATATAGAGAAATGATGAAGATAGAGAGAGAGTGAGGGGCATAGAGGAGGAAGTTACCAAGTATCTAGTTTGAGTTAAAAAAATTAAATTAGATATGGAAAAATCCAAAAAAAAATAAAAACATATAGGTATCTCCTTTGAAGATGCTTCATTATCCTAGTGGCATAAGAGTTAGAAACTCAGTTTCATACCTTGGTCATCTTCTTGAAAACTATCGTTCTTTGCATATGATAAAATAAAAAATGGTTTATTCATCATAAATTCACCATGAAATTATTTAAAACATATTATTTGACACCTATAATCATTTATAATCTCCCTTAGTCTGGCATTTTAGTGGCAATTATCAATCATATGTTCAGGTGTCTTGAAACCCCTTCATTTACCATGCCTAACCTAGTCCAAGTGGATCAAAACTTGAATTCATCTTCATATAGTAAATATATTTTATTGAAATCCATTAAAATAACTCATCAAACCTTAATCAATCCATTATTGTTCATGGAACAACTCTAAAGACTCCATTTTGCTCCTCAAGATCTCATTAGACCTCTTTTCCTTGTAGCCTTAAAATCATGTAAACCTCCTTATGTAGGATACTTTACAGATATTAATAATATAATAAAGTAATATTTTAGGACCTATTATGTATTTATAACTCCATCCCAAGTTTAGGGTGTTTAGAGTGAGTGGAAACATCTTTTATCTACTATTCTCTTCTCCTAATTTGGGCTCAATTAGGCATCATTGCCTAGAAGATTGATTTTATGCTCCAAATATCTCCAAAAAAAATTGAAACCAAAAAAATAATTTTGATTCAATTTCCATATCCCATCTCCAACCTCCATTCCAAATTTGAGGTCTTGACATCCTATGTATGTGTGAGAAACAATATATAATCTTGAAACCTAGTCTCTTTTTGAGGCTATTGAAGATTGCCTCAAGAAATGAGGTATATTTGATATCTTATAAGATGTAATATATATAATTTTATGATTTAATAGGTTTAAAACATCCCAAATTACTTATTCCAATAGATTTCAAGTTTTCCACTATTTAAAACCTTATAAAACACCAAAAATCCTTGAAAAATAGGGAATTTAATGCAATCCATATAATTGAAGGTACATATGAAGTATAGATTGAGAATATAATTGGAGTTTAATTTTTTTTTAAGTATGTTATATAATAAAATCAGGTTATCTCATGTGAATTGGAGACCAATATTCCACATTGGGTCTCTATTAGTGTTTTAAGATGGTCTAAACCTTTTTTGGTTCTTAGTAATTATTCATAAACCTTGGGCCCTCAAAACCTCAACAAATGACACAAATGTCAATTAAACTATCCCAATAAATTATTCCTAGGATCTTAGGCTCCCCTATATTCTATCCATATAGTTTTGAGTGGAATATGTTGAGTCTTGTTTGAAAATAGGCCGTTAGAGAGGGGTTTGAGTTCTTAGCCTTTGTTCATGAAGGTTACAGGTCAAAAATAAAAACCAATTCCAAAAATTTAATTGTATGAACCTTATTACCTCATATAAAAGTCATTTATATACATTAATTTTTTTAAAATCATAAAAAATAAGTGAATGTTGGTCTTTGGATAATAGTCTTGCATGAAAGGAGCTCGAGGAGGTCTTAAAGGCGAAAGTGACACTTTACTTAGATTAATATTATTTTGAATGTAATTTTATGATATATTAAAACATAATGTACCTTAAAATTCTCTCACACTTTCGTTTTACCTTCACCAATATAGTTTTTGTATGATTTCACCTATGGTCTGCCTATGTAGTGCTAGTTTCTACAAGCCTACATAGGGCTTATCTACATTGTCATCCTCTTATTTAATTTGAAGGTATTATGGATGTATTATTTTAATTATAAAATATTATAATATGATTTAATTCCTTCCAAATTCCTCTATGTCTCTCAAAATAAGATGTCTCTTTGCTTTAGGTAGTTAGGCCTATATGTAGTGAACTGACTATGTGTGGACGATATGAATTTTATCTTGACCAGAATCCTTAGTCACTATTTAATTATTAATTTTATCTTAAAATAACCTCTGAAATATATACCATCTCACCTAAACTCACATAATATTTAGGTACACCCATACTCTTTAGGTACAATCTGCCCTCTCTTCAAGATTGAAACTAGTCTGCTCTAATTAAGAACTTGAATGTATCCATTGAGGTGTTTAAATATATTTTGGGATTTAGGATTTAAAACATAATTAATTGAATATATAAATAAATATTTCTATATTATTTATATTTTATAACCTTATAAATTTTTAAAAAAGCCTACACTTCACAAACATGCACTTGTCTAAGACTATCTTCTATAATTATGGTTGTAGGTGGTCATTAAAGAAGGGTTTGACATGAGATTTGAATTTGGTATTATAAAATATATAAAGGCACATTTAAATAAATAAAAATTAATTTTATGTTCATTTTCACCATCTTAAAATATTAATTTGCTCCTTCATAGTGTTATACAAACCTTTCCCCTCTTACCTTCATACATAGGCCTATGCATGAGTATAGGATTACAAACTCTCTATCATCTTAACCCACATTGGATTTTAAATAAAATATTTTATTTCACTATTTTATACCTTATCTCTTATCATTATTTTGTCATTTTTCCTATATGATCAATCATCTTTGTATGAACAAGTGACTTTTGTCCAAAAAGAGGAGCTACATATTTGTAACCTATATGTCTCTTTTCTTACTTGTATAGACTTATTAAAGTTAGCCTAATTATTGAGTCTCAAATCTTGAATATTATATATTTATCATAACCAACTCAATAGTATGTAAAATTAAATTAAAATTTATACAATCCTAACTACTCATTTGTAAATACAGCATGTGCATAAGGTCTACTTATGTTCAAAGTTTTTTGGTGTTGAAAGTTGGGGTATATGAAATCATGTCTAATTTTGATGATTAAAAAGATTATATTCAAACCAATTTATTTTTTGATGGTATTTAATAGGTTTCTCTATATATTTTAGAATCTTCAACATAAGGCCTACAATCCATGAATATCTACTTATAGGTCTATAAGTTGTGGGTAGAGAAAACTTATTAGGGTATTTTTGGAGAATGTATCGAGTCCCATTCTCATTTCCTTGACTTTAAAAAAATTTAATGGTGGTTTCTCATGCTTATTATTAATCTTCCATTATGATTTTAAGAATACTTAGTATTTAGACCTACAACAGACTGTTAATGACTGTATCATGATTTCAAAAGTGCAAAACATGATATCGCTTAAAGAGAAAGACCATTTTCATTAAAAAAATAAAAAAAATGAATCATATAAGAGTGATGTATTATTAATGATAAATTAGGTACTTGGAAACTTCAAAATATGGAAATATTTTAACTCAACCAAAACACTTACAACAAAGATTACACGCTCCATAGATTTAACACACTTTTCTCCTTGATGAGGGCACTTCCTGAAGTTGAATTATTTGATTAAACTATAATTTAAAGGCTTATTTTACCTCTAAAAACATCTTAAAAAATGTATTCTCCTCCATAAAATTCTATAATGAATCAATAAGATCAAAAGTAAACCTTACTTGAATGGACAAGTCATAGTGATGTACTACCACTCTTAATAATTATATTTAAATATGGGGCCATGAATATACAAACCAATTCCACTAAATTAAATATCATTAAGAACCCTAACATGTACTAAAGTTTTACCCCTAACTTTCTCTCTCTTAGTCATACCATGCATTTAAATTTTGACTTTCTAAGCTTGTGAAGGTAACAGCAGAGGAGAGGGAGTGTTTTTTGCATCTCTAAGGCATAAAAATTGATACCAAGATTGAATATAAACTTTGGAAGCCCAAGAGACTCTCTAAAGATATTTTCACCTACAAATTGATCTCCTACGACTATAAAAGTGCCTATAAGTTCCTACAAAGGAGTCTTTTTCTCATTTTAGTGTTGAACTACAAGTTTTATAGGATCTAACCATTATCTAACCCTTCTCTAATGTTAGGTATTCTATGACACTTCTTGAAACGTTTTCCTTTGATATTTGTATGTACAAATACTCCAAATTAGCCAAAAAGGTGACCAAAGTGACTGTGTCATATTATAAAATTAATAAGAGGTTAATATATGAAAAAATATATTTCAAGACATAAAAACCACATTATATAATTAATCAAATCCATGTCATGACCATGACCATACTTCACAACATCATGAGTCATAAATGACCATTCAGACTATACAAGTGCATTGAGAACAAACCTTGAACAAAGATAAAAAATGACTAATGTGACCACATGTAGACCATATAGGACCATTTAATACCATAAAAATATCATAAAAACACCATATACAATATTTATTCACCTAATGAAAAATTTCAACCTATAGCAATTGACCATTTTTAGCTTGAGGTCAAAAATTGGTCAATACTTCTTTTACACCAATTCACATAGATTTTGACATTAATAATATGCATGAAAATATTTAGGTTAGATCATATATAACTATATCATATATTTTTTAGAATCTTGTTATTTCCATCCTTTTCTTACTACACATATTGGGCCACCTTGTGTTAACCATATTTTATTATTTTTAGCATCTTGCGATGCACATCTTTGATATTATACATGATTTTGGGTAATATTTAAATGCCCATGATATTTATCTTGGTTTATTTCAGCCTTATCATTTGGTAATAATAAATATACTTTAACATATTATATATAAACATATTCATCTTCAATAAAATTCCTAGACACATACACTTGCATTTCACGTGTTCATCTTTCATATAGATGTTAGCATAAATTTTGCTTGTTATTTTGTATCATGTTTCTCTTATTTTTTATATTTTATTTACTTTCCCACTCTTTTGGGATTATTTTACTTACACCATTGCTTACTTTTTGGTTATTTAGTTTTATTTCATTTTAATTTAAGCCTTGGTTTCCTTGTGGTTATTTGGTATCACATTCAGGTTTTATTTCATTTTTACTTTTGGCCTTTATTTATTTTACATAACTTAGGGAGAACCTTCATATTTTCATTATCATCTCATTTTTATCATTATTTAATTAGTAGATTTGTGACTATTTTCTTGCTAATCACTTTCCCCCTATTTTGTGATGACCATTTACTTTTCCCCTATTCAATATGATTATTAATTTCATCAATTTTTTATAGATAAATTATAGGCTAGTGAAGATTCCATAGTGACAATACTATAATAAAATATCCCCATTCCTTATATATAATTATTTACCTTCCTTGTGACAATATATGAGCATATTAATTATTGTATCACATTTTATTACATAGATGGGTTTTCCATGATCCCCATCTTTCCCTTATTCCCTTTCACTACAGGCACATGTAAGTTAGTTTTGAGTTTGCATACTTAGTTATGGGATGGTATAGGAGTATTTAGATACCATGGTACTTATTTTTTCAATCTCTAGTGTAAAAGTATAATATCACTTGTGTTAGCTACATATTTCACTCATATTTGGTTTTTCTAAATCTATATGGATGAGGGAAAAGATAAAAATACATAATAATTTAAATTCATATCATAACAAAAGGAATGTTAAAAGGATATTATATATTAAAATTTAGATCCAACCAAAACCATGAAGTTTATTTGGCACATCTTATGTTTTCATTAAATCTCAAACTACACTATTATCCTCATGATATAACTAAGGTCCATTTGAGTGTGGTAGGATAGTAAACTAGGGTAGGATATGTTATATCATCACATCATTATATATTCATAAAATTTAGTACCACATATATTCTCAAACAGGTACCCAATCTTTGTTCTAGACTAATGGTTGTATAAGGGTTCATGAGGAGTAGGTAACATATTTTGAGAAGGTACAATCATTTTAATTTTAATGCATACTAGCATTCATGGGATGATCTATGTATTTCATTGTAAGCCTAAGTTTTTTTTTTTACTATTTACAGTGTCTTATGTCCTTGGTGTCAATATTTATTAGCTTTTTCTCCTTGTCTATAATGTCTAATTTATGTTAAGTATTTTCACATAACCTATGTGTCACCTGGCATTCCATACTTACATCATATTATTCCCACTATCTTGTTGATGGGTATTTATCTTATCTGATCACATCTATATACTTAAACCTCTTATATTTTTTTTGTGAGTTTTATAATAATATTATATATAGGAATAAACATAAATAAAATATACCCATTAATACCTATTATAGACAACCATTATTTTCTACATCATTTTTTTAGTTTCTCTTCATTTTTCACACAACCTTTGGGGATTTTTTAAAACTCCTCTAGGATTCTTAGTTTTTGAGTTTTAAAGTGTAATAACTTTTATAAGACCAAGAAACTCCTAAAACACACCCTTTCATCATTACTTCCCACACCATATCATTGTCATCCTAGTCATGTCATTAGGTGGTTTTGATTTCTTAACTTTTATTTTAGAACAACCAATAAATTTGAGTTGTTATTCCTTACAATTTTTATTTTTGGACTTACCTTATCTTAAGTATGATATTTCACATACTTACATGTTTTTATTTATGTTTGACTTGACATTCTCTCAATACATTTTATCTTACTTTATCATTTTGATTCATTTTTATTTTTTATTCATGTTTGATTTGCCATGCTTTTCTTACATGAAATTACATTATTTACCTACATATCATTCTATGATTTGAATTAAATTGATGTCTCACTTACTTAGACTATTTTACATGATTATTTAAATTATTTATTATTATATACATTCATTGGTCATAATATTTTAATTACATGTTTTGAATTTTGGTTCTAACCTAGCCTTTGTAATCCCCAGTCATCAATTTTATAATTAATTTAATTTATTTTGATAGTGGTTAATTTATACTTTGATCATCTTGCAAACACATTAATTTATTTTATTTTTAAAATTATATCCATAGAGTTTCTAAAATTTAGGTATTTCACCATCCATGATCAATACTATGATATTTTCATGTAGTTATTCAATGTAAAGGTAGGTCAAGGTAAGTATATTATAATTTATGTTATTCATTTATAAACATTTATTCAATTTTAATTAGATCAATTCTTGTGTTAATATAATCTTTAATAAATCAGCATCCCATATTCCAATATTTTGATGCAACATGAGCTGAAGGTGGGGCATATGTATACACATAATATTTTAATTTTATCATTCAAGGATGTTTTATCTTATACTAAGTTATTGAAAATCAATCTCCTTGAGTGTACACATTAAATTGTGCATCGAGGAATGGTAGGATTATTCATGGTATTTCAAAGATATTTTTATATCTATCATGATAATATCACTCCTATTTATGGTTAATATTCCTAATATTTGTATTAATACCTACCTCAATTCATCCTACCTCATTCAAATATTTAAGCTTCCTCATATCCTATGACATCAGTCATAATAATACCCTTTATTTAATACATTTGTAGGAATTATGCCAAGATCAATAAAAAATGTTGAAAATAGGAAATAATGAATGTCTAAATAATGAATATTACCTCAATATATATCTATAAGATAACATAAGACACAGTAATTGTCAAGTGGGAAAACTTTTAAATGGAAAAAAACCCCACATATATAAAGAATGCTTGAAAAGTGAAATTATCTAAGTATAGCCTAATTGGAATAAAATAATAGCATATATGGGTATCAATCCAAAATAGGGAATTATCAATAAAGAATAGTGAGTCTACTCTCTAGGATAAGAGAGGACAAAGCTCTTTAAATAGAGCTATTAGGAAATATGAGTTACTTACATAGCATTACTATGTGTTCCAAATGTCCATAATCCTCTTAAGCTGAGGGAGATGTGTGTGACAAGTGAGGATGGATTTACATGTGATTGTAACTCAAATATTATCTAAAAATGGACAAAAGAAGTGTGACACCTCATAAATATAGGATAAGTAAATTTATTATAATATTAAATTCCAACTAAAATAGACTTATTATTAACATAAAATATTATAAATAAATATTAATCTAAAACACCCCACCCCACCCCAACCCCCCCCCCCCCCCCCCCACAATATTTATTTTAGGTTACAAAAGAGGATAAATTTTTACAAATAAAGAAGGGAGTTGCCATTACATAATTCTCCCCATTAATGGAAACTTCCTTCAAGAATAATTATAATTAAAAGAGAGAAGAAATAAGAAGAGAAGGGGTGACCAATAATATTTCAAATTTGAATGTGTCATCATCAATGATCTCCTATAATAATCTTTGGATAAGAATCGTCAATATGCATTGGAAAAAAGACCAAAAAACAAGGAGATGGGGGAAATGATCAAAGATGCCTATAAAATAAAACCATATACCAATCTCACATGTTAAGTCAACAAAAATATAAAAATATTATATACATATAACTAAAGTAATAAAATTAAATCTAATTCGAGTAAAAACCGGCAACATACAACTTCTATTACAAAGTGTGGAGTCCTACATGAGAAATAAGAAGTTAGTTTAAAATAATTAGCTCCAAACGAAGTATATTTACTTGATAACGTATATGAATAACTAAGAAAACAGAAAGTAATTAATACAAATTTTAGTTTTAAACTTACAGAAATGGATAAAAATATATATATCACTTAAAAAATACATTGTAATTGAAAAAATTAAGGAATTATCAAAATAACACTAATCAAAGTATTGAGAATATACCATAACTTTAGGGTTTGAAATTGTTTTAAAAATTTAGTGACATGTTTTACTAGTTTTCAAACATTCAAATTGTCAAGAGTAGATTTAGAATAATATTTACATAGATGCAATTTTTGATATTTTTAAATATGATGCTCATGTTTATCACAAGTCTAAAAAATAATTACCACTTTTAACCAAGGTATCAACATGAAAAATATTAGAATAAAATGAAGGATTATGAGAGTGAGAAG
This sequence comes from Torreya grandis, assembly GCA_037957365.1. Taxonomy (NCBI): domain Eukaryota; kingdom Viridiplantae; phylum Streptophyta; class Pinopsida; order Cupressales; family Taxaceae; genus Torreya; species Torreya grandis. Next base: position 541,974 of record JARHVA010002600.1, read on the forward strand.
CATGATTGTGCAATTTCCTTTGGTGAGAAAAATATTATGTCTCATTATCATTTAACTCATTAGAAGCATTGAAATCAATCCCTACAAAATTTACATTAGATATAAGAAAAATAGGTTCAACAACGTCTTTTTCACATTTTTCAAGACCACCTCTACTCTAACCCATTTAGTCCATGATTTTAAATCCATGTTTATAACAATAATTATTCAAAGAAGTGAAAGTTTCACTACAATAAAAATTAACTTTAGAAGCATCATTAAGATCAAAAAACACATTTTTTGCATTGAGTATGTCAATAACATTATGTATATTCTCCATGTTTTCATTAAAAGAGGTTTTCATATTTTATTAATTCAAATTCATTATTTGACATGCAATTTAGCATATGAGATTATGGATCTAATTAGTTTAAAAATTAATTTTTTGTGGAAAATTATTAAATTTTAAAAATAAGGGAAATTTAAAAGACATTTTATAAAAAAAATATTAGATTTTAAATGATTTAATAAATAAATAAACTTATAAA